>MEHQ01001144.1:0-182730 GCA_008828725.1 Saccharina japonica | reverse complement strand
CAAGCCTGGTGGGTGAGGTTGCAGTCCGCCAAGCGCCGAACTGGAGGAATTGGTGTTCCGTACCGGAGCTTCGACGAGCTTGGTGTGACTGAGTCCGAGGCGCACGAGATCGGTGGTGCGCGTGAGCCGCTAGAGACGTCTGTACAGCAGCAGCCTGAGCCTGTGGTAGAAAAGCTCGCTGATGACGTAAAGCAGCAGCACGAGGCTGAGGAGGAAGAGCTCTGTTTTGCTGAGGCTGACGTGTTGGAGCTTGATGTTGTTGCACCTGAGGTGGAGGAGCTTGGTGGTGCTGGCGTAACGTCCCCGCTGCTTTCGTCGTTGGTGAAGCCGCAGCAGCTGCGTGGGCATGAGGGCGTGTCGATGCAGCAGCAATGGGATGATGACGGTGTGGGCGGAGGAGTGCCGCAGGTGGGCTTGGGCCAGAAGGGTTCAACATACCCGTTCGACCCAGGCAAACGGGATGGGCCTCACGCGGTTGGGGAGGGGTACGGTGATGGACGAGAGGTGGAGCTGGTGGGAGAGGAGACCAGCAGCAGCAGCAGCAGCAGCAGCAGCAGCGGCGGCGGGGCGCGATCTTTCTCATTTGATCCGGGAAAGCAGGCATGTTATATTTTCCAACTTTCTTGTTGGTGGATTGAGTGGATTGTATTTTCTTGGTCTGTTGTTTTGTTTTTGTGCTTCTCTGTGTCTTGGCCGGCAGATTTGAGCAATGACTGCTGTAGTTGTGGTGAGCTTGTACCCTGGTATGGTGGATCGCAGCTATGTGTGTGGTTGAATGGGAACTGGGTAGGAGAGCGGACGTTCCCGTATGATCCAGGCAAGACAACAATCGGCTGGTATGTGTGAGCGAGGGCTGTAGTAGTAGTAGTAGTCTCATTGTACCCTACGGGTACGATGGACCACAGCTATATTTTGTGTGTCTTGCTGCTGGAATCGCGGGGGGGGGGGTGCGATGCCATGATACTACAGACAAAGTGCACTGCTGTGTGGAACCAGTTTGTGATGAACTAATCCTACAGCAAGCAGCAGTGCGTGATATTTGTGACGGCTTGATTCTACAGCAGCAGTGCATGATGTCAGACTGCTGTGTACTGGTATACCGTATTATATGTATACGTGGGTGCATGATACCCGTATTGCGGTGTGTTGCTTGAAGCGTAACAGGGGGTGGGTTGCCTGCTTGATTCTCAAATATGTGTGTGAAAACCAGTGCTGATGCGTTGTAATGGTAACCCTTATTTTTTATGGTCATGGAGAAGAAAGAGCAACCATAAATCAGTGCTGACGTTGTTTTTGTCACTATTGTTGTGTTCGGAAGAATCACGAGGGGGGGTTGATGGCATGATTCTACCCACAGACATAGTGCATAATGATGTGAATTGTTATCTAACGATTTGACTTGGTTCCTGGCGCTAAAACTAACCATCCGATGCACCCTTTGCCCGACGAGTCAAACTGCTCCCTCACTCTGCGGATTTATGATATGTAGTCCATGCCGCGGTGACGTTGAGCCGCGGCGGAAGACAAGCGTCGAGTCCGTGGCGTAGGGAGCAGGAGACGGGGGTTGAGCGCGTGGGGTTGGGGTAGTTTAGCAGCAATGGCCTACAGTAGATTAAATGTTTTTGGATCGTTTGTTACAGTAGGAATTGACGAGACGGAATATTTATGACGCTTGGATTGTAATATGTTTGCATTGGATATACGAGTAGAGTTATATGCACCTGTTATACTGGTATCTGATACTTGGCATTCTGAATTGCGTGCTACGACCTCTGAACTACGATGTCAGAATACTATAAAATAACAGCATCAACAGCTGTACATTGTCACGTATCTCGGTTATGGCAGTCCATTTATCATGACCTGGGGTATGATTGAGCGACGATGCCTTTCCTGGTATATCGAGGGCCTAAATGCTTGTTTTTGGTAAGAGGATAGTTGATTTAGAACGCTGGATCGAGCAGTCTTGTACGTGAGTGCACGCATACAACGACAACGACGTTCTGTTTGTTTCGTTGTCTACGGTACTTATTTATCATTGACCGCTGATGCTCCTGGTTTGTGGGTTTGGATTTGAATTTGGTTTTGATTTATGGTTGAGGGATTATAGAGTCACAATGATATCGCAGCATTTTACTATCAACTATGCGATGAATGTTTTGTCGTCTACCGAGCAGGGGGGAGGTAGTAGCTGTACTCGGTAACACTACGAAGATTTTCCATCGCAGGTAGTCGAGTCCAGTTGGGGTTTTATCATACGTGGATGCGGATGTACGCAAGGCTACTGACCGGACGTCTGTCTCTGGTGGAGCAGTTATCCGCGCTGGTGTCTGTGTATGGTTTGATCATAGGACGTAGATGCCTAGAGCATGTGTCCAACGGATAGTTTGAGATTAACACGTACGGTCGGCAGAGCAGCATGCCGACTTTCTCATCAAACCGTTGCATGCTGAGACGTTTCGCTTGACCGTGACTCTGTGATAAACTTGTTGTGATTTCATCCACTGGTTCGTTTGTTTGTTTGTTTTTCCGGGGGTTTTGGGGCATTTGGTTTGGGGGGATAATAGTAGGAGGTTAACTCCGCACCACGTACAGGGGAACCAATTACTGATACCTATAGTACTTTTGGATTCAGATGCGGATTGTTGTCTTCTTGTATACTTCCGAGGGGAGTGTCAATCAGGGGGGCTGCTATGACTTGATTTGAGGTGTTCTATATCAGAGATGTTCTGTTGTTGTGCTCTTACAGAGTACACAACAGGGGGGCCGATGTTATCGGGCGGTACGGTATTTATGTCAAGACGGTGTTATTGATTTTGTTTGAAGGTTGTACCAGCATACTCACGTTTGTTGGATTTTCCCCTTCCCGTAGTTACTGTCTCGCTATAGTTTAGGAGATATATACTGGAATCAACATTGAGATATTTAGTATCGGGATTGCCGTTTTACGTTGGCAATTCTTGAGGATGGGATTTGGGATTGCCGTTTTACCTTGGCAATGATTCATCTGTGGAATTTGGACTTGCCGTTTTACCTGGCAATCGGTGATTAGTTATCCGGTACCTATCGTATCGCGCACCGAATAGGGGGGCTGTTTGTGGTATGCGGTTGCTTGATACTGGTTTCCCGATATGTGGCGGTTTCATACTGGTCTACGGAAATTGGGGTTTATATGATGTGGCGAGGCATTATGATCTGAGATGATGGATGCCTCGCATGAACCTTCTCCCTCCTGGGAGCAGTTGGGATGTTAAGATGCGACCCGGGCTTTGATGATAAGATACTTCCCGCATATATGTGAGGGTGGAGCGTGACAGAAAGGTACGGCTCACTCCTGTGTGGTGTTTATGATGGGCCTTTGACGACAGGCACTGGCTCTACTTGTGTGTGTATATTTGGTAATGTGGTGGTACGAGTACATGATCTACTACTCTCCTCCTTGACGACCCATGGTATAGGCACGTGGTTACACATAACACGTTTGACAGCGGCGTACAGAAACACCCGGGACCCAAATACTAGTCGAGTATGAAGTGCTACTCGTACCCGTGAGGGGTATTAGCAAGCCGGGTAATACTCGCGAGTACTCGGGTAATTGGCAAAAGGGTAACACCTCTTCTACTGGATATATATGAGTGTCATTGTGTGTGTTAATCGTATTAAACCGTTGTTTCTACCCGTGGACATCAAGCACACCCAGTGTGAGTAACGATTCTTCATCCTACAGATACATGTACGTACAGTTGTAGTCGTATGCAAGCTCAGTGGTCACAAAACTACGACCCACCGTCCACGACATAGCAATCGTATGAGAAGAGAAAAACAGCAAATAAAAACAGAAGTGCCTCGTCTTCTAAAGAAAGCAAGATGTCAATTACATCACCCCCTTATTACTCTATTATCTACGGACGAAGACTGACGTATGAGAGTATACTGTATGTAGTATATTATAGAAGTATATATATTACATACTACAAGCATACTATACAGATAGATGCCGTACGTGCAAGTTTTGTATACCTTGGTATAATGCTACAGCTGTGTGTATCCTATTATTTGTGCTGGTGAGTGTTTTATTCGGTAGATAATCAGTGAAGAATTTGTCCGGTGCTACCGGCTTAAACCGGTTTTACGATTTTATCAAGTATGTATCCGGTTTTATCCGGCTTTCGGTTAACCGGTATAAACCGGCGAAACAAAATGCGTTGTTTTTCCCTCCAAAACAGCGTTTACTCGTACACGCCTGCTTGGTTTCCAAACATCGGTTAAAGCCACGTGTTTTTTTAACGGTACCCACCTCTACCAACATATCTGATAAAATGGTTGGCATATCGAAATCGAAAAGTATCCTATGTGTGTGCGTTCGTCACATTAAACCGTCCTTTCTACCCTTCGACCTCCATGATCACACCAGTGTCTGTGCCGATTCTTCGTCCTAGAGAGGTAACAGGTATGTGGTCACGAAACTACGACAGAGATACGACACAGCAATGCAGTAAGCAGAGCAGGCAATGAAATACCATATACCGCAGGCACGACCTACCCTGCTAGCAATCCAGCAACGTGAAAAAAAAGAGAAGCTACGAAAAGGCAAAATATACAAGTAAATATAATAAAACAGATCGACAAACAAACAAACAAAAACGATGACGAAAAACCAAGAAAGGATGTATGTGTCGTCCTTCTGCCGGAGATGTAACAGACACTAAAAAATAAATGAAATAACGAAAACAACGTAAATATAGCAAGACTGAAAACGAAAGGAAAGGATAGGCAACAAATTTCAAACCCGAGCCCAATGACAAGTAGACCGAACCCACAATTGGTCAGCTTTACGACAATAACACCACATCAACCATTCACTGCAACCATTCATTTGTCGGCGTGATTTTGTCTCGTGCACAGTCTACATCATCAACTATTTTATGGAATATGTGGGAAGTTCTACTGAACCTGGCACCAATATATGTACGTATCTATGAAGAAAGCCTCTACTGCTGTCATCAAAGACGCCACGACGCTATCTGTAGTATTCGCTACTTCACGACCCTGCAAGCCTCGAGGTCGCGGAGATTATGATCAATCGAAGATATTATTGCACAATTAACACAACAAGAAATTTTGCCCCACGCTTGATTCGTCCAAATACCGGGCATCGTCGTTGCCACGTTGTGGTACAAGTCCCGGTCAAGGGCGGTTCGCTCTGGACAGCATCAACATCATCAGTTATCGGCACTCTCCAAAGTTGATAGGGCCATATTGACATCGACATCAACTTACAGGTAAGGCAGCTTCGAGACGGCGTACAGAGATGTATATACGAGTAGAACAGCCTACTTAGTGACCCCGGATCTGTGTTACGTAAAGAGGGAGAGGGCAAACAAACGGGCGAATATAGGAAATGGCATGAGGTAAAAAAACAAAAATTCGGCGAGCTAGTTTGCCAGCGCGGCGTTCCCAAGAGTTCAGTAATTTCCCTTGTTGTGGCCACCGTCAGATATCCATCGACGGCGCCAGCGAATGCTCCAACACCTATCTATCCAGTTAGTACTACAGCAATCAGCCGAAGGATGCATGTTTTCAACCCTCCTTAATTCCGCTCTCGAGCGCACGCGTGCGGGCCCTTGATGAGTGCAGCTCTGGAGCACTACATGGGAAAAGCATGGTTTCACATCGTGTTACTACTACTGTAGTACAACGAACAGATGTTACACGAGGAAGATCTCGCAGTGGTACCACCAAAAAAATGTAGACAGCCAAACCTACTGCTGTATCGATATCCTATCATTAGGGAATTTGGGCTAAACGATGCGGTACGTGATACAATTAATAGCAAATACACCACGAATACACTATTATAAGGGGAGGAGGGAGAATAGCCTGCTTTGCGATCCCGGATCTGAGTTCCGACTGTGGAGGGAGAGGGACAGATGTGCGAAGATAATTCGTACGTAAATGGGATGAGAAAAAAACAGTACCAGGTATGGTACACTGCGAGCTCCTTAACGGGCCTCTTCGGTCAAGACAACTAAAATAAGTATTCAAGTTATTTGACACGAATATGTTTCGTCTTTTTTACAGCTTTTTTTTACAGCAGCAATACCATTTCTGGTACAATACCACCTTATCATTACTCCTCACCGAACACGGTATAGCTCCGGTTCTAACGCGCCGACCTACCGCCTACCAACCTATAGCTTGTTCGTTATAGTGTTCGGGCTCTTGGAGGGGGCGCAGGGATTGCTGTGTTTGCATCACGAGACGAAAGTGCTCAGACGCAAGTTTTTTTATCGTTTTGGAGCTCCTGTGTGGTATCAACACTCTACTGCTGTGGCGGGGTAGGACGCTATTAATCGTCGAACTAGAGGCCCAGGTAGGTTCGCCTACTAGTGCTCGGCGTCCTCGTTGAAAATCTGAGTTGAAACAGTAACAGCAGTCAGTCGGAGACACTGAAATTTTCAACATTCGTCTTAGGTACCAGAGGTATGTGGAGTCGTTTTTGAGTAAGTGGCAAGTTTCGTGGTGAAAACGGCGTCGGATTCTTCTGGCTCCTGAGACAAACATGTTGCGCATGACCTACGCTCTACAACGCTGCCCACAGGCAATAGGTCTGAGCATTATAACACAACAAATATAATATTTGTTGTGTTATGATGCTCAGAAAATGTCGTTTTCGGTAGGAAGTAATGAAAAAGTCAACAATATACCAGAAATAGTACTGCAACTAAAAACAATTGTATGTTTTTTTGCAGTGCTCCTACATTTTTGCCTGAAGGGGTCCCTTAATAAATGAATATTCGAGTACTTTGTAAACATAATTTGTCTGTTTTTACAGCAATACTAATGCTCCGACCTCCCTGTTCGTATAGTCTTTAGGAGGTGTTGAGGATGTTTAGTCCGCAAGGGAGCGCAGGCATTGCTGTGTTTCTATCACAAAACGAAACTGTTCGGCCCTAAGAATATTGATCGTTTCAGAGCGCTCCTATTTGGTATTGACGCTCTGCTGTGGCCGCGTAGGACGTTAAGGATGGTCAAACTTGAGGCCCAGGTAGGTTCGCCTACTAGTGTTCGGTGTCCTCGTCGAAAATATGAGTTGAAACAGTTAATATCAGCAGCCGGATAAACTGACATTTTCAAATTCGTCTTCGGGTACCAGAGGTATGGGCAGTCGTTAATCATAAGATGCGTGTTTCGTGACGAAAAATGCATCGAATCGATCCGGCTAAGACAAACATGCTGCGCATGACCTACGCTCTTCCACACTGCTCAGGGGGAAAATATATAAGCATTATAACAGGACAAATGCCGTTTTCGGTAGGGAGCTTGCAAGTGTCGAAAACATACCAGAAATAGATTGCAACTCAAACAAAGCAAACGTATGTTTTTTTTGGCAGTGCTCTTATATGATTAGCCTCACGGGACGTACCATTACCGAGAAAGGAAACTACCGTAACACGAGCGGGAGGCCAGTTGAGGCGTGCCGTAACACGAAATACTATTGTTTGTGCTTAAATGCTGCCGTGGGTTTCGCTGCGGGCGAAGCTAATAAGGCGCTTTTGTTGTTTTGCGCCGTACAAAAAGTGTTTCTACTACGTCGTACAGTACAGGACACGTAATAATAAGAAACAGGAAATCTCGTCCAAGTTGGATTTCTTACTTGAGAGAGGGTGCCTTCTACACTAATTTCAAGATTACGACTCCGGAATTTATTGTTTCACTCTACATCTCAGTCTGGCTTTTTTGTTAGCCTGTTTGGTAGTAGGTGTCATGTGCTGTACCAGGCTGTACTGTAATCTCGTTTTTTGTGTTGTCTTCACTATACCCCGAAGGTTCGTTTTTTATGTGTGGGTGCTGTTTGTGCTCTATCAAGGAGAATCTTCCTGGCTGCGTCAGCACCCAGAAACCTGCATTCTACAAGGAGTTTGGTCGCAGCGAACTCCCAGAGGTTCCCGGTAGATGTGCCTTGCCCAAGGCACGTTGAAAAAGGGGCAATAACCAAAAACGGGTACTCGTACACCTGCCCCTCTTGTTGGAGTCAAAAACCGGTGCAAGATGGAACCGGGTCAAAACACCACAATTCACGAGCCATCACGGGATATATTAGTCAAAATCACATCTTGCCCGGTCCTGAGGGATAGTAACCCAGCAGGCACACTTGTCGGCACCTAACTATACACTTAGACGTGTCCAGATTACGTTTGGAGGACTCAGGTCCGAGGGGGAACGGCAGAAGCGTCTGCGGTCAGGGGTATTTAGAGGCAAAGGGTTCTGGCGGCAAGCATGTGATGTGTGTTTCACTTTGTCTCGGCGTGTACCCAGGTACCTGAAGTATACGCTATACTACGGCTGCTGCAGCAGTTGTATTTACAGTATATTCTATATATATATTCTACTATGTCGTACTTCGTATCATACTCCTCTGTACATACATACCAGGTATGTTGGTACTGCTGTGCATACATGCAACACAGTATATAGGTGGATCGTCACGTCACCGTGGAGACGTATTTCATAGGTATCAAGGTGCGAAGAATGCTTTAATCAGCCGCCGTAAATCCGCCCTGCGAGGCAAAGTTTGAGAACCTGCCTCGCTCAGAAATGCACTTGAAAGCCTGTGGAAACCCACACAATTTGAATTTCATCACAACTTGAGCAACCACAAGCAACCACGCTGCCGCAGCGCTACAGCTGCTGTACACACAACACCCATCAGCAGAGGCATACAGCTGGCACGCAGCCACATCGCTGGCGCTCATAGCATCAAATGAAGCAGGTAGTTGGCAGTTGGCCGTTATTCGAAGACGAACTCTCGCGGAACCAATAAAACACTCGGAAGCAGCAGCCAGCAGCACAGCAAGCCTTCACCCTTCCGTCTCTTTTCGCTCACATATGACCAACGGTTTATATTATCTTCATCAATGTATTGAAAGAGAGGGACGCTTTTCATTATCTGCATCTATTTATTTTACGTACGTATAGAAAGAGAGGCACTCGTACAGCAGCAGTACCGTATATAAAGAGAGGCCCTTGTACAGCAGCAGCAGTACCGATTATCCAGCGGCGAAGTACGCTGACTCACGACAACACGATGCTCGCGCTTGACACCCTGGTCCAACCCGGACCTGAGCCTTAAGCTTGGAGGACTCAGGTCTCGCGGAACTAATAAAACACTCGGAAACAGCAGCCAGCAGCACAGGAAGCCTTCACCCTTCTGTCTCTTTTCGCTCACGCTTGGCCAACGGTTTATTTATGTGATCTTCATCAATGTCCAACTCTCTCCCGAAATATAAACACCTTTTTTATTGACTATTAATGTACAAAATGTGCTTATATTTCGGTACAGAGTGGTTCAGAAAGAGAGGCACGCTTTTCGTTATCTGCATCTATGTATCACACGTATAGAAAGAGAGGCCCTTGTACAGCAGCAGTACCCATTATCCAGCCGGCGAAGTAAGCTGACTCACGATAACACGATATCGCGCTTGTCACCCTGGTCCCACCCGGACCTGAGCCCTAAGTATGGAGGACTCAGGTCCGAGTGGGACGAGGGTGTGCCAAGCGCGAGCAGGGTATATGTATCATACGGCAGGCAACAATGGTATCGAATCAAGTGGAGGGACAAACCTCTCTTTCTATATATTGATGAAGATAATATAAACCGTTGGTCAAGTGTGAGCGAAAAGAGACGGAAGGGTGAAGGCTTGCTGTGCTGCTGGCTGCTGCTTCCGAGCTGCGATTTATTGGTTCCGCGAGAGTTCGTCTTCGAACAACGGCCAACTGCCAGCTACCTGCTTCATTTGATGCTATGAGCGCCAGCGATGTGGCTGCGTGCCAGCTGTATGCCTCTGCTGATGGGTGTTGTGTGTACATCAGCAGTAGCGCTGCGGCAGCGTGGTTGGCTGTTGTGATGAAATTTCAAATTGTGTGGGTTTCCACAGGCTTTCAAGTGCATTTTTGAGCGAGGCAGGTTCTCAAACTTTGCCTCGCAGGGCGGATTTACGGCGGCTGTGCTTTAATCGTCAACTAAAATACGTTAATTGTGAAAGAGCCGCTGGGAAGAAAACTAAACAACAAAAGAGCGGCCGCATACGAAGTGAAACACTTGGCACACTATGGACAAGTGGTTAAGCGAAACAAATAACCAAAAACGGTTGAAAGCCAAGCCAAGCATAATAGCCATTTGCAGGTGTACCTGTGACACTATCTCTCAAAAACGGGCAAAACATGTTTTTGATCAATCGCGTGGCTCGCTGGGTGTAGGTTTTACTTGATTCCAGGCTGTACTCGTTTTTAAGTGAAAACTGACCGGGTATACCCGCTTTTGGTTTAAAACAACTTAATATTAACTACTGCTGTAGTGCAGAGAAGGGCATTGGCTTTGGGCCGTGTTTCGAAAGCGACGTTTGGGTCCGGGGTGGTGTGTTTACTCTTCACTGTAAAACTTGTTTCCTCCCCGTCGGCATAGGGCACACCCAGTGTGCTCGTGCCGATTCTTCATCCTCGACAGATAAAAGCTTTAAAGGGCAAAAAAAACGCGACTCAAATACTACACTGTATTGCAGTAAACACAGCAGTGGACTAGGCGACGCCATGTACGACAGGAACGACAAACACTCTTTTTAATAGCATTTGAGATGTTACAGCAGTATGTACGTAGATTGGCCGAGGAAAAGGTACAAACTGATGTGTACAAAATGTAAGGTGATACGGGGGCGAACAAAATGCTGCTCTGTTTGTGGTATACTCTAGAGTTGTTCCGTGTTCGTGTATAATGCGGGTACCAGACTCGTATTACTCAGACCCTGTCACTGCCCGTTCGTGTACTGGCGGGGCCTATTCCGCACTCATTACTTATTTATACCCGAGAACCCTCTCGTTTTTACTGTCTTTCGACGCATCTGGTTTGCTGTTATAGGTAGGCCGTGCCTGTCGTACATGGCATTGCATTGTCAAATATGCCCAAAGTAATCAGTAAGGCAATACAACGTTGTGCTCGTATCTCTGTGCCGTGATTTTGCGACCACACAGCGTCTACCTCTATAGGACGAAGAATCGGCACGCACACTGGGCGTGCTGTGTCGACGGGCAGAAAAAAACGGTTGTATGTGAAGAACACACCCACACCCACCCGGTGACTTACGTGTCCCCGTGCGGTTTCCCTCATCATACCTCCCAGAAACCGTCTGAACGATCACTGAAAATACGTTCCGGGTCTCCAGCACGCACACCTGAAATATGTGTGTGGAGCG
The DNA here is from genome assembly GCA_008828725.1 of Saccharina japonica. Lineage (NCBI taxonomy): Eukaryota > Phaeophyceae > Laminariales > Laminariaceae > Saccharina > Saccharina japonica. The sequence continues at coordinate 171,481 of MEHQ01001144.1, read as the reverse complement.
ATATCGCACCGGGGACACGTAGAGCTCGGGGCCCCGGAAAATAAATGCACTGCTGGAAGTAAGTGTTTGCGGCCGCGACAACGCTTTCTTAGATATTACCAAGGCTATTACGGTTATCCGTCTTGACACGGTCCGGTTTTCGGACATTGGAAATCATGCGGTCCGGTTCGGTGAGCGTTTAAGATATTTCAGCAAGATTGGGTGCGGTTTAAAAAAAAAGTTCTAGGTACAGCAGTGCGGTTTGGTCCAGATTTCAGAATTCGGAAATCTTACGGTGCGGCTCGGTACTGTGATATACCTGGTATCCTACTGCTGTAGGTTTTTCATACATAGAAAATCTTACGATGCGGTTCGATGCGCTTTTCGGAAATGGAGAATCCTACGGAGCGACGGTGCGGTACTGTTTATCTTTCGCGCAGCTGGATTGCTAGCAGGGTAGGTCGTTCCTGTCCTATATGACGTTGCATTGTATGTTCTGCTTACTGCATTGCAGCGCAGTATCAGAGCTGTGTCGTAGTTTTGTGACCACACAACTGGTCCCTCTCTGTGATGAAGAATTGGCACGGACACCGGGTGTGCTGGACGTCGACGAGTAGAAATGGCGGTTTGATGTGAAAAACTCACACTATTAATACTACTGGTTGGTGTAGTTTATATTCCCCTTCGCGTTTTCCCGCGCGTTGTGATGCATTATTGAGCTTGCTATTGAATACTACGGCAGTCACGTAGTAATAGTTTACCAGGTATACAGCAGTAGTATGATGCTGCGGTCGCGCCGGGAGTCTAGTGGTCAGCTTCAAATGCTACCAGCATTAGTACCCGAGTTCAAATCCCCACGTGGTGGGATTTTGACTCTGCAAAAATAAATAAATAAACAAAATCGCTGAGAACCGCATTCATTCGCAGCGTGGGTAGGCGGAATTCGACGCGAGTCGACGAGGGAAGGAAGTGCTGAAATATGTTCGAGGTAAAGTTGCAAGGCAACTACCGTAGTGGAGAGGGGGGATAAACCCTACTTATTGAATCCGGATCTGAGTTACGACTAAAGAGGGAGCAGAGGGAAACGAAGGGCGAAGGAATCACACCCTGGACAATTATCAATTGCCTAATTGTCTCCTATTACAATTGACTGGCAATTGTGGTCGCCAATTCTAATTAATTGGAACGCATCGAGCTCTATGGTACAGACAATTCCTATTAACAGACACCCACCAGGCCCTATCGTCCACACAATTTATGCTAATATACACCCATCTACATTATTGGTTGAAGTAATTGCTATTAACAGTTACCAACAAAATCCCATTGCTGAACCCATAGTCTATTGAAATATAATATCCCATTCTATTGTAACGCTAATGGACAATTGCAGATTTTTTTCGGTGCCAATGGTGCTGGCAATTCCATTTAATTGATGTTCTCCAAAATAAATTGTGCTGACAATTCTATTTAATTGACATTCTCCCAATTAAATTGTGCTGGCAATTCCATTTAATTGACATCCTCCCAAATAAATTGTGCTGGCAATTCCATTTAATTGGCGTAAATGGAATTGCAATTGTGCTGGCAATTCCATTTAATTGACATCCTTCTAACTTAATTGCGCGGGCGATTCCATTTAATACGTAGGCATCTTTCTAAATAATTGTCCTTGCAATCTCATTTATTATTCATTTGGCAGGCTTCGAAATAAATTGTCCAGACAATCAGGCATTTCCATTCAATAGACAATATTAATATTATGTTACCGGTCAATTGATTCCGGACGCTGCAATCGGAATATGACACAACAATGTATGATATGTATGCATGAGGAAGCTATTTCTTGAAGTTGCAAAGGCAAACGATTCGTGAGGCTATCTAGCGGTTGGAATTGCCGGAGCGATTGATTCATAAAGCAGTCTATTAATTGGAATCGACCAGACAACATAGTTCGGAGGATGCCCATTAGATTAGGTATATCGGACAAAATGTTTGGCGGACGATTAGTCACTAGGATTGTTTTTTCATTCCCTTTCTGCTTAAGCCTTGGACAATAGGCATTGCAATAGACTATTACGCCTACAATAGACCCACCGAAAATTCTATTAAATGGAATTAGGCGGGCAATTGATTGTTAGCATATTGCCGCAATTGGAATTGCAAAGACAACAACATATAGTAGTCCACCTACTAATTGGAATTGCTTAGGCAATTGCTTTAGAGCTCTGTTAATTAACTGGAATTGTCTCCTGCAAAATTTTCGCTCCGGAGGCTCCAACACTCTATTACTTCTTTAATAGGATATGGGACCTACCCACAATGGACCATTGCTTTTACAATAGATCTTCCGAAAGTTCATTTAAATGGAATTGGTCGAGATACTGCTTTCGTGGTTCATCTATTAATAGGAATGGATGGGCCAATAGATTTGTGTCCTGGCCTTCCAATAGATATTGTTCCAGCAATTATTTTCTGGTCTTGTCTCACAATTGGAATGGTTCAATCAAACCGTTTCTGCTCTCACCTTCCAATTGGAATTGTTTCAATCATTTCGTTCTGTTTCTTTCTATTAATAGGAATGGTCGGATCAATAGGCTTCTGCCCTGACCTTCCAATTGAAATTGTTTCAACAATTAGTTTCAGGTCTTGCCTATCAATAGGAGTGGTTTGGTCAATAGGTTTCTGTGTTGACTTTCCAAATTAAATTGTTGATTTTTTTTTACCTCGACAATTCCAATTAATAGACCGTACTTGAAATCATTGGGTTGGACAGTTCCAATTGGTACAGTAGATAACACTCGAAAGAAATGGCTATACAACTCCGACTGATAGATCTCACTCGAATTAATTTGACTGGGCAATTCCAATTAATAGAAATCACTCGAAATAATTTAGTTGGACAATTGCTTTCAATAGATAGCATTTGAAATCAAGTTTCTCAGCAATTCCAATTAATAGTCAGCACCCGAAATAAATTGTAGGCACAATTCCAATTAGTAGGCAGCACCCGAAATCAGTTGCCCGGACAATTGCAATTAGTATCCTTCAATCGAAATCATTTGGTTGGGCAAATCCAACTAATAGACAGCATCCGAAATCAGTTGTAGCCACAATAGACTATTGTAATAGGAAAGGTCCAAATAATTGTGCAGGCACTTCCAATTAATTGACAGCACCTAAAATCAATTGTCTGGACAATTCCAATTGGTAGGCAGCATTCAAAACTAATTACCCGGACAATTCAAATGAATATACTTCAATCAAAATCATTTGGTTGGGCAATTCCAATTAATAGACTACACCCAAAAATAATTATAGACACAATACGAGACTATTGAAATAGGAATTGTCCAGGGTGTGGAAGGAATACACGGGATGGAGAAAAACAGAACAAAATATACAGGGCAATAACCAAAAACGGGTATACCCGCTCCGGTTTGAGTCAAAAACGGGTACATCATGGAATTGAGTCAAAACACCACATCCCACGAGCCATCACGGGATAGATTGGCCAAACTCACATTGTGCCCGTTTCTGAGGGGTAGTGACAACCAGGCGCACTTGTCGGTGCCTAACTATACACTTAGACGTGTCCGGATTATGTTTGGAGGGCTCAGGTCCGGGTGGGATCTTGAGCAGGGTCCGAGGTCAGGGGTGTTTGGAGGCAGAGAGAGGGTTCTGGCGGCAAGCATGTGTGTTTTACTTGGTCTCAGCGTGTACCTGAAACACACCCTATACTACTGTACATACTACAGCAGTCGTATACATCACAACCAGGTATGTTGATACTGCTGTGCACTGTGCACACATAGAACAACAGTATATTCGTGGGATGGTCGTATATATGATTCTGAAGACGAGTAAAATGGTTGAATGGAGTTTAAGTGAATTGTGAAAAAGCTTGGAAAAAAAGCTTGAAATAAAATGAAACAACGAAAGAGCGGCCGCAGACGCACAGTGGAGAGCGAGGCACCCTGTAGGCAAGTGGTTAACAAAACAAAATAACCAAAAACGGTTGAAAGCCAAATGATACTAGTCATTTACAACTGCAGTTGTACCCGGGATAGCATCTCTCAAAAATGGGTACACTTTTTTTTGGCCAATCGCATTGCTCGCTGGGCGTACGTTTTACTTGATTCCAGCATGTACCCATTTTTGAGTGAAAACCGATTGGGTATACCCGTTTTTGGTTATTGACCAACTATATATGAAATACCAAAATATCTACTCGCATGTGTGTGCTAGTGTGTGTATTGTTTTAAACTTTCCTTTCTACACGTCGACATCCAGCACACCCAGTGTCCCTGCTGATTCTTCATCCTAGAGAGGTGCCAGTTATGTGGTCACAAAACTACGACACATAGATACTACGCTGCAGTTCAGTAAGCAGACCAGACACTGCAGTGCCATATACGACAGGTAAGACCTACCCTGCTAGCAATCCAGGTGCATGAAAGATGGAAAAAAGTAAAAAAAAAAAGACAAAAAGCGAAAAGGAAAACTTAAAGAATGAAAAAAAAAACATAATAAAGCAAATCTTAGGGTTAGGGTTACCAGATACCAGGCAAGGTGTTGGGAAAAATCGTCGCTTTCGGCATCAGCAACTACTGCGAGGATCGGGGCATATTCCCTGAGGATCAGCAGTGCGGTTTTCGTCCTACACAATCACCAGTCGACATGCGGTTGGTCGTGCGACGATTACGAAAACTAGGACGAGAAAGAAAAATCCCCTTGTACATGTGCTTCGTTGATCTGCAAAAATCGTACGACTCTGTCGACCGAGAGCTGCCGTGGCAGGTGCTTACGCACGTTGGCATACCAACCAAGATGCCTACAACAGTCTGCCAATTCCACGACGGCATGCGCACGTGCGTGCGCACAGATGATTGTGAGCACTCAGATTGTTTTGATGCCACACAGGGGCTACGACAAGACTGCGTGCTGTCGCTGTTGCTGTTCAATGTGTCCTTCACTGCTGTGATACACGTTGTTTTCGTACGCTTCAGTGAAAACAAAGACATAATAATGAGGTATTTGGCCCACCTCGAGGAGGACGCAGTGGTCGGAAACGAGGTGCCATTGGCATGCGTGCGAAGGGCAGGATGGGGTATGCTAAACGCCGATGATACAGCAATAATCTCGAAGTCCGCGCAGGGGCTCGCTAAAATGATGACAGTCATCGTGACTGTCTTCGAAGAAGCAGGTCTCACGGGTTCGGAAAAGAAGACGGAGACGATGCTTCTACGAACACGAGACCAGACATCGCCTTCTCCGCCGCTCGGTATTGACGCAGCTGATCAGAAGTATAGACAGACGAGCCAGTTATTATACCTCGGCGGCATTATCCACTTAGACGCTGACCTCTCGCTCGAAATCGAACGACGGGTCCGTATCATGCGGGCATGCTTCAAACGGTTTGGACCGGAGTTATACGAAACGAAGACGGCCCCACTTAGTCCGAAAGTCCGCGTGTTGAAGGCCGAGGTGATTGTGACCCTACTGTACGAATGTGTGACGTGGACTCTCAGTGCACGACACTTGACGAGACTCCGATCGGTGCAACACCAAGTCCCCCTGCGTGTCATTGGCTTCCAGCGTCGACGGCGTGGCGACCAACGGACCCTCTCGTATTCAAAGGCGCTCAAGCAGGCACGATGCGAGAGAAAGCCGAGGTGATTGTGACCCTGCTGCACGGATGTGTAAGGTGGACTCTCAGTTCACGGTACTTGACGAGGCTCTGATCGGTGCAACACGAAGTCCTCTTGCGTGTCATTGGCTTCCAGCGTCGACAGCGTGGCGACTACAGGACCCTCTCGTACGCGAAGGTGCTCAAGCAGACAAGATGATACAGCATTGAAACGACGATCGGAAAACGGTGGCTTTTCGTTGCGGGGGCCGTGGCACGGCAACACAACGGGCGACTACCCCGCTGGGTGTTGTTCGGGAAAATGGCGGGTGGGGAGGGACGCAGACCGGGCGGACGGCCAAAGACTTAGCAGAAATGCCTTGTTGAAGACGTCCAGGCGTTTCGAGCCACCGAGGGATCCACGGCACATTCTCCGTTGGTGTTTGGAGTAGAGACCGCGGTGTGGACCGTTGCAGTAAATAAGGGGGGCAAGTAGTACAGGGGGGTCCTCGAAGCAGCTGAACGGTTCGTGATCAGGTGGCATGATGATGAGGCGAACCTTAGTAGGCAGCGCCACGCATTCGTTGCGGGCAATGCACAAGGGAATAGAGGGAATAGGAGGGGGGGGGGGGGGGCTTCAGTCGTAAGGAAACCGTGGTTGACGAGAGCAGGGAGCAGACAGCCGATAGGGTATCAAGGTACCAGGCCGACTGGTAGAATAACCCGTCTAGACTACCCGTACCGTGCACGTCTGTGGCTGCTTCGAACGCGGCCCTGTTTTATTTTGGTTTCGTCTTCTTTTGGTGTTGCCTCTTGTTCTTATCCGTGTGATGAGAAATACATATTCCCTGGTTTGGTGATATGGCGAGCTCGGTACTTTTCCTTGGTTATTTTTTGGTGTTTTTTCTTTCGTTTTATTTGGGTTAGGGTTACGGTATACTCGTAGGTCCTACCAAAGGATTTCTTTTTATTGGTGTTATGTACCCTGCGTATAATATAATACGCTCAACGGACACGGCATAACAGCCGTGTTTTCTATTTGAGAATGGCCTTTCCGATGAGAATGATGATCGATTTTTGTAGCTAGTAGTTTTTTATGAATTGTGCTTCGCTCACAATAAAATATTTACCCTAGAATCTAGTTCATCGATGGCATGTATAGATCCACAACAAACCAAAACCTAAATCACCCTTGACAGGCACGTTAAACAGAGGATATAACGAAACTGGTATTGAGGCGCGAGGTACTTCGCCCGTAAATGCCTATTTTGTTAGATCTTCGATATGTTGAGACTGCCGATGCCGGTTTTGATTTGTTTTCGTTTGTCATCGAATGCTGGCACAAATGACATTAGTCTACAGGGAAAATTTTGACTGTGGGGGAAGTACATCTCGCACAATACAAGACCAATTATTTTCAATTGTCAGAGTCGTCGGAAAGACAATTCTCAATTAGGAAAACCAGCTGTTACATAGTTCATGACGGGAAACCACTGAACAAAATTAATTGCGGGAGGAGAGGAGAGCACGAACATGAACCACATTGACATAATCTCATGGCGACAAGATCCAAAACGTTTACGTCAGTTACATCGTATCTCTGCTCGTTTCTCTGTACATAAAAGTCCTTTATGTTGGCGGTATAAACAGCTCTGCATCTGGTCCGGGTGAGCGGGTACCGAGGGCCCTAACAACGTCCGGCACCCGACGGTGTGCACCTCCATATTTACAACAGCAGTGTCCTCCACAATGGGGTGATTGCCTAGACGTCGTCTTCCAATACTCATTGCTTTAGCTTTAAACTTTTTAACTCCACTGGAGCAAGTTGCTTGTAGCGTTTGCGTACCATGGAAGCTACCAAACAACCGACTTGAAGACAACAAAAAACAACGTGAAACATGCTGTGGGGGTGACCGTATACGCATCTCACAAATACCTATGACTCGTACCAAGAGAACACCGCCAGCAGCAACAACAATCAATCAACCACCGTAGCAACCGTGGCAAACGTGACTGCGTCAGAAAGTTAAGAGCAGTGCCGCCGCTGTTACCTATATGTATTGGCAGGTAGTCCAAGGCAGCCGCACTGAAAGTGAGCAAACTATAGCAGCAGAAAAACAAAATCGCAAAGGCACAGTAAGGGTCGATCTTAACGAGAAAAGTATTTTTCTGGTTTTCTCGGAAATTTCGGTATTTTCAAAAATTGGTCCTTAACAAGTACGAGCTTCAGTTGCCTCGCTAATAATCGTCCACCAGGCACAAAACCGTCACTACAGCAACAGCGCTCTCGGTAACCATCCGTGTGGTGGTCCCACAACGGTCGGCCTGGCTCGTAGGCAGGTATCGGTGCCTCGGAGAGTGGAATCCATCACCAACTCGTCGCGCTACGACGCCCAACGCTACAAAGGCTTGAGCTACAGCCCTCCGCGAGCTCGACCGGTCGGGCACCTCGGTGCGGTCACTGTGTCAACTCGATTGTGAGAGCTCAGAAAGCTTTTGCGCCTTCTGCGCTCGGCTATGGCCTGTGGAGGACCTCGGGGACAACCCTGGCCAGCCCTGTGTGTTCGTGAGTGTTGGCACGGCTGGCACGGTGGGGCTGCCCGATCGTACCCATAAAAACATAAAAACCAGAAATTTACGGGATTACCAGAAAAACTCGGAGGCCAGTTTTTTCGGGGATGAAGTTTTTCTGGTGAAACCAGAAAAAACCAGGAAAAAAACAGAAATTTCTGGAAAAACCCGAAATTCACCCCTCGTTAAGATCGACCCTAAGTAGAAAGCAGCTTAACCTACTTCGTGTGTTTTCGGCGCTCAACCTTAAAGGTTCGGCACACAGACCGCGGCAACCTCACGCCACCGGAACAGCTCCAATCCGGTGGGGCAATAATCAGGTGTGGAGAACCCATAAGCGGGGGTGGTGCTTAATCACGCCGTACGAGAAGCATGCTTATTGTACGATACACGGAAGGCCGTTGGCGCAGGGCACCCTATAGTATCCGCCAGCTGGCCGACATCCACCGCCGCGTATCAACCTCATACTTCACCTCCCGTTTGGAGCCTCCTTACTGTCGATGGTGGTCGGTTTGTTTCGACTGCCGCTATGGTAGGTATAATGTCAATAATTTCACTATCGATTGTACGGAACTGAGGCGAGTGGTTCTGCACCTCACTGCACATTGGACGAAAATGTATACCAGGTAATATGTTTTAGTTTCAGAGTATCAAATTATCATGTGGTGGTTCACATCGTAAAAACTAAACCAATAATTATTTCCATTGCCAAGAACTAAATAAAGTGGCCACTCGGATGGGTGGGTGTCTTCATGTTGAAACAAATGATGAAATGCGACCCTCTTACTGTAGAACCAGTCGTTCTGCGAATTAAATCACAGCCCTGCTTGTCCACCACTGTCGGGAGTCGTCATTCTTCTGTTGCTGCTTCCTCTGCTGTTGTGCTGTGTGCGGGGAACAGGATACAGGCGTATATATATAGACGATGAGGTATGGATGGTATATCGGGGTACATGTAGGCTAATCCTTCTTGGTAACGATGGTGGCGAAGATAGTGAGTAGGTACTGGTGTGCTGCTGCCGCTGATGTAGTACATGGTGGGTGGGTTGATCGGTTGGTGCGTGGGTCGCTGGGTTCGTGCGTGGGTGGTTAGGTGTTCGGTAGGTGGGTTGGTATGTGGGTGACTGCTTTCATTCCTGTGCGTGGTGACCCCTTTTATCTTTTGGTTCTTCGACTACATGGGCTCCGCGTAGGTGCCGGCATAGTGTGTCAACTACCTGGTTCGCTGAATCGCGTAATAAGAGGATGTGGATGGTGGCCCTGCTCTGTTTAGGTGTGTTTCGTCCCCGCTATACCGGCCCTGCGCTGGCATACTTCGGCGCACTCCTAGTCATATCGTAAAGTGATGAGCGCCCAAGAGGAGTATTTTTTTTAATACAATGCCTCCCTTCGTTTTGTCGTCGTTTCTCAAGATTATAGCTACTTCGGCCTTCGGGTTCTGCGCAAAGCCTCTACAGCCGGTAAAATTTATTGTGTCAACTTTGTATATACCCCTCAGCATCCAGCACACCTATTAGGAGTATTCATGCCGGATATTTCATTCTGCAAGAGGTATCGTACAACATCCCTGTGGTCCCGTCGCTGCGACGCAGAGATACTACTCTTGCGGGGGGGCGTAGAAGACAGGATCTACCGTACGTCACACACACAAGCTTTCGTAAAAAAATACTTTTTTGCAGTGCGTGTATGTTAGTGACATTTAACCGTTATTCTATTTACACCCGTTGACATCCAGCACACCCAGTATCCGTGCCGGTCGTTCATTATAGAGAGATGAAATGTATTTGGTCCCAAACCCACGACATAGAGATACTACGTTGTAGTGCAGTCTGCAGATCAAACAATGCAATGCCTAATACGACAGGCACGACTAACCCTGGTAGCAATCCAGATGCGTTGAAATAGAGAACTAAATACTACAAAAAAAACAAATCTAAAACAAGCAAACAAACAAATACAAAACCCAGCAAGAACTTGTGTACACTACCGGCCCTCTCACAAGAAAGTGCTCCACAAGCAACTCAGCCTAACTATTACGGGGAAATAAGAAAGTCGACAGCTATTATACTGCAGTTAGTGTGGGACACACCCCTTTCTAAAATAAGAAAGTCAGCCTAAGCCCGATTTCTGGTTTCTTATGAGCGGGCCGGTACTGTATGTGTGTATGTGTGCTTGTTCTTCACATTAAACCGTCATTTTTACCTGTGGGCATCCAGCACACCCAGTGTCCGTGCCGATTCTTGACCCTAGAGAGATAACAGTTATGTGGTCACATAACTCCAACGCAGAGATACCATGCTGCGCTGCAGTAGCAAGAGAGTCTCGTCCCCTCCGGAGGCGATGTGACGGACAATATAATACAAAATGAAAAAGGGAAATTAAAACGACGTAAACACAGGATAATGGAGAACGCAAGGAAAATATAGGCAACGCAAGCACAACCAAAGCACGTAATGCAATACAACGAGCAGCAAATACGATGCCCTGTCGTTATACTACAGTAGATACGGCAGGCACGACACAGACACGCAAGGAATCATCTAGCAACGTCGAAAGAGAGAAGCACGAAACACAACAAACTAGAAACGAGGCATCAACCCCATTCATCGCCCATCTATAAATAAATCTGTGTAACTCACATTAAATCGTCATTTCTACCCGTCGACGTCATTCCTGTAGCATACAGTATTGCAATGTCTGCTCTGTTTACTGCACTCGAACATAGTAACCCTATGTCGAAGTTTTGTGAACACAGTAGCTATTAATAACTGATACGCCTCTACGATGAAGATCGACACGAATACTGGGTGTGGTACTGTAGATGTCGACGGGTTGGAATAACGGTAAAATATGAACAACACACACACCCAATCGCGCCCCGAAACTTCATTGACGGAGCGTGGTTGAGATCGTCTCGACACAGCTTTATTTGACCACGGCCTCTATTTTTGCAAGAGGTAATGTGATAACAAAGCAACAGAAAAAATAAACCCTACCACGGTTTTCCTACCGCAGTATTTGTTTGTGGTTTTCGTTCACAGGAAACTGAGGCCATGCGTAATGTCGCGGCGCAGTCCTCTATCTTATCGCAAAAGCACGGCCGCCGGAGGGCCGTCTTTACGTTAGCCGACAACACTGCATTGGACAAAGTGTGGTACCGGCATCGGTCTTGGGTCTTGATACTGCCGGTGACCGAAACTGGACGTTTCGAATCGGGTTATTCGCTAAGTTAAAGTTGTTTAAAATCGGATAACCAAATCGGTCATTGAGGGTAGATTGTTACTTCCCACATCCACTACTCTTTATTACGCCTCGAAATTTGAATTGAAACCCCTATACACTATACAGCAATGCTACAACCAGTTGCACACATACAGGGCTAAAACAATTCCCATGACTAAATTATGTATATCCTAAAAAACCAGACAATTAGGTCGCATCAGTCTGTCCGCGTTCTGCTTATTTTCCGAAGGTGATCCGGGCCGTCGCCGCCGCCCTGTATATTTGCAGCCCAAGCGTGGATCCGGTACCCTCCATGCGCGATGGCGCTTTCAAGGCATCCGTCCGCTGCGTTGACCACGTTGGCCGTTTTGAGCACAACAAATGAACGTATATGACACTAAAACATACTTTGTGTGCGCAACATCACACATGAATATAACTCTCGCTGAGATATAGGAAACCCGAGGCAGGTGGCTTTCGAGGCCCAACTCCTGTAGGCCAAGAAGCTGAGGCGGTTCAAAAGAGCTAAAACACATAGACATGTTCCGTATGAGAAACGCAGCGGGTGAAGAGAGCCCAGGTACCTAGGAGACGAAATTTTAGGAAATACAATTTGAGTGTACCTACAAAATTAGGCATTGCACCCCAACGTCTAACTGGCGCTTCTTAGAAGCACATCATGTCATAGTAGTGAAAATAAAACTGGGAAGACACCCGGAAGCGATTTGCCCAAAAGTCAAGCTGAGACTTACCGTAGGGAACAGTACTGAAAATGGGTATATCACTGAAGTTGGTGTAGGTGCGCCCTTTCATAAAATAGAAAGTCCCGTCTGGGCCTCAGAAATTCGATTCCGTTTTGCGTGTTTGCCCTTTATGTGCAACAACCGACCAAATAGCTGCCTGGAAATGTCTCCGTTCCGCTATAGAGAACCGAAGACAACATTGGGTCGCTTTTCCTACACCCGACCGAACCTAGACAAAGGGCTTCCTTGCCCATCTCTTGCCTCAGAAGCATTGTCCCAATGAAAAAATGCCTAATAACATCCACACGTGAAACCGCCCTGTCAAGAATATGGCTTGAGACCGACATCTAGTACCAAACATGTTGTCACCCTAATACCGTAGCAGTCGCGCTGGTTTGAAATGACAGATTCAGCGATCGGCCGACTGACTCATGTGGCGTAGCAGTTTCCTCTATGGTGGTACCGGTATCCACCCCGATGCATGTGTCCGATTTATGGTGCCCACCCGGCGTGATCACGCTGGAGTTCCATGTGGTTCCTGGTGGGCCTCCGAAGTGAATACGGTAGTCTACTTGTACCTCCGGTGATAAAGTGACGTGAAGCACCCACAGTTTTTCTCGTGTAGGGCGGTGTGCTATTCAGGGGGGGGGGGGGGTGTACTCATGTTGTGCACGGCCGTAGTCATATGACCATAGACTATAGATGTGTAGGATTAGGGTTAGGGTACTCAGGGGGGGGCGTACTATAGATGTGTAACCTGTTCGCCTGCTTCACGGGTACGCGACAGGTACCGGACCTGTCACTACCCGTTCGAGCATGGACGAGACCTATCACCCGCGACACGAGCTACGGCAGAGGTTCATCCTTTTTTATGAGGCTATTATACCCGCATGAGATCCTTTATACCCCACCCAAAACTTTGATCTTGAAGCTCAACCCGATGAACAATGCCACGGCGAAGGCATAAACACACCCCCATTAATAAAACAGAATGGCAGTTCAACGATGCGGGTTAAGGACCTCCGTCACTCACAACCTATCTAAACGAAAAGTGCTACGACGTACCCTTATACTAGCACGCGTCTCGCCAGGTATTTGGTCCGGACGCTGGGGTACCCGATAATTTCATGTCTCCTCGATGTGATATCTCTGGCTGTATTTCCGCGAGTACTTCTCACGGATCTCAGAAAAGGCTGTCAGGGTCTCCAACGCACACCTCTAGGAGGTATTGCGGCGGGTATTGCGCAGGCGACACGTAGATCACCGGGTACCCATTCGTATCGAGTACTCGGGCACGAGATTACCCGGGTACCCGACTCCAGATGCACTGTGCGTGTTGGAGGCGGTCGACACGTTTTCTGAGATATTTCATAGGGTACGTACAGTAGGAGGCTTGGTGAGGAATACCGCACCGGTGACACGGGAATCGCCAGGTCCAGGTCCTGGGCCGTCCTGCCAGTAGAAGATTAAATAATGGATCTGACGCGCCGACATTGCGTATGTGTCGTACGTATCATATCATATGCCCAAGAAACCCATACCCTTTCTCTTTTGTTTAGTAGTTTACTTTAGATTCCGAACTCATGGCGTGTGGACCCGTATATTTCATGTTCGATTACCCCCGCCAAACGTACGTTTTTCATGTTTTGGTATCAGTACGATTCAGCAATCCCAAAAGTTGTAATATTGAATCTCTTGGCAACGCGCGTGTTACACTGCCTCACGCACATTTATGAACGAGCATATACATGCGAAAACAATAATGTTTCCGACCTCACAAAAAACCCTGGCTTAAAAAGAAAGACACTATTGGCACCCTGGTACAGGAACGAGCAACCACCATGAACCAATTACTTAAACAGCATAGTGGAGGCTCCCACTACCAAACAAAGGTGTGCAACCTTCAGGCGCTGTTCAAGCTATGCTCGAGTGTATGGGAGCCGCAACCGCCTTTGCACCAGGCTCAACAGCGGTGAGGGTCGGAGCGGCCGAGTGATTGGATTGAGTAGCGCAAGCCCTTGGGGCCGCAGGACCCATGCCACTATAGTGGCCGAGGTGTTATCCTTCGTCGTTCCCACAGTCTCCCTTCCTTTCCCTCTCTCTGGTTTTATCTCTTCTCATGCGTACGCTTCAATAGGTTGACGTGGCACTCTTGGGCGTGTTAGTGAGACGTAATATATTGCCAGAATTTTGGAAGCCTCGCACATACCACAGGTGGAGAGGTGTACTGCCGGACGGCCAGTAGATACTAGTCAACTTCCGAGTCCATCCTTCTTGGGATAAGTTATAGCTAGACAGACCAATGTGGGTGGTAATGTTTTTCCAGTGCGCAAGAAGAGTTCGTATATGCTGAAAAATGTTACCGACGTGTATTGGTCGGCGGGACATTAAACAGCATAGGTATACTTCTGAGGACCCTCATTTTCCGAGAGGTATCCTAGATAGTTTTCGTTCCCTCAGAGTCGTGGTTTGACTGGTTGTCTGCCCTGAATTCTGACGACCAAGACATTCCAGTGAATACTGCTTCAAACCGAAAAGTGGGACCTTGGCAATAGATAAGCTTCCTGGAAGCCCCTCGCGTTTCTAAACCGAAGTTGCATGTGGAGAACGATGTCGGTGTTATGTATGGTCCAGCAGAGTAAAGGGGTTATTTTGGGTTCATAACTCGAATTCCTTCGAGACCAAACACAATGCTTAAAACGTATGTATTGTGTTGGGTTATTTTGCCTTAAACCGTCATTTCTATCCATCGACGTGTCTGTGCCGATTGTTAATCATAGATAAATACCAGGTACAATATCCATGGTCACAACACTATGATACAGAGATGTTGCTTAATTCAGTAAGCACAGCAGACATTGCACTGCCATGCCATGTGCAGAATACGACAGACACAATATTCAATATTGTTTAGAGCAATCCTGATACGTTGAAAGAGAGAACAGGAATAAGAGCAAGAAAAGTCATACTCGCAAGAAAAACGAAGGAGTCTATGCTCTACCGGAGGAAACACGACAGACCACACGAAGAACAATAGAGGAAAAACACCCCAATATATTCACCTGTTAGACTGTGAACGAACGATAACAGAAGGACCGAAGAATCTGAGCACAACAAACGTACCTGCACGATAGCGGCAAAATCTTGTGGTGCGAGTAGCGTAGGCAGGTTCTACCTACTAATGCAGTCCGCCTGATACCTTGCAACCCTGTCTGCCGTCCCTCTCCTGCTTTCGTCGAGAGCGGTTTCCCTAGGATCGTTAACATCCCTATCCTCGTCCCTTCGCACGCAACTCAAAACGTGTTTGTGGTGCTTCCTACCGATGCTCGCAGTGTCTTCGTGTCCAGCAATGAAGACAAACACCGAAGTAAAGACGGAAGCCTATGCAAAGCATCTATCTACGTATATGTACGTAACTGAAACCAAAACGCATTGGCTAAAACTGCAGCGTTCTTGTACGTTTTCACCCATACTTTCAAGTAAGTGTTTAATTACTTCAGCCCTTCCACTCCGAAGCAAGGGGGGCTCACCCGGGATACACCAACCCCGTGCTGAGTTCATGCTCAGCGCGGGGGCGATCCCGGTCATTACAGACTACAAACGCAGAAACTACTGATATTTACTCAAAGCGCATCAACTAGCAAGTGATCGTAAAAGCGACGCTGTGAGTCCAGACGAGCCGTCGATAAAACATAACGGTAGCACAGACACCAACAACGTCACTCTGGACCTTTCCTACCTACCGGTACATAATATTTCGATTAGGATGTCATGACTATATTATTTAAACCGCGACGAGTCGCGTGTGTCTGCTAAAAGGAGTAAACCAACTTAAGACAAAAAACATAACATCGAGCACAAGGTATAGCATGACAGACCGAAACCTGAGCTCCCATCCCTGTGATCTGCGTGCGGGAGAGGTGTCGAGGAACGAGTCGTTACTGAAGTCCCGCGAGGCTGCCCATGGTGGCAGCTCCTCGACAAAGCGTGCCTGGAAGAGTGGAGGAGAGCGTCTGGGACGGATGAAGAGCGAAGAGGGATATATCAATATTTCTCGTCCAGCAATATCCACCCAGTCAGGCAGCGAGAGCGAGCCGCGACATAGCCACAAAAAAATATCCCTCATACCTCGAGCGGAAGTGAGGGCCTCGGGTAGGCGCCCCTACAGCTATCGAAGAAACATCGATCCATCTCAACCAGAGAGGATGCCTGGAGCAGAGGAGAATCTCGGGCAAAGGAAACAAAAAAACCCATATCCATCCAATACGTCGTCAAACTCGAGCGGAGATAAAGCCTCGGACGGAGGAGTTCCCCGGAGGGGAAGAGGCGAGCAGTCGTACATCGATCGGTCCCTTATGAATAAATCAGACTTCATCTCGACCGGAGTGGAAACTCCTTGTAAACCTGAGAATAGGGTGGGAAGAAATAAAATGCATGAAGCTAAAACAACGACAAACACATCGATAGGAGCCGTTGCAGCATCGATGCTGTGCACCCCTGGAGGAGCTGCGAAGGACGATACAAAAATTAAAGGAAAGGAGAACAGGAAGAGCCAAAACGAAAAACGCCGAGTAAACAGGCCCCCAGCCATCAAACCAGACAATACTTCTTCCATGAGCATAAGAACGAAAGCGGGAAGAAAACGTGAAGCCAGCCTAAATGGCAATTACATTCGAATCAGCCGCGGGCGTTTGCGCTGCGTGTAGTCAGGGCAGGGCCTACCTTGTAGTCGTCGTGGTACGTTGTCACCCGGTCTTCTTTATAGCTAGTCTTAGTTGTAACACATTGACGACACGATCGCTTCTTAGAACTACAAAACGTAGAAGGAGGACCATTGTGTAAATATGTCTGGTCGTAATCATACCAGCTGAGTCCTGCCCTTCACAACTATACCATACCAGTCATTTTAGACAACATATCACGGAAATAGTATGCGGGAGTTGTGTGAGCTCTTTTAACCGGTAAGGTGATCCGACAATTGGTACATTACAATTACAGTATTGGTCGGGTGGTATTTCCTACAAATATCGCAAATAATGTTTGCCCTGCGCTGCCGCAACACACGCGTCCGAGCTATTAAGGGCCCACACCATGTATGTACGTATGTGCATGAACTGTGTGTTGTTACGTAAATCCGTTCGTTATACCTATCGATATGGAGCAACTCTAGTTTGGTTGTCATGGAACGAAAGGCAAACTGTGTTGCATGACTCAGCGACCCCAACGTGTGCATCGGAAATATCGCTAGGACTTCACAGGCTCGTTGAAGCCTACCGCCCCGAATTTGAATGTCGACGACGTCTTCGTGAGGTAGAACTTGAAGCCTGGTAAACCTATTTGATGGGCCTCTGCCGACGCGTTTCCGGATAGGTGTTTTTGTTTGTTTCTGTTTGAGCAGAGTTTTCGCTTTTTGTTTTCGTTTGGGAGTTTGGGTCTCAGCGGAGCCAAATACTCGACGAACAAATCGAAATACAACAAAACAAAAATCGTTCGTCGTCGCTTTGTCAAGGGCACATTGAACGCGTGTGTAAACGTTGGAGGTGTGGTATATCGCTAAAACACGGAAACGCGGAAACTTTCAGCATCACGTCGTGATTGCCTTATTTCAGTATGCATTCGACTTTGGGTGGTATATATAAGGTTAATGCAAGTTTATGATGTACCAATCATGTGTGCGCACGTTTGCGGACAGAGGATAAAGGTGGCGGGACTTTTCGGGGCTGGATAGCACCTCGCACAGCTGAGATGGTAGAAGGGCGAATGCTAGAACATTCATGTTTCGAGATTATATGAGGCATTAGATTCGTAATTCTGCTTGAGAATCGCTCGTGAATTGGCGACTTAACTAGCCGCTTACTTCGCCCCACGTCTACCATAACAATGTTCTGGAGTACTTAAAGTATGATCTCGTATATTCTGATGCAACAGTTACCATAGGCAATGGGGTGGATGAAAATATTTGTCTAGTGTGGAATTCAATAATTTCGCAAATGGGGGAGAGTAATATAGGGTCCTACGCAGTTAATTCTTGAAATATTTGGGCAAACCTTTCGACAAAGATGCCTTGGATCAACTGGGAGCGGCTATCAAAGGAAAAAAAATGGTAGGCAAAACAATATGCTACGGAACCATTAACGCATTTTTGACCTTGTTGAAGACCTGTGATTCATCGGGACAAGTGTTATCGGCGGTTGCGCCAATACTATGTCCTTATAAAGTACCAGTCCGACAACGATTATAAGCTCGATTTATTTAGCAAAAACTACCGGAATGAATACTACGAACCACACGGCGGGAATTCGATTCTCGGCATGCCCGCAACTTCCCTCTTTTGTTGTTGACACTTTTTTGTTTTTCGTTTGTTGTGTTTTGCTTTGTATGCCGCCACAACCAGGCAACACTCGGAGTAACGTTTGTGTTCCCACCGGTTGAAGAGATCCAATATTACAATGTTCTCAACAGACAGTTCTTCTTACGGCTAAAAGTATTAAACAAAGCATGGCCTAACCCAATGTAAAAACGGCCAACTTTTCGGCCTGCGAGGGGTTGGTAAACCTCATAAACAATCCATACTGGTAAAATTGAGCGAAATCCCGAGGATCTGGGGGGGGGTGATAACGAAGTATCCCCGGGTCAATAAACAAAACATCAACACTTTCGGAGTAGGCGTATGGTTATGCGCATATTATTATCTTTAGTTTTACGATAACAAGTACACATACCAGTCTAACGTAAATCGAGCTTATGTTTATGGTTTTACAAATGGAGCTTATAATCGTTGCCGGACTGGTACCAGGTATCTGACTGTGTCATCCTCTTTTGTTGTTCAGGGCGGTCAGTATTATTAAATAAACCGTGACATCTGCGTTGATATTGCATGATGTATTGGTAGCTAACGAAGTCTGGGACTGTGTGCTTGAATCGGCTCGTAGGCATACGATACCGCCTGCTTCATAAAATCAAAATAAATGCTGAAGATAAAATAACGAGAATAGGGAGGGGGTGGGCGAATACAGAAGAGACGGCAGAACAAAATGCATTACCTCGATCATGAAGCAAAGCTGGAAAAGGAAGGACGGAATGTATTATCTCGCTCATGAGGCAAAGATGTAGGCTATTCCTCGAGACGCATTTTCACTTCCGGGATAATCTCCCGCGGGACCCAGTTACCCCGCGGGACTAAACGGAATATTTGATACGGGGCCTGGCCACCGCGTCCCTCCACGAGACGGGATTTAGCCACCGCGGGTCCAAGCAGGGTAATTTGTACGGGATGTCCGCATCACGGTACTCGACGGGATTGTGGAGAATCTGCCCACCCCGGGACTGACCAGGACGGGATCCATCAACAACGGCACAATATGGTATTGATTGTGCGGGGTACGGTATGTGTTGGTACTGGAGGCGGCCACAAACATGTATGTTTCAAGGCACTACTGAAGTTCTCTGTGGTCCTCATCCACCCGAGCTAACCAGGTGCGGCTGCAGAACGACCATCAGGTGCTACAGGCCCAACACCGACGGATTCCTCGCCCCCAGGAGGTGCTGCTCTCGCGCTAGCGGCGGCGTCGTTAGTACTCACGCTGCCAGAATCTTCTCGTCAGGGTTTGTGTTGCCGCGTTCCAAGCTCGCGCCTCTCTTCCTCTCTCCGTTCCTCTTGAAACAAGATGAATATATTTCCTCTGCTTTTTTAGCGGCGTGCTACTGTGCGGGGGGGGGTGAATGCTTATGTTCCGTCCTCAAGGTTCCGTATTTCATGTTCATATTGAAATAATTAATAGCCGGTTTACAGTAGTAGTACTATTAACAGGTCGTTTTCCGTTCGCAAAATACAAAGATGGAAGCAACAAGAATCGCCCGTGGTATTTGAACACGCACCCTTGCACTTGTGGGTACTCTATGTAGTCCCTCCTTCTGCCAGGGGGGGTAATTAGCAGCTAGTTTTAATTGAAAAAATACCATTTGTTACGTTACTCTACCCACGGTATTTTTCGGATATCCTGATTCGTGCGGAACGTGTTTGCGGGAACGGGATATTTTTTTTCCTGAGGGACGCGTTCGCGTAGGAACAAGATTTCGCAGTTATCATGGAACCACGGGACAATCCCGAACAACGACCTGCGAAATTGACACAGCAGTGACGGGGTCAGCCAGGCGCATCCTACCTTTCTAACATGCGAGTATATGGTATATTGGGCGCCGTTAATAGCATGAGAGAGGATATGCGATTGGTGTGAGACCATCCCCACCATACACCAAATACGTTCATGCCTATATACGTGGTGAGCTCGTGAAATACTTCCAAGAAGTCTGCAAGTTGCGCTTTGGGTGGCTGCCCAACACACGGATTGAATAGTATGCCCTGGCGTGCCTAGTTAACTGGCCGCAACATTGCTGCAGCAGCGCTACTCCATTCGTTCTAAAGTAACCTTAGGTCGACAATGCCACGCTTCGATCCGCCACAGCGTCACCGCAAACAAGACATTCGATTTCAACAGCAGCAGATACTTACAACCGTCATACCAAGCACACGCAGTCCGCTTCCCACAACATGAACATTATGACCCTAATGCCGTCCTGGCTTGATTGGCTGTTGTAGACCCGATGTCGCATCCCGGCTAGGTCGCTGCACTTAGGTGCTGTCCTGTCTGAAGTCAAGCATATTCTGCGTTTTTTTCCGTGGTTCTTGGCATAGGTTTTCAGGGTTTTCTGTTATACGCGCTCGATTTTTAAGAGGTGTACGGGTTATCCAACCACCGTTGGTTAAAGTGTAGCAGATGGGGAAAGCAATTTTGACCTCTATTATATCCACACGTTACTTAAATCGATCACACTTAATGGGTAGACGCTTTTATTAAGACGATTATCACATCGTTCGATGTTAATGCGTACCTTTGAAGGAATTAAAAGGAAATGAAAGGGCGAAAAGCAACAACAAATAAGAGATACAAAACAAAACAAATACAAAATAAATAAAAGCAAGGCAGACGTGTAACACCCCCCAACTCAAACGACTGCAGGGGGGTAGGAACATGGTGATAGGCGAAACATATGACAGGAAGTGGTCGTAACAGGAATGTTGAAAGAAGTAAAAATGGGGGACAAGTAGGCGACTGCAGATGGGGGCAATGACCGAAGGGGAAGGGGATCAGACAGACGTGGGAGAAAAGTGGATTGCTATTGCGTTTACAGCTAGCCGTTACTATAATGATACGGGTCACCCTACTGGCTGCTTGGAAAATATCTACACGTAGATATCGTAGCGCGCTTGAGTTTTCCCGTCTGCTCACACTGCCGTGATACGGTGGCGCAACACTGCGGTGCGAACGAATCAAACTCTAATTGAACGAACTAACCCAACCTCGACTATAATGCTGAAATATTTGACCACGATCGACCTCCGTTGCCTGTCAATTGTTCATACAGCATGGGCTTCATTGCCATGGCAATGCTGGCGTTCGCAGTGACCACGTGTTTCATTTCTGGAGAAGAGGCGGCCCCATGCCCTCCAGATACGATTGAGATCAGCATCACGTCCGCCGCCGACCTTGCAAACCTTACTGACTCACTAGCTTGCGTGGGTCAAGGTGATTTCAACATCATGTGGCATTCCAACGTGGCAATCAATGAGAGGCTCGAGGTGTCCGACGGGAAGAACGTGACTGTCACTGCAGACGCGCTGGGCGACGACAATGCCGGTGATGTCCTGATCGATGCTGGAAATAGCACTGGCATATTTTCGGTGTCAGACGGATCCACTCTCCGCCTCAACAACATTGCGCTCGACGGAGGAAACGCCGAAGACGGAGGGGCAGTCGCCGTTCTCTCTTCTAGCGCCTTGTTTGTGTTAGGGTGCACTTTCACACGAAACAATGCTTCAAACGGAGGTGAGCAATCGCAAACAGGTTGTGAGGCTAGCGTCGACGGTAGAGTCCAATCGCAAACACAAGTATGCGGGGCTACATTGGTTGCAGGTACGTCCTGTTGAAAGACCCCTTCCCCCCCCCAATAGCGCCTGCCACGTTTACCGCATGCATATCTACTTCAATTTTACGTATGTCGTACCAATGTGTCCGTAATGAGGCGCGAAAGAGGGCGACACAGAACAATTTTGGTTTGCATGGCCTACTCTAAATAAATGGGCTGTCGCCAACGACGAAAAGGTGACCTAGTCAACCACAGGCCTTGCAAATGGTGAATATTAGTCAGGCGTTTCCGTAGGCAAGGAACACTTTTTTGTTCGGATTGTCTTTGGACGAACCACTTTCAGGTACTCCGCAGACCACATTACCCGTACGTCAGCAAATATAAGATTTCCCAGCAAACGAAAAACACACGGCCCTCACAAGTCTCCGTTTGCGCGGTTTAGGCCCAAGAGAAAGGGTGCTGCGAACATGTTGGTCATCCCATGGGCTTACCCATGCGCCCACCGATCATCACATACACCATACTGCAACCCGATGTCGTGGCGATGACAATATTCCATGGTGTGTATCGTGGAGTATACCCTAGCATGGAAAACTCCATGAGGCATCCCTCAGTGTATACCATGGTGTTACCCACCGATGGGTGAATGTATGTTGTGACCCATGAGGTGTTCCATGCCGAACGCCATGGCCTAACCCTAACGCTAACTTTGGCCGTGGGACATGTGGTGGTGAGTTGCATGATGACGCACCCCTTTGACTGTTTTGTGACCGTTGTAGCTACGGACCACATTCAAGTAGAATACTCTCTCGGGTCTGGGTCGTAAACGTAAATCAAGGACCGGGGAAACGAATAAAACTTTAAAATGGTCCGCCCCCTGAGATGAGCGGTTTTGACCGTGCTTTGGGGTTTGGAACGAACCCCCCCAAGCGGAGCAACGTGCATCTTGGCGCTGGGTAAAGCTAACGAAACCTTCAGTTCATGAACCGTTTACTCATGTTCAGGAGAAACACACGAGTAAACATCGGCAGTGAAACATTGTGGGAAGGACGGGGTACATTCATGTTGTAACCTTTGTTTCATATACATGACCAAGGTTTGGTTCATTTCCTGAAAAACAAAACCCTCAACAAAAGGCCTGGACCAATGATATTCGAATTGATTGGACTGCGTTTTGCAGTTTAGCAACAAACGACCTGGTTGTAACCAGATCACACACGTGATAATTGAGGCGAGAACACGATATCTGGTACTATAGACCTACGACACCATGGCAGAAAGTTGGAGTGTGTTAGGTGTCCGTATGTACGACCTTTCTTAACAGCTTAGTGCTTTTTGGGGGTCTGTGTATAGCAGTTTGGTCATCGCCAGACAAATAGGGTTCAACGATCCAATATTTTGCCCTGGCCAGCCTCCAGAATGCAGGGCACTTTATGGCTATGGTTCGCGCGTTCGACAAGTGAGGTACCACCGCTATATCGTATATCGTACAAACTCATAGCTATCATGAAGATCAAGAGGATTGCATACATTAACCACATGGTGTACAAAGCGATATCGTCTGTTGAGTGACATTTCGTCGGAAGTCAAAACGTAGACCTAGTCTTGGAGAATGGCACTATAACTCTATACCTCGGCATCCTCCACAACATGCAATCGAGCCAGCACATATGATCGACACCACACGTGTCTATACAGTGTGTATGCTGTGTGGGATGGGAGGAGTGGGGTTCTGAACCTGATCGCGCTGATGGAAGTTTGGTATTGAGCGTGATCTTGCGGTCTAAACTTCCCCCCGTTTCGACACACGGGCTCTTCTGATTAGTGCCAGCGCGATCCAGAGCGGTCAACGCCTACAAAGCCGACCGCCAGTGACTGGTGATTCGGTAGGGTGGTCATGTATAGGTGCTTGTTTTTCACCTGCACAGAGCCACTCGGCCGAGTGACTGCTTTACTGAGTTGTCCTGATAACCTACTTTGTTTCTTTCGTTGTTTTATATGCACCGCCCTTGGAGGTTTTGTCGTAACGCGAACAAACTATGCTTAGGTCCAATTTTCAGTTAGAGTCGGAGCCACTTATCCGCGTGGCCAAATCCCGGTAGTGAAATGTGGGTACCCCCCCTATCGTAGCACCAGTCCATCGACGATGTCGATGCTGTCCTGATCTAGCACATTCCATGGTTATGTTTTAGTATCTACGCCGACGTTCTGAGCTTCGCCTGTAGTATATTATGTACCGACGAAACGACCAAAAACGCGCAATCGGCCGTACTTTGTTGTTGGGACCCAAAAGGAAATAGGCATTCGCACATACAGTGCCAGTTATTTAGTATTGTAGATCGCAGTGCGTGTTTGTAGATCAGTTAACGGGGTGTTTACATTATGTTTCATGTGGAGTACCGATATCTAAACTACCTTGACAGAGGATGTTTTCAAACGGACCTGGACATAATCATGCCTCTAATATGCGTAGCCCCTCAACGATTATTGTCGCAACACATGATTATCATTCGACGTTCTTCGTGATTGTCGTGCCCACATGATCCCAGTGCAAGTGCGTTAACAAGATTGCTCAATTACTTGCTTGGCTATTTTTGGTTTGGGCTCAAAACTATGTTGTGCGCAGATAATAACATTTTCATTCTCTAACGCCCCCGCCTCTTAACTAACAGGTGCTTTATTTGCGTCCGATTCGTCAATCTACGTCGATGGCAGCACCTCCTTTGACGAAAATACGGCTCTACACGGAGGTAGGTTACTGTCCTGAGCTTCCAAGTTACATCAGAGTTTTATGCGGTCTAATTGGTGTTGTGGCGTATTGGAGTTGCGAGTTCGTGCTATTTTGTCTCACTCGTCCTTAAGGGTGAACGTTGCGGGCGTGGACTATACTGTTACCAGGCGGCACCAATTAGGGTTGGACTGTAGAGCGTTTTTTACGTCAAGTATCATTCCACGAGATTTACCATGTTGCCAATGCACAAAAATCCAACACTGCTTCAAACATAATGTTTTGTTTTTTTCCGGCTAAAACCCCCTCCCATGGATGAGATTTGCACAGCTGTAATTCCACCTATTCCTTCTCTTCCGCGACTCAGATCCATTGTCTAATTGAAAGGGATCTACCACCTTGTCTACTACGGCATACGCCATAGGTTTATCTCGAGAACATGTGATAATGTTCTCTATTTGCGTTCACATGTCATGGGTACACGCGATATTGGCGCTTTGTACATCACGATTAAACGAGGAAAAATGTATTCAATTGCTGTTTTTGACGTCCTGATAATACAGTATGAGACGTTAAAACATTCCCCTTTTCGCACGGTTTGTACATTATGTTCACTTTGTGAAAGTATCGGAACTCCGATACAAGCTAACTGAATGGCAATAACTCCGCCGTACGATACCACGTATTGTTGCGCTTTCGGTAGTGTCAGGAAAAGACGATACCGGGTATTTTAACACCACACACATTTGAGCATATTATCTTTGACACATGCCTTTTCGGTCGCAGCGACCTCTAATAGAAGTATAAATGGACGATATAGACCCGTCCGTTAGGATACCGTGTGTCGTATTTCCGTCGGTAGTATCGGAAGAACGATAGCTGGAATCGGAACCCCACCATGGTCTAAGAATGCCATGTGCGCATATTTATATTTCGGTGGTTAAGACCTCAGAAATAGATATAAGTGGGTATTGAAATCACCCGCCTGTTACACCGGGTGTCGCATTTGGTAGATACCCCTGTTCGCATGTTTTGGATCCTATTTTCTCTTTTAGTTAGTAACTAACTCCATTATAATATTATATAGATGGGAATATCCCCGTCGCGCAATATTGGGTATCGACGTTGCATCGGTAGTATCGGGACAGCGACACAAGGTATTGTGATGTGGTGTCCTTACGGCTATAGATGGTTGAGAGAATATCATACAGGTGAAGAGCCCAGTGGCGCTAAGATTATTCTCGTATACAGAAGTTTCCTTGGATACATCGGATAGGCAGTAGCACAGAGGCTTTATAAGTCCATAGGAAGGTTCTAAGCACTAGAAGCTTCCCAAGGACGAGATGTCTCGTAGGATTAGCGCTTAGAATAACATGGGAACGATATTACCCTCTTGGATAGGATCTGGTATCATCCCTTGGACAGAATAGATGTTTATTCAGAATGGCTAAACACCATAGGAAAGTTCCATGGGCTGCTGTAGCTATTCAATTAACGGGCTTTTAGTGGTAAGAGTATCGTAATGATCCGACTAGCGGGGTTATTAGAGAGAGAGCGCGATGATCTGAGATAGCAGACTCTCGCCTACCTATCTCACTTCTCTTTCTGACCCTCGTCATCCAGGCTTTTGTCTATCACCTAGTCTACATCTACAGAGGTTAATATTAATAAGAGGTATTTTCCATATCGAAGAAGAAGCTTGCTTCCAAGCTCAAGCAACGATCCTCCGTCTTCCATTCCCTTCTATCATCGGTCACCTCATCACAGTATCGCGTTTCAATCGGAAATGTCAGGAATGGATGGACCAACCCTCCTGCGCGTCCACAATTGCATACCGATTGGACAGGGGGGTTCGGTTCGGGTGCATTGTCCCGGTAGGGGTGAAAGGGGGACTTCATTTTCAGGGGGGACCTCATTTAACTCTACTGGGGATGCCGGCTTGGGGGTGCCGGCTTGTACGTATGGAATCGCTGAAGTAGTGTTCAAACATGAAACAGGCATGTACAATTCAGTTTCTACAGCCTCAGCACTATTATATATTTTAACTACAGTCGGTTAAACGTAGCGCGCACTTGGTTTCCGATTTCACTGGCGCTATATGCTATATACCACCCGGTATATACAATATAGTATACCAGGTATAGTACAAAGTTCGCCTTCGGAATGTTGGTCAAGTGAAACCCCGGGGGTGTCGCAAGTTCAAAAGGGGTCAAACAATCTGCATAGTTCCCTTTTTGGAGAAAACCTGTGACATAGGCTGCTGTATTGATAAAACCAATATTCTAGTTGCGAGGGCTGTTCCTAAGGAAAAACAAATATCACGATGATATCATATGTGAGGTACAGTTAGTGGGCTCCTGGTGTCAAGAAACTTCAGTTTGGTGTCCAGGCTCGAGGTCTCATTTTGTTTCCGACGTTTATGAAATAATTGAGTAGGATTCAAAATCGATCCCACTGGCTACAATTTTCTCATTGTTCGTGCCAATCTGAGGTATTTTTTCGTGACACATTGTTTCTTAGCTGCAGGCGCCCACTCGTACTGCTGTATTTGGGTGGAACAGTGACTTGTTTGTGTCAAGTAGATTCGTGAAGAGAAACTCGTGAATCTTGACGACATTTTCGTTTAACCTCGTAAATAACCAAATCAACATCGTTGACAATTTGTCGTGGCTTTTACTCGAACCGTTTAGTAATAAATACGCCTGATTAAGGCACTGCTGTGTACAACCAACGCAACCCAGAGGCATATCGAAATACCGTCATAAGGGCATAAATCTGACCCTGCTTGGTACACCGATTGTCGACAGCAAGCGGCTCCCCGAACCAACCGCTGGCCGCTGGCGAACGAGCACGTTGCGGCCTGGAAACCTCGGGATGTAGGCGGCACAGTGCACTCAAAGAGCGAAGCAAAATACCCTGAGAACCCGGGGAGGCCGGGTAGACGACCAGTGATATTTAAATCTCGCTGGCCGGGCCGGACCGACGGTGCGGGAGATTGAAAGTCCTGTGTACGAGGGCTTCGATCCGTGAGTTGAACATATTTGATGGGCTCGGCCCGGTCCGGCCCCACTCCCGCACCACTTGTAGATACTTTCGGATTACAAATGTTCTTGAATCTATTAAACTTTGAAAAATGTCACCAACCGTGACATAAGTTGTGGCATACCTGGTGCCAGGCATTACGTATTTTCGCTTCAGAACTTTAAAAGTCACGACTCGCGATATCTTACCAATACGATCAAACACATTGTACGAATGCCGAGTTTGATGCTTTGTTAGGGATGACCCTAAACAGGTGCTTACATAATACTGTACTGCAGCAGCATCTTTAATAGAGTATTAAAATAATGCACGAAGTACAGAGAGTATACAGTACGAAGACTACACACAGAGCACACCCAGAGTACACACATACAACTAAATAAACTGAACACAGAACAGTACCGAACGCATATCACAAAGTACATACGCTACACAATACACAACGAGCGAGTAGACAGAGCAGACACAAGAGTTAAAGCTGTTGTACTGGAGAGCAGAAATCGCACCGCAATACAAACAAGGGGTTATCACGGTTGTGCTGTACTGTACGGCTGAGTAAAGCTGTACTGCACAGCTGAGTAAACAAGAGAGTGTATAGGAGTAGAGCTGTTGCCCGACGAGAGTGTATAGGAGTAGATGCGAGTAGTTACTGCACTTTGGGCGTATACTGTGGCACCCGTTTAGCAGCCGAGTACTCGTCAAACACCTGGGTACCGGTCGAACAGCCGGGTACCCTAGTCCACGGGGTTTAAGTACTCGGCGAGTATGAACTGTTGTTCGTACCCGTGACGGGTGTTAGCTGTGTCGCTATTTTACACCGCTGGTGTACTGCACGGTTACTTCAGACATTAGAGTGGACGTTGCTTGGAATCGTCCACCTTGTTGTGTTCAGGATGACATGCCCATATACATGTGTACACACAGAGAGAACACACCGGTAGTGCAGAAGTGTCACAACTAGACCTGTGAGATTCCTCCTGCTAGCGTTAGTTCCACGTTTTAGAGCAAGCATGTCGCGTTTTAGACTGATGTATGGTTCAAAGTAAATAATAGTAGCGAGGGCCATTCCTAACGAAACAAATGTCAAGAGACTATATCATATGTCAGGCACAGTGGGCTCCCGGTGTTGAAAAACTTCAGTTTCGTGTCCAGGCTCTAACGACATATTTTGCTTCTGACGCTGACCTAACTATTTTATGTACGGGTTTCAAGTCGATCCTACTGGTGAGCTGTGTTTCTTGACATTATGTCTCTTGTGTTCGTGCCAATCTAAGCTCAGTTGATTTACCATATTATTTCCCAATCGCAGGCACCCCTTACCACCCTATTTGTGTTGAATCGAGGGTGGTCGATTTTCGACACCTCACGTCGAATTGTTCAACTTTGACCTTTTGACACGGGAGGGGGTACCTGAGACCGCCCCCCCCCTCTACGCCTGAACAACAACTATATAAAACTGAACACAGGGGACGGTAGAGCCCCCCCCTGCTTGGTACAAGGCCTTCCATAGTACTACATTACTACTGGGCGGCGCTGCAATCTATACGAGGAGGCCGCAACTGCGTAGTGACAGCGATTGCAGTAGTAGTGACAGCGACTGCAGCAGTAGTGAGCGAAACAAAGGAGCTATGAGCTCGCTCGAAAGTGGATCAGAAGGGTCGTGGGATCGGCAGGCTTGGCATGGAATGTCGAGTGCGTTCTTTTCTTGCTTCGGCACATTGTATTTGGTCGACAAACTTGCTCGGTTCAACATGCAGGTTCCTCCCTTATTAGCAGATAGATCGATAGGCCCAAGGTAGGTTTCTTCGACACCTATGTATACCCTTGCAACGATAATCCATCAGGGATACCAATTGCTTACCCTGCCTGGTGTCGTTGGCAGCTTGCCTTCCCACACAAGTCCCACATGTTTCTGTACACGTCGTGTACGTCACTGTCGGAGACATCGCGAATAGTGTTCGACACTCACATATTACACCGTGCCAACGCAGAACAATCATACAAGATAAAATAGTCGCACAAGGGATGTATGTGTGGTATCATGTTACGTTATTTGACTCGATGTGAGGGTTTGCGCCTCTCCGGTACTTTGTCACACAACGAATCACATACCATACATACGTACACCGATACACGCTGGATACACTGGAAAAACAATGTTGTTCAAAAATAAAATTTCGAGCACTCCGGGGGGGGGGAGGTGTACGATCCAAATGTCGATTAGATTCACGAAGAACAACTCGTGAATCTTGACGCCATTTTGTAATTATACCTAAACAATCAAAATCGCGATATGTGCCATTTTTTGCTGTGCCTTTACTCGTATATTACTGTTTTGTAGTGAATGCGCCTGAAAAAGGTACTTGGTGCATAATCCACGCAACCGAACGGTATATCCAAACACCAGTACAAGGGCATCCAGCGGACTCTGCTTCGCCCATACAGCGGACTCTGCTTCGTACACCGACTGTGGACAGCAGGCCGCTCCCCAAAGCAACCGCTGGGCATTGGCGAACGAGCATGCTGCGGCCTCGAAATCTCGGGGAGGATGCGGCACAGTGCAAACATAAACGAAGCAAAATATCAGGGGGATCCGGGCGAGGCCGGCCAGACGACCTGTGCGATTGGCGTCTGGCCGGCCGGGCCACACCAATGGCGCGGGAGATTGAAATATGTTGAGCTATCCCGGGATTCGGTCCGTTATTTGAAAACGTCATCAGGCGCCCGGTCCGGCCTCTCTCACGCACTAATCGCAAATATACTTGCATTAAAACGTTTGTTGGATTTTGTACAACTAACGGTACAGCCACGGCTCCGCCGGTGGCGCTAGCCCTGCGTTTCCAATAGTGGTATGTATTACCTGGTATAACAGGAGTCGTATACGGTGATGTACTACTTTGAACGAAAATGTAGGAACCATCGTGCCGGCGAGAAGCGAATGGGGGATGTCCGTTTTCATCCCCGGGTTGTTAGAGTTGTAGATTAATTTAACCGTTTCTGATCCGGGCATGGGACACTATCGTTCCCGGGCGCGGCCGGACATCGGCGATGTCCCGAGGGGCAACTCTCGCCGCGCGCTGGCTCCATGGACCCCAGCCAAATCAACACTCGGCCGACGGGGGTGGGGTTTGCACACCTTACAAGGCGGTATCGACCCGGGGGAAATCCGTTTTCATCCCAGGGTTGTTGGAGTTGTAGCTGTGTGGAAGGATTTATGATATGGGGATGGGACACTACTATCCCCGGGTGCGGCGGAAACTCGTCGTTGCCTCGAGGTGAAACTCCAGCTGTGCGCTGGCTCCATAAGCCCCAGTCAATCAGCAGTCAGTCGATGGGGCTTGGGTTTCCACACCTTGCGAGGCGGTATCGACCCGGGCAGTGCTCGTTTTCGCCCCCGGTTTGTTGGAGTTGTAGATGTGCGAAAGGATTTCGGACCCGGGGATGGGGCATTATCATCCCCTGTTGCAGCGAGACCTCGATGATGTACCTAGGGACAACTCTAGCCACGTGCTAGCTCCATTAGCTCCAGCCCAATCAGCAATCAGCCGATGGGGGTGGGGTTTCTACACCTTCCGAGGCGGTATCGACCCGGCGAGTGTCCGTTTTCGTCCCCGGCTTGTTGGAGTTGTAGATGGATGGAAGGATTTATGATCCGGCGATAGGAAACTATCATCCCTGGGTGCGGTGGGACCTCGGTAGGGCTCCGATGGACAACTCCAGCCGTGCACTGGCTCTATTAGCTCTAGCCGAGTCAGCAATCAGCTCATGGGGGTTGAGGTTTCCACACTATGCGAGGCGGTATCGACCCGGGGAGTGTCCGTTTTCGTCCCAGGGTTGTTGGAGTTGTAGATGGATGGAAGGATTTCGGACCCGGGATGGGACACTATCATCCCCGGGTGCGGCGGGACCTCGGTGTTGTCCCGAGGGGCAACTCCGGCCACGCGCTGGCTCCATGAGCTCCAGCCCAATCAGCAATCATCCGATGGGGGTGGGGTTTCCACGCCTTGTGAGACGGTATCGACCCGGGGGGTGTCCGTTTTCGTCCCCGGGTTGTTGGATTTGTAGTGTATGGAAGGAGTTCGACCGCGGGGATGGGACACTATCATCCCCTGTTGCGGCGGGACCTGGATGTTGGCCCAAGGGGCAACTACAGCCACGCGCTGGCTCCATGAGCTCCAGCCCCAGCAATCAGCCGATGAGGGTGGGGTTTATACACCTTGCGAGGCGGTATCGACACGAGAAGTGTCCGTTTTCGCCCCCGGGTTGTTGGAGTTGTAGATGTATGGAAAGATTTCTGATCCGGGGATGGGACACTATCATCGCCGGGTGCGAGACCCCGACGTTGTCCGGGTGGACAATTCTCGCCGCGCGCTGGCACCATGAGCCCCATATAATCCCAAACCAGTCAGTGGTCTTGGGGTTTCCACCCCTTGCGCATGTTCGTTTTCATCCCCGGGTTGTTGGAGATGTAGATGCATGGCAGGATTTATGATCAGGAGGATTGGACGCCATCGTCCCCGGGTGTCGCCGGCGTCATGAGCCTCGGTTAATCAGTTTTGAGCCGATGGGGGTGGGGTTTCCACACCGTGCGAGGTGGTGTCGACCCGTGGAATCGCCGGTTTTGTCCCCGGTTGGTGGAGGTGTAGTGATAATAAGAGATTCACGATCCCGGGAGGACGCCCTATGTTACCCGGGTGTGATGGAACCTTGATGGTCCTATTCAGCACCGCAATTCTAGAAAGAGCCAGCAGCCTCTTACATGGGTTTAGTCAGCCTATCATCTGCCGATTTCGGATTTCAAAAGGTCAAGTCAGCAGTTGGGCTGGCTGGATTTCTATCAGGGCTTCCTCGCGATTGTGACACGGCCACGACTGTTGGCAGTGCTCAGCGCGCGACGGCCAGGACTCGGTGCGATGTGAGGCGCAGTATCCCGCTTGTTGTGCCTCGCACTCTCTCTACCGATGCTGCGAGGCGGGACTGAAACGCTCTGGATCATGAGACTCGCGAGACCATGACAACAGTACTCGCAGTGTGCTGTGATGTAGCAATCTGAACGGAAATATAAGGACCATTGGTGAATAAATTTAGAGTCAAAATGGACTTTACATTACCGTCCGTAGTCACTGTCCTCGGGATTGGGGCAACGCTCAGTGTGCGACGGCCAGGACTCGGCGAGGCATGAGACCTGGCGTTCCAGTGGCTGTTGCACCCAGCCTCCCTTCCTATGGGGAAAGGGGGGGTTGAAGCGCTCTGGATCGCGAGATCATGATTCCAGACAGACAGACTAACAGCATTTTAATATTATAGATGTCACCAACCGTGACATACTGTAACGTATACGTGCAAAGTCACTAATCGTGGGGTAAGGGGGGGTTGAAGCGCTCTGGATCGCGAGATCATGATTCCAGACAGACAGGCTAACAGCATTTATATATTATAGATGTCACTAACCGTGACATACTGTGACGTATACCTGCAATGTCACTAATCGTGATAATTTGCCATTATGATCAACTATTTGCCACGAATCGTACGTTTTCCCCCACCCCGTTATGGACGACCCTGAGCAGGCCCTCGCAGGATACTAATACGTACATCAGCACATATTATACAAAGTACATAGGGTACAAAGAGTTCAGCACGAAGACTATGCACACAGAGCACACCCAGAGTACACACATAGAACAGAAATGACACTACGCAGAACAGTACCGAGAGCATAGCACAGAGCACATACCACACACAATACACAACGAGTGACTACACAGAGCACACACGGTTGGATCTAGCTGTTGTGCTGAACAGCAGAGTGCACACAACAATACACAACAAGCAGTTATCACGCCTGTTCGGCGCTGTACAGGTGAGTATACACAAGTAGTATATAATAGAGCAGTTGCCCCACGATTTCCGCCCTGGTCCTAGATGATGGTAGTTACTACAGTTTAGGTGGGAACCCTACTACGCGTTTAGCAGCCGAGTGGTACCCGTCCAACAGCCGTGCACCCGAGTGCCCGGGGCTCAAGTACACCGCGAGTATGAGGTGTTATCCACACCCGTGACGGGTATGTCCCGTTTCGCCGTTTTCAACCGTGCTGCTGTACTGTGCGGGACTTTTAATCACAGGGGGAGTTTGTTTTGGAATAGCATACATCAAACATACACACACGAATACACAAAGAAAGACATAAAACAGCAGTAGATCGTAGCTGTCACAACTAGATCTGCTGGGTCCTCCCTGCCACCTGTGTGTTATTGGTGCTGCGCACGGGAACAGGCTACCACAGTTGTCACAAAGGCGATAACCTGAACAGCGGCTGCTGCGTGTTGTAGAGCTTCTTCTGCTGTACTACTGTGCTGTTCGGCAAGTGGCGCCTGGGCTGCTTCGAAGTGTGTAGTCTAGAGTAGGGGCATGTACCCAGCAGCAGTAGTACTAACGCACTAAAATATTCGTACGTGTGTAGATCCACCTCATAGTTCACGTAGATAAGAGGTAGGTATGACATGCATACATACGTCCTCGTAGATCTGTGTATGAATGTACTCGTATATCCCAATGTTGGAACCAGCTTTACAAATTTACATAACTTGCGCATGCAGTTTTTCAAGCGTCTCGTACAACTGCTACTACTGCTCTACACAACTCAGAGAGGGCTGCACAGACGCATGCAGCATGGTATCAACTAGCTGCTGCTGCACGACGCTTGAAGTGTGCTTCGTTCAACGTCAACTCAGTGTGGTTATTATTATCTCGTGCGTGGTGGGTGTTGCGTGTTCGACTCATGCGGTGGGTAAATAACTAACCATCAAACTTCAAGCGGACAAGCCGTACAACGACGCGTTCTGTGTGCAGGTTGCACCTGCAAACGTTTTTGTGCAGGATGCTGGTTTTAATGTGTGAGGCTGGGCGTTTGGGCGCCATGGTTGTTTTTGGGAAAACGCCATCAAAACACGCGGCGGAGCCGCGTGGCTGCCCCTGCCGACCTCGTGCTCCCCAAGGGGTTGGGGTTGGGGTTCGGGTTCGGGTTAGGGTTAGGGGTGTGTCTGGGGTTGGCTTGGTCTGGTTCGACGGGCAAGGATGAAATTGGCCACACACAGCCTGCACAAAACTATTTGGAGGTGCAACCTGCACATAACGCACGCCCCGTACAACTGGTTTTCCATAGCAGTCGCGAGGCGGTGTCAAGTCGGGACGTCTTCCCTGGTCTAGTTTCCAGACTTCGTGACTTTAAAGGCACAGAAAACAACCGTCAGACCTCGGCCGGGGCCCGCGCTTGCGCCGTGGTGTACATGCGACCCCCCCGCGTCCCCCGCGACCGAGAGCACGATAAAATATCCCAGTCCGGCAGAGAAACACAATGCCGAAGCGTGAACAAAGTCAATTTGGCACATGGAGATATATACTTTATACTCTATAGTATCCAGGGCGTAAAATAGGCGCCCGTCTCGTGGTGCGGAGGCCGTGGTGCGGCCCCGCACCATGAACCGTAGGCGAGGTGCGGCCCCCCGCAGGGGTCCCCAGAGGGCCGCAGGAGGCAGTTTCGATTACCACATATGCCTCAATATACTCAAAATGTGCGTATAACCCGCTCGGTTTAGTTGTTTGAGGCCTGCTTCCTCCTCAGGTAGAGAAAACATGCCCCAAAAAGAGCATCTAAGACGAAATCAACACAAAAAGAGCCCAAATATTTTTCCCCTGCAGGGAAAAGCACGCCTAAAACGTTTTCGGGCCCGCACAATTTGTTTTGCCTACGGCGAACAAAGGTGCGGCACATAAACAATGTGGTGCGACTAGCCGCACCATGCCTCCGGTGCGTGGTGAAACAAACGGGATTTACGAACAGGTGCGCCAGCGCAAACTTTCACCACCCATTTTACGCCCTGCTATTTACTATATACCATATCCCCCCATTTGGGCCACCATGTTTACACCGCTCGTTCGAGTCGTTCTGCACGTCACTAAAACAAAGTAAGTTATTTTATTATGTCGGAGGGTAACAAGCAATATCATGGCGGTGCATATCGAGCATACAAAACATGCTCAAAACTAGCAATGCAAAGAAATATGGTAGGTGCAGTAGTCATTCAGCCGCGCGCCTCTGATCAGCTGAAAAGGTAAAAGTTAAGAGCCATCCCCGTGCCGTATCAGCAGCTGTATCACTTTAACGCCACGCCTGATCATTATGTTTGGATGCCTCTGTGCGACATACGAGTACAGGCATTATGCTCGTACGCGTGGTATAGTTGAAAAGTACTTCATGATTTGTGAGTGGCAGCTCAGGGCGGTGGTTCCGCTACGTTGGTATTTGTTAACTACAGTGTCCTTCAACTGGCCAGGTTTGAAACGTGTACCCACCGTAGCCTGGACTCTGGAAGAGCGGACACTGGCAGGCTAAGTGACAGCGTCATATGTTGTACGCCTCGCATATAATCCGCATCAGCGTTTCCTGTGCTTCTACTCTATTTAGTTAGGAAGAATATATGTGGTTGATAGGGAGAGCTCTCATTCCCACCGGAAGGGCAACGTGTAAATGATACGACGTTCGTCTGGTGTTTTTGGCGAGCAATATCCGTCTTGGGATAACGGTTGTATCGTAAGAGGCTTGCCGCTACAATAACAGGCACGTTTCCCTTTAGCGTGTACCACCACTTCCCGTCGAATACGTTGAAACTGCTACCCCACGAAAGTAGGGTGTCGTGGCGTAGGTACCTGATTGCGCCAAGGCTTCCACGAGGTAAAGAGCTCTACATCGCTACTAAAAGCACGATAGAGATAGTGTATGCTACGTCAGGCAGTGGAGAACATATTGGCTTAACTCAGAATGAGGGTAGCACTACCTTCGCGTTATCATCGAAAAACATTGCCTTCTTGCCCCGAAGACCAGCTCCTCCCTACGTTCGAACACCTTGATAATTAAGTCAGCTATTCCAACACGCTGGCAGTGCAACTCATCTCTATCCGTCGAAACACATTGATTGCACTGCAATCCAGATATTATGTTTTGATAACAATGGTAAACTCCTCTCGGGGCCCAAGCGTCTTGCGGTTGGACTAAGCATGCGGTTCCCATGGCTGAAGCACTCACCTTGGTCATCAAAATTATATAACTACCCACCCGGTATACAACACAATACTTGTACGCAAGGGCTGTTCGTTTGTTTCGCGTGTTTGAGCTGGATATGCCGTCGCGAAAATCGTTTGGATGGCAGGTGCGATCCATGCCATTGACTCTGACATCTACATAGGCGGGAACACCTCTTTTAGTTACAACTCGGCCGAAGGTGAGCTATAACGTAAACGTGGTGCGGAATATCCGTTGTATTGTAACTTGTGCACATCTATTCAGGGCTCATAGTATCAAGGGGAGTACATGTATGATATACTTACACTACATCATAAGGGAAACACCGATCACCATATCGCAGATAAAAACAGTGATACCTACATACGTTGCCGTTTGATTAATGTTTGACCACTACCTCAAGTTAAACTTATACCTGCTGATTCCTAAAGATAATTATCAGGCAGCACCAATGAACGATACTCGTTTGTTCCCGGCCGGCTTGTGAACCAAATAAACAGCGGACGTATGATATTAGGATGAATCGAACAGTCAGACCAAAGGGTCATATGCGCGCCTGCTTCACAACTCCAGATCAGTCGATACTTGATTTGTTTTGATAAGATGTCCAGATGGATGAAAGGTTCAGTTTGCGCACTGGTTCCGAGTATTATAGATTGGATATTTGTATTGGGCTTTTAGCGCACTCATAACGTCCCACGTCGAGCACAATATGCATGTATCCTGGTTGGTGCTGGCAGTGATAGCCGACAGCGAACTCACCACAACTTGTACAACACTGGACGACCCAAATTAAGTCGTTGTTGTGGCTGTTTCCAAGCTGTCAACAAATTATTCGGTAGTAATCCTACACTGGCGGCCGATGAAGACTGCATATCGTTTATACCAGGCCCGGTTAATAGTTGCCAGTAAAGGTTTACGTCCTTGCTTGTACGGTATGAATTATGTGGTCGTAGGCAAGGTGCACCATGTATATAATTCCCCCCTGAGCCAGTCGGAAGCACGTCGCCAGTGTCGTAAGCTCCAGCGTTTTCACAAGTCGTAGTGAGGCGACTGATACGGTTCGATTTGTCAAGAAAATTCCGCTCCACGTCTGTGTCGGTCGGTATGTACTTTGATCGGATTGCCAGACTCACCAATCACGCAGACAATACTCGTCGACATGCCCAATGGAAATATAGGTCACTAATACGCAAACATGCCGTCAATATAGCCACGTTGGCTTCGTCGCAAAATATATCACACCGTCCATCTAGGTGGGGAGTCCACTACATGTAACATGTTTGGATAGGCCTACAACATGCGCAATCGCTCCATCACGTTCCACTTATTTCGTAGAGCAATTGTTGCTTGCATACTTTGTATGCAATATTAATCTACGTGAAAACGTCTACCACTACGTTGTCCTCGAAAGGGCAACGTCACCACTAATAGCAGACCATTTTTGCATTGACACGTGCTAGGGACGTTCAGAACTGTGCATACATCTGACATACGGTTGCACCCACGATTATAGTGTCACCGCCGTGGGGTGTACGTGCAGACGAGGGAACTTGTTCATGTGGGTCTGATATATAGCCTCGGGTAACTGGACGATATCAAGAACAGGAAAACTTGATACTCTGTTCACGGCCAAATGTATTTCAATATCCACCTTCCTGTTGGCAAACATGGCTGAGCGGCGAGGCATTCCTTGGAAGAAGACTAACCGTGTGTGAATTGGCTTCGAACGTGAACATCATGAGCATGTGTTTCTAGAAGGATGGACAGGTATGCCCACGAACACATCACCTATAACAAAAAAACGAATACGTAGGGGCCTTGCGTATTGTTGATTCATTGTAGTAGCCCAGAATGAACGATTTGATGTGAAGGCGGCTTTAATAGGTGCCTTTGCAAGAGCAACAACAATGATGACAGCACAAAACTCCAACATCTTGAACGGTGGTATGTGACGTATTTGAATATGAGGTTTCATGGAGTAGCCCCACATCCAATGTCATGTAATACCCGGTGTTTCCCAAAAGTACTTCAAACCAATTTGTGTTAATCCATCCGTGACAAATGGAATTGGTTGACTTGCAACGCCCGTTTGGCATGGATGTGCTTCTATTGACACTAAGCTTGGTGCTGACATGTAGAGCAGGTATCAGCCAGCTACGCGAACTGCATCAAGTATGGCATCATACAACGCCATATGATATGTCGCTACGGGTGCAGCGGCGACGACGTAGAAATAATCTGGCGTTCCCCTTCAAAAACCGAAACGCCCTGTCACTTGTAGAACCGTATATGTCTTGCGCAACGTATGTGTCCAGCTGTCTACACAGCAGTACATAATGTACAGCACTGTAACGGAGACCATTGATGTTGGCGGCCCCCTACGGTGGTAATTTGTTCGGGATTGCTTTCAGTAATGCTTCAATCGCTAAACTCCACACAATGCAAATATGTTTATCTAGGTCCCTGTGTATACTTTGTTGCGAACAGGTTTCGAGATGTAGACATATTGCGCAATGCATTATTTCAACCCGAACTATTCGCCAGACAGCGGACTATCGCCCGTCGTTGTCGCCCGTTGAATGCAATCGAAATCCAGCTAAACAGCTTGGAGATTCCACCGTTTGTTTTGTGCCGGCTGTCACTGAATCAACACTCGCGGTTGCTCTTTCCTTCTTGCAGGGTCGAGTGTTGAGATCGAGCCATCTACCACCTCCATCGAATATGAAGATCAAAGAATATTCACCAGGCGTACACCGACGACATCGTCTGGAGGTGAGAACGGCAAAGGAGACCATCTAAATATGTGCCGGGCGTGTGGATGTGCTCTGCAGGATATGCTGTACACTTACGTTCGAACCTTTATTAATAGTGTATTCGCTCCCAGTTTTTCCCATACACGATACTCGCGCGCTGCTGGCATCGGATGATCTTGCGCTTGAAGCATAAGCCAAACTTGACAGGTAATGCAGACGGGCTCACCGTACCGAGACCATTCCCGTCCATAGTTTCCCCCAAGAGCCCCTTGAGACGTCAGCGGTAGTGCCAGCTTGAACAATAATGTCTAACGGCGTATGTTGAAACAGACCCTCGCCAGCGGCTTGGTTAACGCCGATTAACAGTGTCTGTAAACGTGTCCTTCTGGGTAGATATGTTCGTCGGTGGGTTATACATGGCTGATGTGTTATTCACTGTTTCCGTTCGTACCGTTGTGCCCCTTTCGTCGTTCCCCTGCCTCCAGCAAATTGCTTAATCATGGCAGACATTGACGCTAGCTGTGTAACGTATATCCTGGTACCCGTTTATTGGCAGCACGCACTCGTGTCGTGTGTGCAAAACACTATCAACCACTATGTGTTCGTCATATCGGAGAATCGCTATCACAAATATCTAACATATTGCAGTTGAGCCAAACCAGCAATCCCCCAATCCTGGATAGGTTCATCAATACCTCGCCAATACTTGCATGTGTGGATCGTGTTTTTGGTTAAATGTTTGGCTACGTTTGGAGCATGCATACGTGTTTCCCGACATGTATGTGCAATCGAGACACGGGATCCGTATCCCCACGATACACGAAGCCAAATACATCAACCCCATCTACAGCAAAGGAACACTGTAAATGCCAACATAGTTTGGATTCATTTGGCCACCTTTCGCTGTTCAGAAATACAAAAACCGTGTGCAGGACACTGATGAACGCATGACAGCATGTGCTGGTCTGATTCGCAAGTATGCCAGCACCTCCACACTTCTACACTAACGCGAGCGTCGCTACACTCCCGGAATGTTGTGGCAATATATTATGGTACCGCGTCGGGTGCTAGCGTGTCGCGCCTCTCTGCTAGGCTGGTCAGAGCTACTTATATAAGCGAATACCTTGTTTATCTCCAGGTTTACCGTTTTGTTCTGATTATTTCACGATATGCACAAACATTTTCATCGCCGAAACAGCATGTTTTCAGTGATTATCCATTCATATACTTTGAATTTCACACCAGAGACCATAATTGGGAGTATTGGAGATGGGGATACCCCTCTCCGTTAGCCTTTAACCGTGACGTCCAAATTCCGTATTAGGCTGCAAAGAGATCATCGCAGCAATTCCAAAGTTTCCCTGTTTCATTAATGCTGTACCGTCCTGGCCCCTGGCCACTGTTCGACAACTCCATAGCAAACATTAGTTGTCCAAGGTTACGATAAGATTCGAAGTTACACCTAGGCCTACTCGGGTGGGATACGCGAGTACGTACACGTACCCGACAGGTACGTAGATATCAGCTGGTATATACATCGTATACGGTTGTCGACACCTTACAAAAACGTAAGATAGGTACGGCTCCAATCCTTTACCTACGGTTTTAGGTACATGAGGTACGCCTCCCAGACTATACCAAGTTATGGAATATATCCCTTTATAAAATGCCCGGATAAGCATGCCGAGTCTCCTACCTTTAGGTTGGACGTTTTACATATTCCTAAGTTACACACGTAACTTCAGCCGTGACCTCCACACCTCGCTTACGATATAAATATGTATACCCTACGCAACATTGGCCTGGTTTATAGCATGCCGCATGAATGATACCCAGGTAAGAAGTGAATCCATCAGGAAAAGCACGGATATTATTGGTACAATCTCACCAATACCTAATATATTGTCGAAAGTTTGCCAAGTTAGAATACGAGCTCAGAACGTTTCCTAATGCTTAGGCACGAGTAAGTAAGGCACTCCGCCCACCAAGCGTTACACAGGCACAGGTATACGAGTATATCTCACCTGTCGTAACCTTCAAATAAGCTGTGTTCATGTCCTTGATGCTGGAAGATAAAAGGCGGAAACGTCACCAAGCCGTCGACGGTATCTGCTTTGGTTTCATATAGTGTGATTTGATGGGTACCCTACGAACGTCGCTAACAGCTCCACACATAATGGCGACGACCTTAGGTCCCCTTTCCGCAAACATGTTCGTTTATGTTGGAACCAATTAAGACCACAATAGCGCAGACACATTTTTCGGTGATTCGTCAGCACTGATAGTCCCGATATCCGCACACAAATCAACACAAACATGTCAATATGTTGAGCTTCACAAGGGATACACAACTGTAGATAACGTGGGCACGCTATATTGTGAAGAACGTACTATACAACGTTTAATAACTCAACATTACCGTTTACTACG
The DNA here is from genome assembly GCA_008828725.1 of Saccharina japonica. Lineage (NCBI taxonomy): Eukaryota > Phaeophyceae > Laminariales > Laminariaceae > Saccharina > Saccharina japonica. The sequence goes on along the minus strand of MEHQ01001144.1, from coordinate 129,371 downwards.
GCCAAGAGACCTTACGATACTTGAGCAGCATTATGAAGAAGCTCAGCATGTTCCAAGGGTATTAATAGTATATTTTACGGTTGATGGGGTTTTCATTGCGCGCCAGATAGTTTCAAGCTACCGTACCCTCAAGCAACATTTGAACTCGCTTGCCCGCCCCCACCTCTGCGATCGGCACAATGTAATACGAAGTACATGTATACTTAGGTCTGTGCAGTCGCTTGCCTTTGACTCCGTATATTTTACAATCAGTAGCAGTATTCCCTTCCAGGTAAGTGTTTCACTTCTCGCTTCTGGTTACGTTTACTGTAGCATGCCGACGTTCGGTTCTATCAGTGACATACATTTAAGGTATCAACAGGCTTCCACGAGACATATGTTGAACGCACGACGTGCCCCCCCCCCCCGCGCAGGTGCAATCTATGCTACTTCTTCAGTGGTGAATATTGACGGCGACACATCTTTCGCTGACAATTTCGCGTATTTCCAAGGCGGTGAGTGATATCGTGAATGTTAGGATCGGAGGCGATACTACGCAGATATTGACTGGTTACTGCAGAACCGCCGCCAGTAAGCGACCATCTGATATCCACCTGCTCGTAGGTCTTGGGTACAGCCCCGCAGGATCGGCGCATCAAAATCAAGCCCTCCAGCTCAACGAACACCTGGAGGGTATGCCAATTATTACAGTATACACTGCGTCGCCACACCACCAGTAACCACACTGCATGTTCTTGTAGTAGCCGTACTACAAGGATTGATTTATCGCGCTCGATCTCCGGTTCATCCCTCGTGGTTGATCTGGTTTCCATGGGGCAGCATAATGCTTTAAACTAGGAGGTCACTCGACTTGACTTGACTGAGTGTACAGGTATGCGGTGCTGCATGCACCAAGTGAAGTGTGGAGGCTGATATCTTCTTTGGCTGACGTGTTAACGTATTCGTAGGTTGGATAGCCTTTTTCGCAAGATCAGCATGTTGCTAGGCAGTCACAGTCCGGATGAACACCTCACTATCTTCTCTCTGACATGTGCTTGGTGGTGTCCGTGTTCGGCGACGATATTTGTGACGGCTGGGGCTTGTCAATACCTGGGTTAATATCTCCGTTTGTTTATATTCGAGTACCACGTTAAATTTGGATCATGGCGTTTGGGAACTTTAGGTGAACGTTGCACGATTCAAATTTCCATATGGGAAGATGACTTGCCGCCGTGAGTAGTAAGAGTACACATGTACAGTAGCACACAATTGACATGTTGCTGACAACACATACACGGCGAAGCTACGCTCGTTTGGCCTGCCCCCGTTTCGCCGCCGGGTTAAGGTTAGGCCGTAATCGGGGAAACACTGGGCTAGCTTTCACAATGCAGACTGGCGGTTAATCGTATCAGAGCCGGCTATTACTGTAGTGGTATCTTTTCGTCGGTGAGAGTCAACAATGGTGTTGAACACCCTTGTTGACTCGATGTGACCATGAGAGCAACTCGTAGATATTTGCGAAGGGCAGGCGAAACATTCCGTGCTAGACAGCTGACCTAAATTTAGGTCTGTTTTAACTTCACATCAAACCGTTACGTCTAACCAACTACATGGGTGCACCCAGCGTCCGTTCTCGTTATCTAATCTAGAAAAATACTCGTACATATCTTGTGTCACCGACTGTGAAACACAAATAAATGGGGAAGACAACGACAAACACAAACAAACAAACACGTGACTTTCTGGTATTGTGAACAATAATCGGTAAATCACAAGGAAATTAAGCTACATTCTGAACCGCCCAGCCTCATATATATATTTGTCATATATATTATTTGTGCACTAGTGCTACGGGAAATGGGTCGGTTTTGAGTCCTACCGTGGCATGGTTTCGGATGACGACAGGCACTCTTGCCGACTGACCACCGTCTTTCAGGGAAGTCTTGAGTCTTTTAGCTGTATGTTTCAGTATTCGCGACATGCACCGCCATGGGATAATTTTCTATTTTCCACTATATCATACTCTTACTCTATTGCTGGGGACATAGTAAATATGACCTATTACGGAGGACTATAGTAAATATGACATACTATTGTTGGTAAGTATGTCGTTTTGCATGTGTACTGTGGGTCCTAGACTGACTACGAGTCCCCCGTACTATTATACTACTATAGTATACTCTGGCACAACGAAATACGTTTTCGTCTCCTTTTGAGTAAGGTACCGAGACCCCGCCCGCGTGGCGTAAAGTCCGTACAGAAACAGCTCCCCCCCCCTCTGCCAGATAGCCTGTACGTATATGTGGGAGTACGTACAATAGACTTTTGATACGGACACTGTTGAGAAAAGGGCAAATCCAACACGCACCTTCGAGACAACGTAAAGCACGGCCGAGGCCACTCCCGCCAGCAGTGGGACGGGCGAGCAAGGTGAAGCAAACCCACCCGATAGGGTATCAACTGGTGGGTCTCATCGCGAGCTTAATGGATATCGACGCTATACCTGGTTTTAAGAACACCTTTTCGATAGTTTACAGTCGACCTCTATATATTCGTGGCTGGTTTGGTATTGCAAAAACAATGTGGTCTTCCAACGCTTCCCAAAGTTGGGGCAATAAGCTTGAACCAGCCTTGTAGCCATCATTACATTCCCGTGTTTGACTGTGACGTGCCGTCCTTACTACCATACCACTTGCAGGTGCCATCTATGCCGAAGACTCAACTATCCGAGTTGACGGGAAAAATTATTTCAGCAACAACTTGGCCCAAGGTGAGGCAGTCGGGGTTTTTTGTTTTTGGTTGTTTCGATTCAGCCGTGACATGTACCTTCGTATACTTGGCAGTATCAGTCTAGGCGCGGAATGTTCATTTGGTTAGTAAATGAATAATTTCGGTTAGCCGCTATACACACTTAATGTGCATGACAATGGCTCACGCCTCTTCCTTGTTTCACTTTCGTGTGTTGGCGCCCCTTTTAATGGTTGCGTAGGTTACAACGGACCTAATAGGAACAACCCGCCTAAAGTAGAATGCCAGGCGTTAGTTTGTTCCATGATGTCTTGTTTGTTTCTCGGTGGGATGCGACATCATCAGTGTGGACGCTTGACCGCGCGACGAGGCGAGGGCGGACATGCCAGATCGTTAGGCAAGATTCTCGACTCCACTAGGTAGGAGGGACAGAAATCCAATAATCTGTTGCCTCCAATAATCCACTGTATTGCGTGCTGGTTCGAGCATATCAGACCTTGTAGCCGAAGTCCACGCCGTTGTTTTAGATGGACCTTGAAATTTCGCACACGTGTTGCACGAACCTCGGCCGAATCGTGAACGTTTGTTTTAGTTTTTTGGCCACATATTTCGGTCTGAGGTTTTGGCGAGTTTAGGGCCTTAAAGGATCCCGATCTTTCGTCGAAGAAAAACGAAAATTAAATACATTCGTCAATCATTCGTCGAAGGCATATATAATACGGGTGCCAATGTTCAGGGTTCCTGTCTTAATAACGGCGTAGACGTTTGGGCACTTTTGTCGTAAATATTCAAATTCCGGCATCGCGTCGTAGTTACTAAGTTTCAGTATGTAATCGATTGCTGACCTTGAAGATGACTACATATTAATAATTCGCGGTCATATCGTCGAAACATGGCATGAAACGCTGTACAAGCACACTTTGGACCATGTGGAGCGGCTCGCTGAGAAAAATAAATGGGGAAAAAACTGTCCATTATCACGGAAACGGCTGACTAATATTGGCCTCTTTTGAAGACCTGTGATTGGTTGCGCCACAGTTTCGACCATAGCGCCAGTTCTAGGCGCTTAACAAAAACACGTGGCCGCGCCCACATCCTCCACTGTTCATGGCGGTCAGTGTGATACAAAACATATGGTATTTGAGTTGCAATTGCTTACGGCATTTATGGCTGACAGACGTTTGGGTGTGATGCTACAACAAGCTCGTAGTCGTAGTTGTACTCAATATTGTCTTGTTTGTCTTCTGCATTGTACCCTTCACCGTCTTCTCCCTCGCCCCCCGGTGGTTCGTAACAGTTCGTGATCATATACTTCGAATCATACGTGTTTGGTGTTTCTTGAAATCGTCTGGCCCCGTTCTACTGTATCTTATTTGGTGTTTCTTGAAATCGTCTGACCCCGTTCTACTGTATCTTATTTGGTGTAGAGGACACTTTGTTGTTACACTTACTTGTGTTGCGTTGTAGTTTACCCGTTATATATACCATATATAGTCTCACTGTATCTTAGTTATGTTGCCATGCGTATTGCGTGCCTGTCGAACGTTTTAAGGCCACACGATATGTACTGCTGTATCGACTGTAAACCAACACGGACAATAAGTAAGTGTTTTGCCGTTGTATACGCGCTGAACGAAGCGTGCTAATGTGATTACAGGCCACACAGATACTCCCTATATCGAGGCCAGGGCAGATCTCGCAGGAACATGCTGTCGCACAGGTGGGATCGGCCAGAGGTCAAACGTGACTTGCGATGAGAGCAAAGTACTACACTGTGAAGGGGTCACACGCAGAGACTCGCCATTTACAAACCTCAAACATGTTGTTGCGCATGTCGGGGTTGGCGCTTGGCCACTATTTATGACTTGGATCTACAGTAAAACTCCTATACAAACGAAAACTAATTAATTCTGCATACCAGGTAAGGGAGAGGGCCTTTTCACACGAGGTTTGTTGTGAAGGCGCGTTTGTTTTTCGGAACATGTACATTGATAATGGAGTCACTGGTTTCCAAAAGGTCGCCCGGTAGTTTAGTGGTCAGCTTTATATGCTACTACTACCTGTAGTAGCATTGGTACCCGCGTTCGAATCCCGCTGTGGTGAGAGTTTGACTGTATTTGCAGAAACGAAGGAACCAATTGCTTCAGGCGCCTTCGTAGCGTGGGTTAGCGGAATTCGAATTGAATGCGAGTCAACGAAGGGAAAAGGGGCTGAGGTCTTCTCGCGACAAAAATGTAAGGCATTTACCGTGAGGGAGGAGGGAGAAGAGCCTATTTTGTGACCCCGGATCTGAGTCATGACTAGGAAGGAGAGAGGAAAGACGGGCAAAGATAATGAATGGAATTGAAAAAGCAAACAAAACCCAAAAGCATAGAGGTCTTCGTGCACAGTCTCGACCACCGTAGAACATGAACAACTTCCGCATAGAAAAGCCATGCAACCTCCGCTGGGAGGGATATCTGCATCGCGGTACCAGCCGAATGCATCAGGTTTGAGGTCGGTCTTTGTCATGTGCGTTGCATCCTGAAACCAGACAGATGGTTGGTTTCAGGTGCCTTGTTGCTAGGAACTGCAGATCACTGGAACTGCCGTCGTAGTCCAGACTATGACGTTGCTTGCTGTGCGAGGTAGGTCGTCTATTCAAAGGCAACAGCAACCTAGCTCGACCGGCTATGGTTGTTATTTCGCTTGCAAAGGGATTGGAAGGCTCCCCATCAACCCCGTGTAGTGCCGGTTTTGCACCGAAAACGTGCGTGCAGGGCTTCCGGTATGACCTACACTGTAACGCACGTGCATGTTTTTGGGTTACTATTAGCTAACTGTAACGTGCGTGCATGTTTTTGACGCGTGTGTCAGTTCGTTTGTCAGTCGAATACTCAAAAACCCGTGATTGTGTCTACCTCCCGCAGGTGCCTCCGTCACTTCGTACTTCTCGCCTAGCCGTGGTGATGGAGACCAAGTCATTGCCGTGGCTAAGGGAGGTGAGAACTGCGCATGAAGCGCACACATACATCCTGGACGTCACAATATAAATGCTTGACACATCGACAGGCGTATTGATGGTGGTGTCGAAGCTCTCACGTGAGAGAGGGGCCTTTCGTTACAGTCCGCCAAGGAAATACAACTGTGAAAACGATGTACCAACACCTAATGGAATAATATGGCAAATAGTTTGTTTAAGAGACGCTTCAGGCATAAGGGACAGTGTAGGCTTCAAGTTGCACGCGTACCCACATATTTGGTCGTTACCCTCGAAACGGTTTGACAGACTCCCTTTAGTCTATATACTAATCACACTCCTACGCCGATTCAGTTGATATTCCCGACAATCTGCGTGATTTCTCCGTTTTCCGTGAACTGATATATTTTGGTTTTATAAAACACAAAACGGTATGCGTGGCACTCTCACGATGAATTCTGATCTCAGCAGAGGATGCGAGTTTATATATATATATTTCTGGCCTTCGTCGCCAACACATCGCAATATTGGGGACATACAATTGACCACCCACATTATGCAGTGGTGGTATACCGGGCTATGTTTTCTCTGGTTCGGAAAGTTGAGTGATAAAGTGAAACCCACCATAGCACTGACGTACGCAAAAGGGTTGTATGTGCAATCCATTTTGAGGTTTACATTGACGACGATGCCTCCTTCGCTACACGTTCACGGAATTCGGGGATGAGTAACAATTTTCATTTTATTCCAGATGAACGAATGTACAGCCAGGTATTGCCACCAGTATGGGCCTGGCTACTTGACATAGTATAATGTTGTTCGACGTAGAGTACGTCCCTTGGACGCTCAAGAAGGTTTGCAGAATGCTGATAAAATGGTGTCTGAATACCAGTGTCCTGGTAATGCGTTACGACATTAGGAATTGTGTTACACCCCCCTCCCGTTCGTGGTATGTCTACCATCTAGTCGTAGTTCCCGATTTCGATACCCCTCTACATGCCTGCTAGAGACCAGCCGTATGCATCTCAGAGGAACGAGAGACGTCGTGCTTGCTTGCCTTTTAAACATTATCAAAACACCCATGTGGTGGGTCCTTAAAATGCACCAGGTATGAAATGTTTCATCGATCTACTGCTAGTTCGTATATATTCATCGGTATGCGTAAGTGTGTTGCGCACGGGATCTGACGTACGTAGATGAGACCAGGACCTTCGCGCCCAGGCACGAGCTATGGAAGAGGTACCCCATATTTTGCTGAGGGTAGTCACATGGCTATCGTGATTACACTACAGAAGCTCCTTACCTCACCTCAACCTGAGTTTGATAAAAACGAACGAGCAGCCCGATGATCGACCAAATGGCCTACGCCTACAAACAATCGAAAACCAAAACATGGTACATTCCGACAATTACCGGTTAAGGTGCCCGGTAGTTCAAAACTTATTTTGACCAAAACGTGCTATTCGTAACCCTATCGTAGCCCGCGTCTCCGTTGCCGCTTGCTCTGGGTCGTTGCACTTGTTGTTCAGCCCGTGCCCTTCGCTTCTGTTCATATAGTACTATTCTTAGTGAAGAAGGTGTATCACCGACATCATTCTCTTCAAGTGATTCAACTTCAAAAACTTATTTTTGCTTATGTCGTTTGCTCTACTTTATTGTGTTGCAAGTATAGCACGAAAGGGTCTTGCGTTCCTCGGGTCGTAGCTTCAGTCATGCTGAGTTTGTCGTTGATTTGTTTTACTCAGTTTCTGGTGCCCCGCTGAGTGTAAAGCCTACGAACACTATACACTATTTGTACAACGGGATGAGGTGTCGCCATTCCTGTTTGGGTTAGGTTTATTGATAAGCGCGAAATACGCAGTATGCGCCCCCTCCCCCCCCCCCCCTGTATCCTGTATATAATGGTTGTGCACAATAAAAACAGTGTGTTGGAAAGATAAACGGGCAAAATGGAGGCCTCATGACATCGACTTCGTAACTCACGCCTGGACATGATTATCGTCGTATACTCCCATTCATGCGCGCGGACCGTGTCCCATCTGTGAAAACAGCACGGATCAGATACCTGGACCTATCATTTTTGAAGCATAGGAAAGTGCAGCGGGCAATGTTGTTTTCCGCTTTCCGTGAATAGGCGATGTTAAACGTGCTCGTGTAGGTGGACCGCACGATCAATCAAAGCAGTACTCCGATCTTCGCTTGCAGTAATCGCCGTTTACGTCTGTATGGCAACGCTTTCCAACGCCCCACCGGTTCCACTGTCATGTCCCTATTTTTGTCTACAGCAATCTCTAACGTGTCGTGTACGGCTTGCCACGCCAGTAATCGACACACATTGAAAATCATACATGTACTCCAATTAAGCCAATCACTGTGCACGTTAATATTACTTCCGACGACGAGGTTGGTACTAAAGCTTGCCGCTCATTAGACAAAACGACAGACTCAAGAGACAGTATAGCCGTTGCAAGGAACTCCCCCAGCAGGATATGGTTGAACTTAACTGTCTTTGACGTGTGTTCGCTGATAGATGGTAGACGGTGGTGGTATACCATACACATACATTGTTTTCTTGTCGATTTTTCCTGTGTTGTTATCCGGTCACAAGATAGAAAACATCGAATACGGTGCTACTACATTATTGGGTTATGTACTGTAGTACACACAAACGACAACAGACACGCGGATCAGGGATTAGGCTCAAATATGTTTAACTGTAGTATCGTCTATGAGTAGTACCACACAATAGTACAGCCCCACGACCGGCGATGTGTTTATACTGCTGTTTACGACATGGATTTACCTCTCACGTTGCATCCTCGCTTCCAAGCTCCGTGCCCATGTATCCGCGCAGAAGCGTACCTGCAAGATGATGTACCTACTCTTCGGTTGAAGCAGTAAACATACGGTGTGTAGCAGCATATTTGCATGCAGCAAAGTAGCGGCTCCCGTATGATTTTCAAACGCCCACCCACACACTGTCGTCTCGTCATTGAACTTGCAGGTGCCATTTATGCACAGACATCAGACATCGGCATCGACGGCAACGCCACATTTACGAACAACACCTCCGTTGGCGATGGAGGTACGACACGAGTATGCAGGAAATCTCTACTTTAACAATTGTTTAACGTTAGAAAACGAAACAAAACACAGACAGGGCGCGTTTCTTCCTCACAGCGTAAGTCTGCCACACGTGTCGAGACATTATATAAAGGCAACCTTGAGTGATTCGTCTCGAGGGAAATCGTTAAGGCCTAAACGACCGCGCCTATCAACACTACACCACAACGCCCCTTAGACCCTCAGTTGAAGTGTGTGGTTGCTGGCAGGGAACGTTGTTGCATGGCCAGGCCTACCGCAGGAACAACCACTTGCCGGAAAGTGCTTCCATACATTCGTCCGGCTGTAATGCGGAAAACGCTACACTACGCACGCTTTTCTAGGCACTCTCTACACTCTATCGCCAAGTGTCTGCGCTTGTTTGATGGGTGGCCTGGCACCCCATTCACGCGTTGAGTTGGTCCTGTTCTTGTGGAATTCCACTGAGAAGTCCCCAGTGGTAGACGAAGGCGAAGCAGAGGTTTTGTGTTTATATTCGTTTGACAGATAAAAAATTACAGTCGGGTTCCATTTAGTCAGCAAAATGTATACCTGGTCCAATTTGGACCCAAAACAGGTACACAGTAAAAACAAGTAAACTCGAGGGTTCCGGTTCTTGGAATGTACCATGGAACATATACCATGGAGTCAACCGTGCATGTGTATTTTCACGGCAGTATATTTTTTAAGGGAAAACACTCTACCGAGGCCTCCTTTTATTTGTGATAAGTCCGCGTGTCGTTCGTGACGGGCTTTTGACGGCCGAACGAACTGTCCGGCCACGAGATATCTGCTTGCACGAATCGTCTATGGGTCCGTTGTCTGGGTAGCACCGTACCGAACACTTGGCGACCTGCTCGCTCCGCGATCTGATCAGACGTGTTTTCAACGACTCCGAAAACCCTAGCTCCCCTTGCATTTGAACGTCGGTTATCCCCATAAGGTGCCGTGTACGCTTCGGAATCGAACGTCTCTTTGAATGGCAACACCCAAGTCTCCAGCAAAAACGCGTTCGAGTGGGGAGATAAGCTAACAAAAGGGCATGTGTTGACGTTTCACCCTTAGTGGCGAGACGTATTAACCACACTTATCAGCTATATGGTTGGTGCACTGTTCATTTTTGCCACGTATATTCAAGTACTAAATGCTACGCACGAAGCCGAACGCCTGGTCGTACACATTTCACCGTCATTTCAACATATTTGCCCCTTATGGCACTTGGGGACGTGCGTGTCCACGTTCGTACAATTACATACGTCCACGCATAGTCGATCGTCCAGATGGTCTACTATTAATAGTGATACCCTCGAATGCTACAGGGAGTTGATTTCCGTTCGAATATCACGTGGGTCTGACATTTTATTTTATATGCAAAACTGGCTGTAAAAACGGAATCAACTACTGAGAGAACCTAGTAGCGTGGGTAGGCACAATTCGATGCGATCCGACGAGGGAAGAAAGGGCTGAAGTATTGTCACGACACACATACAAAGCAAGCACCGTAGTGGAGGAGGAGGGAGAAGAACCTACTTTGTGACCCCGGGTCTGAGTTACGCGTAGGAACGAGAGAAAAAAGAAGGGCGGGGATAAACCAATGGGATAAACAAAATAACAAACAAAAATACCTTGCACCTATACGACGTGTAACATATAGCACGTACCATACCACTGCGGCACCACTGTTTTTGGGCACGACGCAGATATTCGCTGAAACCAAGAAACTCATTTTCATGCAATGTTTGGTTGTGACACCCTCTCTCGCAATCACACACCTTCCTTTGCACACAGGGGGTCCAGTTTATTGGGTTGATCACCGGGGGGACCATATATCGCACACCCCCCTGCACGAGTGTACACGGCGATCATGGTTTTTAATTAAAAAACGTTATCACCGGGGTGTGACTTCGCTTGTTATACAGTACTGCTTTGAAATGTACACAAGACACTGGAACCAAAGCCGGCCCGCCTCCGTCACACTCTTGTTTAAATATCATGTTGATGTTCTATGCCAGCGTAGAAACTGGCAATGCGTAAGGGTTCAGTGGTCAATCCATAGGGTGGCTACAGTGCGTTCCCCCATTCCGACTGCTTAGTCCCATAATTGATGAAAATCATATGACGTCTGCATTTCCTAATGCAGATAGATGACAAGCCGGAAAACCCGAGTGTTTCACCATCACGCCCCCCCCCCCGGTTCTCTCCCCGTCATATAAATATTTTATATATTTATAGGTTGGGTTGGCGTCGGTTGGCAACGACGCTGTAAAACACGCCACTCGCTGCGTGAGCTAGACAACCAGGGTGCCGTTTTTTTTTGTTATTTTTTTTGGCTGTCACCAAAGCTGGCGGTCGAGTAGATCATTTGTGCGGGGTGAAGAACCGTTGTTCCGCACAAGGGGAATGGTCGTATCACGTAGTGTTAATATGGTAAGGCGTCCGCGAGGCAGTAACATAGTAAAACCCATTGCTGTCTCCGGAAGTGGCCACACCAGAAATTAATTTAACTCATTGAAGCTGTCGTCCATATGCAAGTCCGCCTCAGAGGCGGTTCTTAGCAGGATGCAGCTCACCCTCCATGCGACTCGCCCAATATCTCACGGCGTTTCGCGCTTGGTGCAAGCAATGTCTGCCTGGTTGGTGAAAACCCAACGCGCTCCGTCCCGGCATTGTAGGGATGCGAGGGTCTATGGTCATATGACTACGGCCGTGCACAACATGAGTACACCCCCCCCCCCCCCCCCCCCGGTTCTCTGCCTCTGCAACACTAACGGCAGGATAAAAGAGTCTGTACACCCATTATTTCAAGGGCAATCCTTCCTTCGCTGTTGACGATGCGTCGTAGGGTGTTCCACTCGGATGTTGCAAACAAGAACGAAACTAATTCCGCATCGTCACCCTTACCTACCAATGAATGATTTCTGCCAACCGCGCCAATCGACTCTGACGTCGCCTCAAGAAGATGTATATTTAATCCGTAGTTAGCGGGACTTTGCAGTTGGTTGTACTGTGTCGTTTCCTCTGTTCTAGCCGTATATAATACATCTGCAGGTAATGCTTGTATTGTTTCATGCTCAGGCGCCAAAATGTGATTACTGGATTCCGCCGGAATTTGTGCTTCTAGGCTAGACGTGAACACATAGATCCTTGGCCGTTGTCAGTTCATACCTGCCAGAGCCCGAAAGATATTATTTAAGTGAAATCGGGGTTGTCGTCATGGTTAGAGTTACAGAATTCGCAACTTGATGCCCGAGTTATATCTACAAAGGCTGTAGGAAATCGCAAACACTGTAAAAGGTGCAAATACGTGTCTCAGACACAGGTGCTGAACGTCGTCAAGATGGAGTATGCAACTGTTCCGCAAAAAACTTAGCCCGTTTGAACGGCCGTTCGGCCAACCTTGTACGTATGGTGTATACCGAGCTCGGTGCTGGAACGTGTACTTGCTACTAATCGCTGACCATCCACCCTCGAGCTGTACAGCTAGCTATCAATCCACCCTGCTCCAAAGTCGTGCCTGGAATGGAAATAAGTAGCTGGGTGTTATGTGCGTACCGTCTATGACGAGTCATACATTTCGTGAGAACTAATACCACCGTTGGGGACTTGTGCCGTGTGCGTTTGAACGACATGAAGTTCAACATAGGGTTGACAGTCGATTATTGTAACTTTGGTTCCGACGGCAGACGCAGCCCCTCCATACGCACTCTACATACCATACTCATTGGCAGCCAGTCGTGCACGGCGAGTATGTCGATCTCATCCCGCTGTTCGGTTATCGGGTGAGTCGTCGCAACAACCCGATCGGCATCGCTGTGCTTGACCCTGTGTTTATCTCAAATGCAGTCTGGGATGACACTTGATTTCACCAGGGCTTCCTTACGAGGAATGTTGTCTCGTTAACGTAATCGGATACCTTGTACCGTCTACAAGCGACCGTCACTACGTACACAGATCATACATATCCGGGTTCGTGGGCAGATTCGACCCAATCACATCGGAAACCCTACCCGATCGTGTAATATAGAAAGGTGGACTGCACATACTGTCCTTATTGTGTTGCTTATCTTGCTGTGCGACATTAATTAAGCTGTCCAACCACTCTAAATCAGGAAACGCACCGATCGCAAACCTCAAAGACTTCGTATATTATACCTGTACTAGATAACTAAACGGTATCGTATGTCAGATTGCATACCCTTCCACGCCCTCGCGTCTCTCGGAGACTGCTTCATGGACGCGGGAAATATATACTTCGTATGTAACTAAGGCTGCAGGAGGAAATGTATTGCTGACGACTTCACGAACTTCTCCAGTTTGAGTATGGGATAGTTTTCCTTGTGGTGTATATTTGTGGCTCGATCCTAATCACGCCTGATCCACTTGATCAGTCATGCTACTTTACTGTATTGTCTCGTTTTCACGGAGTTAGATAATCCATGGTTACTTGGTTGCCAGGCTGTCTGGGTCGAAGCCCAATAGCAATACTCTTCACGGAAAAAACAAACTAGTTAACGTATCTTTGCTGTTCAAACCTGCTTCCGCTCGTGGTATGTTCTCACCCGATTTCACACTTCCCTGCCGGTTGTTGATCACGAAGGGGTCAGAAGTGAAAAGTATGTTGCAACGACGGAATATGCCTCACCTCCTTGATACGCCCTCCTTGTGCATACCGGCAACTCGAAATTATTTTGAATAAGCGCAGGCGTTCCGTTACTAGGACACCATTCACGGCAAACTGTTTTAATCCTGTCTGCGCGTTGTGAATATGTGCCATCCAATTAAAGATCGGCACCTATGCCGACTCCATTCATTCCTTGGCCGGCGTGACACACGGATATACGCTCCAAGTCACTTTTCCCACGGTGCCCAGAATTCTTATCGCCGCTTGTTCGACTAACAGCTTGGTGGGCCCCTTCTAGCAGCGCGAAACGCCTACACCCAACCACGCCCTTGGAATCAGTGTCTCCCTCGTCTCGGCGTCTACACATGAAGATACATATTGTCCCGCCAGGCACCCAGCTCCTCAAGCCTGAATTAGTCTTTTTCCTGACCGAGAGACTTCATTTTACTGCCCCTCATCCCGCCATCGAAGGGTACCTTTCATACAACAGTTTCCAGGTATTTCTCCACTAAACCTAGCTATGAACACCTCCATATGTGGTTTCCAAACCAACCCCTTGTCACCATCACCAGATGGATGTCAACCCTTATTTCGGGCTTTGTCTGGTCCCCAATCGCCCACCTTCTGTATTGCCCCCTCTGCTGACACATGCTTGGTTGTGAATGGTACCATTATATACGTTGCTTTTTACCCGCCCATATATCACTTGTTTCATAAACCCCATTTACAATTACTTACGTATGCGGTTGTTTTCACATGTTGACGGCCGTATACGTGGGTTTCATCCCAATATTCACACCGGATTGTCATTTGGAACACACACGATTCGACGCATAGACATGTGAAAGTTGGTATGGTGATCGTCTCTTTCAGCGAGCGTCTGTCACAGTTTGTATTGCCTGCGCTTAGGTCGAGCGCACATGAACCCCAATGCACCGCTGCATGGTAATGTTGACCACGCAATCAGACCAAACCACGATTTTGTCAAGCACATGATTTTGAAACATGTTACTCGTCGTTCATGCAGATACGATGAATCCCTGAACCGACACCCAACTTATGTACCCATGTTTATGTAGTGTGTAGTTTAGTAATTGCTGGGTGCTGTGTTCAGTCCTTTTCATCGACGTTTTGTGGGTTAGAGTCTGTACCAATGCCTTCCTCCATGTGCGGCAGATTCCTTTTTTTTGTTTTGGCCATATAGGGAAGTTGGTTTGTTGCGACCCATGCCTTCCGACCCCGGCGGACTCTTTATGAGCGTGACACCCGCCCACTCTCGTCTGGGTTTTGGACCTGCAGGTGCCATTTACGCGATGTTTTCGGAGGTGGGCATCGGCGGTAACTCCAGCTTCACGTACAACTCCGCTGTTGTTGATGGAGGTAAGAACATCCATCGCACGTGCATCGCCTGTAAAGCCTTTACACCTTGCTACTACATCCAGTAGAACTACGTTTCAGAAGTGCACTATTCAAACTTTATTTACTTATATATATTAGCGGACAAGGCGGACTGGCCGTTTGTTGTACAGTTATAGCAGGCATGATAACGCGAGTGGCGGGCGAAAAGCTATACGGCACAATAGCGAGTGCCGGCTAGAACACCCAAGCGATATAAAGGGTTCAGAGAAGGCAGGCGCGAATCGGACGTTATTAATCCGCGACCGTTCGCTTATATGCGCGCGGTAGGTGGACCGCCATGTTTTCTTGGCGGTTTGCTTAGACCTACAGCATTATTTCCACCCTTTCGCATTTCATTAACGAGAACAGAGCACATATCAGAATAATCCTGTTCGTAGAAACGAAAATATGGTGTAGCAATGTCCAAGCATGTTATCAATCCGATACCGGGAGGAGGTACCTACAACTGCTAAGCAGCACTGTGTATATCCTGGAAAACGTATGCACAGTATTACACCTCGTGAAAGTGTATCTACATGTTTTAAGTAAGTTTAAGAACAGTACTCGGTGTATTCTAGGCGTGCGACACGCGCATTGTTTTGTCGGTCTCGGCCACCGAGTACCAAGCACAATGCAAGTGGCAGCTAGAATACAGCCCGCCGCCGAGAGGCGGCCATTGAAGCCTACCTAATGGGCGGCAATACATGTGTGAACACTTTTTCCCAGTGCGAGGGGCTCGCCCAAAATGACGCCTCGGCAGCTCGTGCAGGGAATATATTACCCGGTAGGTACTTATCAGGAATAACTCACTAGCCTTAAATGGAAGGGGGTATCGACTGCGAGCAAATGTCCGACACTTATCGCGGCCAGCGATATTGCCAGCACGGTGAACGCGGAAGAGCTAAACGCCATACACCGAGGCAAGGGGTGATGGCTGCGAGCAAAGTTAGAAGCGTATTACGGCCAACGATATTGCCACCGAAATGTAAACGACAGGGCCAGACGCCATACACCGAGGCAGGGGGTTCGGCTGCGTGAACATCTCGGGTATCGAAGGTTAAGTGCTAGCGGGGGCCCGGCGAACTCACGACGAAGCCGTTCGAGGGGGATATACGACCTCTTTATCAAGTACCATAGCAGGGATAGCGCACGCGTTATCTTTGTACCACGGCAAATCATTCCACAACGCACGGGGCATGGGGCGGCGTTTATAACATCTTGGTTTTGGACTTGCAGGTGCCATTTACGCGATGTTGACGGAGGTGGGCATCGGCGGTAATTCCAGCTTCACGTACAACTCCGCTGTTGTTGATGGAGGTAAGAAACTCCATCCGCATGTGCATCGCCTGTAAAGCTTTGCATATTGCTACTATATCCAGTAGAACTACGTTTCAGAAGTGCACTATTTGAGCCAGTACTTACTTATATAAATTAGCGCACCAGGCGGACTGGCCTTTTGTGATACAGTTATAGCAGGCGTACTGGAAGTTGGCATGATATTGCTAG
The DNA here is from genome assembly GCA_008828725.1 of Saccharina japonica. NCBI lineage: Eukaryota > Phaeophyceae > Laminariales > Laminariaceae > Saccharina > Saccharina japonica. The sequence continues at coordinate 113,058 of MEHQ01001144.1, read as the reverse complement.
TGGCGGGGGATAAGCTATACGGCACAATAGTGAGTGCCGGCTAGCACACCCGCATAGTACAAAGGGTTTAGAGAAACAAGGAGCGAATCGCAGGTTATTTTAACCGCGAGCGTTCGCTTATACGCGCGCGGTAGATGGATCGCCATGCTTTCTTGGTGGTTTGCTTAGACCTCTAGCATTATTTCCACACTTTCGCATGACATTAACGACGACAGGGCACATGTCAGAATAATCATGTTCGTAGAAACGAAAATGCGGTGTAAGAATGTCCAAGCATGTTATCAATCGGTTACCGGGAGGAGGTACCTACAGCTGCTAAGAAGCAGTATTACACCTCGTAAACGTGTATCTATGTTTTTAAGTAAGCTTAAGGACAGCACTAAGTGTATTCTAGGCGTGCGCCACGCGCATTGTTTTGTTGGCCTCGGCCACCCAGAACCAAGCACAATGCAAATGACAGCGAGAATACAGCCCGCCGCCGAGAGGCGGCGATTGTAGCCAACCCAATGGGCAGCAATACATGTATGAACACTTTTTCCCAGTGCGAGGGGCTCGCCCAAAATGATGATTCGGCAGCTCGCGTAAAAAATATATTACCCGGTAGGTACTTATCCAGAATAACGCATTAACCTTAAAAGGCAAGGGGTATCGACTACGAGAAAATGTCCGACACGTATCGCGGCCAGCGATATTGCCAGCACGGTAAACGCGGCAGAGCTAAACGCCATACACCGAGGCAAGGGGTGATAGCTGCGAGCAAAAGTCAAAAGCGTACCACGGCCAACGATATTGCAACCAAAGTGCAAACGACAGGAGTAAACGCCATATACCGAGACAGGGGGAACGGCTGCGAGAAAAAGTCGGAAACGTATCGCGGCCAGAGATTTTGCCAGGACGGTGTACGTGGCAGAGTTAAACACCATACACCGAAGAAAGGGATAACGTCCGCGAGCAAGAGTCGGAAACGTATCGCGGCCAGCGATATGTCCAGCAAGGTATACCCCGGCAGATCTGAATGTCATACACTGAGGGTTAGGGATAGGGTTAGCAGGCGTGTGTAACGACTGCAAGGAAAAGTCGAAAACGTATCGTAGGCGCCCATATTGCCAGCACAGTGTTCGGGGCAGGGCTAACCGCAATACACCGAAGCAGGCGGTAACGGTTGCGAGAAACAATCGGAAACTTATCGTGGTCAGTGATATCCCCAGCACGGTGTATGCAGTAGGGCTAAACGCCATACACCCAGGGAAGGGTTAACGGCCGCGAGCGAAAATCCAGTGATACTCTCAGCACGGCGTATGCGGCAGGGTTTAACGTCAGAGGGAAGGGTTAACGGCTGCGAGCAAAACTCGGGTATCGAAGGTTAAGTGCTAGCCGGGGTCAGGTGAACTCATAACGCAGCCGTTTGGGGGTGGATATACGTACCTATTAGTCAAGTATCATGGCAGGGATAGGGCACGCATTATCTTTGTACCACGGCGAATCGTCCCATAACACACGAGGCGCGGGGCGGCGTTTATAATGTCTGGACGAAACAAACAGGTGGAGACGCCGGTGCTCGCCAACACCGTTACGCAGAAGTATATGCAAAGCGGTATCACACATTACCGCTGAATGAGATAAACTAGTAATACATCGGGGTACGAGAAAACCCAGACACCAAGAATGTACAAATACCAATGCACACTGGATAGTATGCGGCGCGTAGTATCAAGGCTATATCACTTTTCCACCCCAGTGTACGCGGCCGCGAGCGGGTCGGTCAAACGCAGTAGGGTGGAGTAGACTCTCCGGAGGGTGACATTATCTCGCGCGATCGGAACCGGCAGAGTAAACACACTGGAACAAATACGACAAGCTAACCCCCATTCGTATTTTTACTATTGTATTTATCATTCATTGGGCTGCAGCCGGACACGGCGGGAAATGAGAGGGCTGATACAGCCGTGACACTCGAATTCCGTCCCCTCTGCCTGATCACTAGGCTCAGCGTATGCGGCGGCGGCCAAAATCGCTTAACACCGCGTTGCGCGGGTAAGAAGCGCGTAGGCGCGATATATGTATGTGTATCGAATGTATTTTTGTTTGGACATCGGCTTTGGTTTTGTTATTGTTTGTTTGATTGTTTGTTTGTTTGTTTGTTTTTGTTTCTTCTGGCCGGAAGTGTTTTCACGTGCCCTCGCCCGCAAGGAGCGCAGGAGGCCCGCGTGTGCACGCGCCTCAAGTTTTGGCCCCGGCCGACGTCCGTGGCGCATGCGCTGGGCGTTCATAGTCGCGAAATTGACAAGTTACCACGGGGTCTTACTCGGCCGAGCTACTAGCTGGGCTGGCCAAGATCAGCTTTTTTGTTGGCCAGCCACTTTCTCGGTCGTTTTTTTTCGAATTTTGATCTGACATTTTGACACGTGCTTCTTGATAGTCTTCCGAAGGGATTGGCTACTGCACCCTTTTTTTTGTTTTCTTTTTTTTCGTGAACTAGGCACATTTCAGAAAAATCCGGAAATTGGTTTCGGGCACAACTACCAGACAAAAAAACAAATCAAAAGGTGCAGTAATCAATGCCTTTGTCCTGCCGTTACGTAAGACGTGTAAAACATTCAAGCCAAAAAAACAAAAGTTGGAGTGAGAATCCCACATTTTGTGTTTCTCCCCGTAGTATCTTGACTTTGTATAGGGAATCTTACGCACGCCATATATTTTGATGATCGGCGAATTAGGCGATGATGAGGATATCAGTCGATTCGTCATGCCTCCAGGAAGATACGCACCGATTTTGAGGGAAGTCCGCAATACAAGGGTTGTATACCTGTCTACCTGATAGACTCTAATATCGACATATATATATCTCGTTTAACTTAAGGCATGGTCTTTCTATTTTTTAACTTTTTTGTTTTGACGAAATTATCTCTGATTTCGAAAATTCCAACGTCGGCAAATTCGCTGCAAACTCAGGAACACACAGTTACTGACTTTGAGTCGTAATATTTTTAAATCGTTGAGAAAACGCCGGACGAGTAAAAAAGCCATTCTTGGCCAACCAGAATAATTCAAACACAATAGCTTTCACGGTTATTTTCTCTGCTTTGCTGCTGGCCTGTGCTGCGTGTTATGCCCGAATACACTGTCTATGGAACTATCCACTATGTGGTTGCCACGGAACAGCAGCAGTCGCGCATCGAGCCCGTCCTGTTGTGACCGCCACGGCCGTTGCATATATCGTATGTGTGTGTCGTGTCTGCTGTCGATCTAGGAAGTTCGAACAAAGATATGATACGCGTAATCTCAGCAGAGGCAGAACAGCGGTAAGACGATTCCATAATTCCTCCGCATTTCAAAAGCAGGAGCAGCAGCAGCAACAGCAGCAGCAGGAACATCAGCAACAGCGGTGCAACAGAAGTACAACAGCACCACCGCTTCACACGTTCGCCTCTGTGACACAGTCCCGATGCTTTTGTGATCGTGCGTGTGTGCATTGCAATTATGTTCGCATTTTCACGTTCAAATTGAAATCCAAACACATGTCGGCGAACCTCATCCTTTGACACAGCAATATAAAGCGCTGGGGTTAACCGGAGTAAATACAGTGAAGACGCCTGATGGTGGTGATGCTCACCCTTTTCAACTTGCGGCACCTCCGGGAATTCAAGTAAACATCATGCCGAAGGGGAACCCTGTATATATATGTATGTAACGGAAATGTACAGCTATTGAGTACACACGACAGGAGGCAGCAGCACCCGCCTAATGCATACTGCAGTCGACCAGTATCGAGCACGAGGTACGAGACTCCGAGCAAACGAAGGGGTCGGTTGTGGCCGATGCTCGCTAAACGCACTGCGCAGCAACACAAACGCAGCAGTAATAATAGCTTTATCATGGAGTGGTATCACGTAAAAGAACATGTGCGGTGGTCATCGAAACTTAGGCGCGGGGAGTGTACGCACCGTAGAAACTTCGATTATCTGCTTATTTGTGATGCTCTACCTTTTAGTTTGGTAGAGGTGGCTAAAATAGAAAAGCCAAATACGGAAATGTAGCTGGGATGGAACGCGCACACGCGAAGTACATTTGTTTTTCACAGGAACAAGTTCCCAAGCACTGAATGCGCTGTTCATTTATGCATTGTGAACAACTGGACCACTCAATGGGCGCTGACTGAGCGGTGAGCAAGCAGTGATAACCTTAGCTGAGATCGGATGTATACATGTATATAGAATATATGTTTACACCTTCTAAACATGACCCGTGGCTTAAACGAGTAAAAACCAGACACCCACAGATAAATACATACTATCGTAGGTCAAGCATATACACATATTACAGTACGCGGCTCAATACGTCAGACTATTTTAGGTACACTGCAGGATAACACTTACCAAGCACAAGGTATTGGTTAGCGAGCTAGAGCGTCAGAACACCGCGAGTGCAGCGATCGCTCTGCGACGATCAACATCACTATGCATGATAATTTATTAATATAAGCAGTCAGGTGTCTTGTGGTCGTTCTTACTTCCAATGGGAAAGAGCTCGCGCAGTCGGCGCAGGACGACCGAATACATTGTGGAAACCGATACATCGCAGCCACATTGTTGACTGACAGAGTTCGCTACTGTACAATAAAATCCACAATTCCTTCAATAGGGCGGCACCTGCCCTATTGAGGGGATATGAAAACGCCAATGGGGCGGTAACGGACCTATTAGCGTAAAAGGCGACCTCTCGAAATCAAGTGAGTCAAAATCGGTTGACACTAGGTTGTCTTACATGGGCCCCCCTCTTGTACAGACGTGGGTATGCTACTGTAGCGTTAGGAGCGGCATCTACACCCCAAAGGCGGATCGGCCATTAGGTTGAAACGTATTCGGCATTAAGGCTATATGATCACGACCAGAAGCACAGGAAGACGGGAGCACACATCGGACGAAACCGGACCACACGAAACAAGAAATACATGCTGAGGGCACTATGCACAGAATGCGATATTACCCGAATAATCATGCCAATGGTGGTCGCTTGTCGTCCATACCTGCCTGTTTCAATTCGGGCGTGTAGGTGGAATATCCCAGCAACCCGGGGTTTGAGGTGTGGACCACGCCGCATTTACTACATCCAAACCAGTTTAATATCAGTTAGAAGGGGTGAGGAGATAAGGACCTGCGCTACATAAGGGTTTTAGATAACTAAAAGATGTGTGGGGGGGTATATACACTGAACCCAACATATATCATTAGTGTCTGGCCATGCTATCCGGCGATACCTGTCGTACACAAATATCCACAAAACATGTTCAGGCGCATCTCATATTACAACAGCTCGGGCGGGTAGAGGTGACCGGTGCACTGCGGTATGTCACACATACTATGTGTACCGATCAGTTCTGAGTGCAGAATGGCAGTAAACGTCGAATTTCGAGGCAATACATATGTTTAGTAATAAGGGATACGTTAGATCCGAACCATTCTACTTGAAGGTCGGGGTATCCACCGTCATGGCTATGGAAGGACGTGAAGGCATGGCAAGCATGCCGACGATCCCGCGCACACTTTGTTGATGGTTTCATCAACATTGATGACCGGCATCACTACATTAGCAACGACGGAGTTGCAGACTGCAAGGGACGGTGAAACCCATGTTTGAAGGAGACAGTCATCGTGTGTGGGGGTCATAAACAACCCTTGTCCTTGTTTGTTTGTATCACTACTACATTTTGTCTGCGTCGGTTATAAATCTAACCTTCGTGTCGTCAGAGGCCGCGGTAAACTAGATGCCGGTTCATCACAATGCTTGGGAAAGTTCATCGAATCTCAGCTCAATATTTTCCTCGCCCATCGAGATCACACACACGTGATATTTGTACCAAAAATGATGTCTCTGGTGATGTCCGCTTTTGGTACAATGGCAGGAATAGAAGGCGCGAGGGTCATCAGCGTGACGGGTTTGAGGAACTAAACTGATTTGCTTGGGATGCATGTGATAATTACCAATGTTGTCGTGGGCGGCCAGGGGTAAAAACCATCGCGTCAAAGGTGTCGGGACGTTGACCAAATGCACACACACATGCCTTGAGGAAAACCACAACAAATTCCGGTACAGGTCTGTTGTACGATACTCCAACCATACCGGGCACGTATTTCCTGTAGAGTTGGTGTGTCATACCATAAACCAGTTGCGTTTGCATAGGGTTGCGATCGTTCTTCAACCTTGTGTTCTCGACAACGGAAATGTGGCATTATATGTTCGGATCGGAATCCTCTCGACTGAATCGTTTGGAAACAAAACTCGTTCGGTTTTGGCAACCTTCGTTGCCGTTGAGGAAACATTGTTTGCTGAAAAAAAGAAAAAGGATTGCACCCCTGTGCGAATTCAACGCTTTTCACGGTGTGTACTCCTACCTCGTACAGAGGCGTTGCTGCAGGGGATGTAAACGATGCAGGGGGACAAGGTGGTCGACGCTCTCTTATAGGCAACAAATCGCCGCATTATAAGTCGTTATTTTTCTGTTGAAGATTGCGCAAAGTCCGTGCATCCGGTCCTTCCGCAGCCGACCATGTTTACTTATCTGCCTTCCTTTTCCTATTTTTGCTTGCCTCGAAAAGGCTGTTAGGCCGTCTCGCCGGCGGTTTCATGACTGTGATACGTGTATCCCTGTGTTCATGTCGCAAAGCTCATCAGAGGTGTACTGACGCTTACAGTATCTACGTCCGGGACTCGAGTAAGATTGTCGACGTACGCGATACATTTCTTCACCTCTTGGTGGCATATGTGTTTTGCCATTGGGCTTAGTCGGTCCTGCACTTTTCAAAAGATCGGTACAGTTCTCGCTTCAGCTAAAGTACCTACATCGTTACTGTGAACTCCGTTTCTCGCGCGTCATTCTGTAGACAAACTACGAAATGATTAATGTTTAGCTTACGAACAAACCCGGCCACCACGGTTGGCCAACTTTCGTGACAAGTCCGCCTGTAGTTCACGACGTGCGTTAGGAAGTCAGCCATTTTCAAAGCCACGAGAGGGTCGCTTGCTCGAATCTCTTTTGTATGCGTTCTTCACGTGATACCATGGCGGATTCCTCACGCCTGCCACACTCCGTGGCCGTACCTCGCTTTTTTAAAACATATTGTACCTTGCATTCGAACATTCTCCCTGCAGGTGTCGTGTACTCTATGGGATCGAACGTCTTTCTGCATGGCAACACATACTTTTCCAGGAACTACGCTGGTGAATGGGGAGGTATGTCGATTAGAACATGTTGTGATGCCTCACCTATGCTGGTGAGAATTACGAAAAACAACCAATAGCAACATAGCTGTCGTTGATTATTATGCATTGACCAAATACGCCCGCGGCGGCAAGCACGTAGGCTCCATACAGGGCTCACCTTGGGTCGCTTGTCAATTCCTTTAGTCATGATATGCAACACCCCCGGGCGAAGGGGAGAATTATCATATCGTTTAATGTTTCGAACGGCATCAACCATGCCGTTCAATTTATGGGTGATATCACCATGCATTCAGCTGCAATATATGGTGGTCTCCCTATAATGTTTTGAGTACTGTTGTACAGTAGATATCATCCAAACGCTTGTCTAGACCACAGGCACGTCAAAACATGGTATACACCCATTGACGTTGCAACACAGCGTGGTATCTGCTCGGAAATACGCCCCAACCGTATCATAGGTGACAAAACGGCATTGTCGGTTCATCCCAGGTATGTTTGTTTTCTTAGTGTGCACTCTTTGGCACTTGGTTTCTACAGATATGACGAGTTACCACATAGGGTTGCAGTTTCTTCAAGTACGCGCGGGTTACTCCTTGACCTCCACAACTGTGTCGCCCACCTAACGTTTTGAGGCAAACACATACTTCATCTTAGGGTCAGGGTTAGGGTTAGGGTTAAAACAAAGTTATGCATATTTGTTTTAGATGGCTGGATCGACCGACAGACTGAGCAGGACCCTTCACTGTACACAAGTTCGCAACATTTGTGGATACTAAATTTACACGTCCCTAGAATCAGGTATATTACCCGAAATTCAACGACGTCTTCGCCATGGATACACTCCCATGGCAACGAGGGTGAAAGCGAGGAACATTTGTCGCCTTACGTTAGGAGAATTTGATGGTAGCGTCCGCGCCCATCTGGAATTATGGATACTTCTCCCGCAAACGGTCACCAACTGTACACCTCTCTCGAAGGTGTAGAGCGACGTTAGGACAAGGAAGGGTTAACGCTAACCCTGATCAAAGGAGAAGTCGGACAATATTGCACGCGGCCCCTAAGCGGTAGAACACACAGAAGTAGAAGGCAGAAGCAGAGGTGGTTGCAACTGTCACGACGACCCTCGTTCAGTTGAATACGGCGAAACGACAACCAATCAACGTGGCGGAATGTTTGACAGACGAGGATGTCGAGGTGAACATACCCAGTGCGAGGTGCTGTTGAATATTTTCCTGCTTCTCTTTTGTCAAGTAATCTGCGCAGTTTGCTGCTGACAATATGCCCAATCCTTCTATCGGTTTGAACCTTCCGTTGAAAAATGATCCCACTCTGTGGTTTCTTCAGTCTGAGCATATTGTGTTGCTGCTTTGTGTGTTCGGTTGTTGTAGTGCGTTGGCCGCTTGGTTATGAAAGTCAGATGGGCTGATGACGAACATGCTTATAGTTCCGTGATTGGAAGATTTAGCCGTCATCATGGAGATTAAAGCGGCCAGGGTTATCGACATCACGGCGACACATATTGAGTGGCCTGACTATCTTGTCGCGGAGCTGTATTACTTTCCCTGCTCAAGAGTTTTCAACGCCATTACTACGTTACTTGATACCCACCCGTCGTGTGTTTACTAAACTCGTTCTACGATTCCCCGTATAGCGCAAACCTCCCTTCGACGTGCAAGTGGCTGTTTACCACCGACAAGAGAAGCCCATGGCGCATACAACACGGTGCTACGATAATGAAAATTAGAAGGCACCCAATACTTCTGTCATGACGAGCCCTGTTCCTACTAGTAAATGTCATGGGTGTACGAACAACCCCAATAGACCGTTGCATCGTCTATTCGACCACACACCCCGATGAAGCCATGATATCGTCAAGGTCGGCGATCCTAGAGTAGGATAAGTGAGTCGTCGTCTATGCACATACTCCCGATAAAATAGTAACGCATGGTGTACACATGTTTTGTAAATATCATTTTGTCTTTGTAGGGACAGTGTTTGGTTTTACCATCGATGTCTCGTGGGATACTGTGAACCCGAACCCCCCCTTCCTGTGTGGCCGAACCTCGTTGGCTATTGGTTTGTGCCGTAACGGCGACGCATTTTTTTGTGACCCACGTCTTGTGCCGCCGACGTACCGTTTCGCAGCGTGATATTGGAACACCCACCCACTGTCGTATTGTTGCTGTGCCTGAAGGTGTCATTGCCGCATTAGGGTCATCGGAGGTCGGCATTTACGGTAACGCCACGTTCACGAACAACTCGGCTGCTATTTTCGGAGGTGATAAAGGGCGCGGATCGTGCATCGCTTGTGACGCTTTGCTTATGACTACGGCATACAGTAGTACCACAGTATCTTACCGAAACTCCCAGCTTTAGCCATTTCATACTCTTAGAAACCGAAACACAAGGAAGACTGGCCGTTGCTTCTGTAGTATTCCTCTGCGCCTCCGTTCATACTTCGAAATAGGTATTGCCTTTGGTGAGGCCTCCTGCTCCAAGGAAGAGCGGCCTCGCCCGCGGCGCTAATCACTCAGCGCGGCAGCAGTGCGGGGCATATACTCACGGCACATAAATAATCCAGCGTATAAGGTGGGTAGGGTGGTCCGACTTGATATTGGCTTCGTTCTGGTCTCGCCCGTTGGGTAGACGTTTGACATCATGTTTGTGGCTCCGGCACGTTATCTCAGATAAGCTCAAATATGTTGCAAAAAAGAAGTTGTTCCAAATTACGATCCATCTGAATGCATCTCTGGTTTGTTTGCGAACTGAGCGAGGGCGGAGTATGGAAAATGGCTCGCAGTATCGTCTGCTCCGCAACGGACGTACACCCAGAAACTACTGCGTTCGTTAGCTGGGTGGGCGGCATCGTCAGTACATCTCCCACAACGCCTGCTTTCTGGTGTTGGGTTGGTAAGCAAATGCGGTGGGCCCCTCAAAAACAAAGCGAATTATGGTTCCAACTCGTGCAGCCACCTCCTTGTGTAGGCTTCCTCAATTTTGTTGATCCCGATTGGTCTATTCTTGTGCATTGACCGACAATTTGGTGCAATCATAGACTTCATAAGGGCGCCTAGCACAACCGGTTGGTCTACCCGTACCTCGTCGTTAGCTAGGCCGGCCTTGGTTGGTCGCTGATGCTTCTCTGTGCAAGTTGTCAGTTCCTGTGCCCACAGGATGCCTCGTACGAAGATTCACTCAAATCAGACACCAACGAAGGCCGAAACTGGCCAACGACCACCGTACACCTAGAAGAAGACAGTTGGCCAACAAGTAGGTGCTCATCCGGAAGGATGTGTGAGCGCACCGCTTGTCCGTCAGTCTCGGCGCTTCACGCCGCGGCTCCTCTTTAGACACTTGTTGATTTCTCGCATGCCTGCACAGCAACAAACAAGGACATGGATCACCCTACGATGAACAGCAATGCTACGCGACCAAAACACTTGGTTGAATAATTATGCCGTATTCGCCCTTCAACTGGTATGACAGTCTCATTTCTTGCTACGTACGAGTCGTGATGAAGCTTTGCTTTCCTAAAACAATGATAAAGGGCCAATATGAAATACTAAGCCACCCCAGAAATATCAGCGGCGTCCGTTCGTGAATTTTACGAAGAGCAGGCAAAAACAGGAAACATATGCGCTGTTTTACAAGTACTTTTATCGGCATGGCACACTTGAGAGCGATCACCACCGTACATGGCATAAAAATAGTACTTGTTTGAGAGCACGTATTACACATATTATACGGCTAGAAGTGATACAGATATCAGATAGGTGCTCCACACCAGCACGTCCGTGCTCCCCTTCAGTCGCCTACGAACACAGAGTAATGGGAGCGATCCGATGACCCGTTCTGTCGTGAGTCAGGTGACACACGTCGTGCCTACAAAAGCAGTAGTCAGGTACATCTGCACTTTGCCAAGCCCTCGTGCGCTACTGCTCGGTTCCTCCGCGTATCCGTTCCGCCTGGGTTGATGTTCGTCCATCCAAATGTTTCCGTCTTTTCCCGCGAGGCGTGGATTTTTTTAATAGCATTAGCCAAAAATAGGTACACCTACGCACTTTGAGCCATTTATAGGTACACTTAATATTGCACACCGGAAAAGGCTTGTTGGGCCGCCTGATATTGGGCCTGCACTCCACTGTACCTATAAATGGCTCAAAGTACGCAGGTACACCTATTCTCGGCTAGTCAGTTTGCGTATCACCTATTTCTGGCTTCCACTGTACCTATAAATGGCTCAAACGGTCACTTTTTTTAACTGAAATATAGACAGACGGCCACACCAGATGCCGGGACTGTCAACCAGCCGACCGTACCTGTCAACCAGCCGACCGTACCTGTCAACCAGCCGGCCGAACCTGTCAACACAAACGCCCGATAATACTGCCAAACAATCGGAACGCAGGTGACGCCGGAGACAACACAGGTCACCTAACAAACTGGATGTCCGCGGCTTTTTTGGATTTAATACCAATCCACATATACGAAGTTCTTATATTTCTTCGTGAAGCTCAGCTTGTCTCTTGTTCTTATTGTGCCCTACAGTAGTTCTTAACAGAAGTATTATACGCATTCGTACAGGTAAAGTAGCGGACGTACGCTTGTGTACTGCCAGTATAATACTACAAGAGTGAATGTAGTGGTGAATTGCTTACTACCGCCGCCACCCCTCATAATGCAGCAGCTAACTCATCGTGTACCCATACCACAATCTCTGGGGCAGTGGTGGCGTGGGCATCGAGGCCACGCCAGACGTGCTCATATCACAGATGATGCCGAAATTTAAAGTGGCATCACGTTATGCTCGACTGATGGTACGCCATCCTGTTAGTTATGGGTAGGGATACTTCGAACTGCGCTGTGGAACATACAGCCGTGTAGGCACAACGCGAATAGTTTCACCATGACAAAGCTCGCAGGGCTTTCAGCGCCCGGCCGACCCTCGCTTCGAGTTGTTTGGCTCGCTGTATCCGCGGCGGAGACAGATCGCCCACACGAAGGCGACTCCTCTCGCCATTCAACAAGCAGCAAGCCGCAATTGCCCGAGGCACATATCTAACTCGCAATCGTCATACGTGTACATTACCTTCCTCATATAAAATCCGTGGTACAGGGCACGTATCATATGTATGCATTGATCGTGATACGATTTCTCGCTTGTACGTAATGCGTGGTAACTCCGGAGTGCCAGTGGTTGTACTGTACGATTGGCTGTCATCTCGAGACAGTATGGGTGGTGTGACGGCGGCTGTACCGGTAGGGGTTCCACTGCTCTTTCGATCTAGATCACTGTCGAGTGTGCGTGCGTGTTCTTGACATTAAATCCGTTATTTCTACCCATCGACGTACGATGTCGCGTCTGGGACGGCATTCACATACATGCATGATACGGTGGCTTTCGATTCGTGCTACAAAGCCACACATGTTTCCTCTCTTCTTTTCTGCCTTTTTAACTCACTTGTCATATATACGTGTACAGCGTAATATCATACGGTTACATACTACTGTAGTGTAGTAAATACGAGGAGGAACTTCAGTATATACTAGCGGTACGGCCACGGCTCCGCCCGTGGCGCTAGCTTTGCGTTGCCCATAGTACTCGCATTAACAGTGTGCTGTGATGTACACTCTGAACCGGAAATAAGAACCACCATGCGGGGCGGTACCGACCCAGGGGGTGTCTGTTTTCGTCCCCGGGTTATTGGAGTTTTAGTTGTCCGCAAGGATTTCTGATCCGGGGATGCGACGTTATCATCCCCGGGTTGCACGCTAGCTCCATGAGAGCCAGCCAACCGAAAAAATGCCCGTGCGGTTGGGGTTTCCACACCTTGTGGGGCGATATCGACCCCGGGGATGTCCGTTTTCGTCCCCGGGTTGTTGGAGTTGCACATGTACGGAAGGATTTCTGACCCGGGGATGGGACGTTATCATCCCCGGGTGCGGTGGGGCTTCGACGTTGCCCCGGGGGGCAACTCTCGCCGCACGTTGGCTCTATGAGGGTCAGGCAACCGAAAAATAGCCCGTGGGGTTGGGTTTTCCACACCTTGCGGGGCGGTATCAACCCGGGGGGTGTTTGCTTCGTCCACGGGTCGTTAGAGTTGTAAATTTATGGAAGGACTTCTGACCCGGGGGTGGGATCATATCATCCCCTGGAGCGGCGGGACCTCGCCGTTGCCCCGAGGGGAACCTCGTGCGTGCTGGATCTCTTGCGCTCCAGCGCCGCAGCCAAACAGCGATCAACCCGGGGATCAGCCAGAGTGGTAGGGTTTGCGGGGCGGTATCGAGCCGGGGATGTCTTTTCGTCCCCGGGTTGTTGGATTTTAGATGTATGGAAGGATGTCAGACCCGGGGTGTGGACGTTATCTCCCCGGGTGCGGGGGGACTTCGACGTTGCCCCGGGGCAACTCCGCCGCACGCTGGCTCTATGAGGGCCAGGCAACGAAAAACCCGTGGTTGGGGTTTCCACACCTTTGAGGCGGTATCGACCGGGCGGTGTCCGTTTGGTCCCCGGGTCTTGGAGTTGTAATGTATGGAAGGATTCTGACCCGGGGATGGATATATCATCCCCGGGTGCGGCGGGACCTCGCTGTTGCCCGAGAGGGCAACCCTCGCTGCGTGCTGGCTCATGAACTCCAGCGCCCCAGCCAAATCAGCAATCAGCTAGTGGTGGTGGGGTTTCCACACCTTGCGGGGCGGATCGACCCGGGAGATGTACTGTTTTCTCCCCGGTTGTGGAGTTGTAGATGTTGGAAGGATGTCAGAACCGGGATGGAGAATTATCATCCCCGGGTGCGGCGGGACTTCGACGTGGCCCGAGGGGCAACTTCGCCGCACGCTGGCTCTGTAGGGCCAGGCAACCGTAAAATTTGCCCGTGGTATTGGGGTTTCCACACCTTGGAGGCGGTATCGACCCGGGGGGTGTCCGTTTGCGTCCCCGGTCGTTGGAGTTGTACAATGTATGGAAGGATGTTCTGACCCGGGGATGGGATCATATCATCCCCGGGTGCGGCGGAACCCGCGTTGCCCCGAGGGGAACCCTCGCTGCGTGCTGGCTCTATTAACTCCAGCGCCCCAGCCAAATCAGCAATCAGCCAGTGTGGTGGGGTTTCCACACCTTGCGGGGCGGTATCGACCCGGGGAGATGTCCGTTTTCGTCCTCCAGTTGTTGGAGTTGTAGATGTATGGAAGGATTTCATGACCCGGGGATAGGATACTTATCATCCCCGGGTGCGGCGGGACTTCGACGTCGCCCCGAGGGGCAACTCTCGCCGGCACGCTGGCTCTATGAGGGCCAGGCAACCGTACATTAATTTTCCCGTGGTATTGGGGTTTCCACACCTTGTGAGGCGGTATCGACCGGGGGATATCKTGTTTGCGTCCCGAGTCGTTGGAGTTTAATGTGTGGAAGGATTTACTGACCCGGGGATGGGAATCATATCGATCCCCGGGTGCGGCGGGACTCCGCGTTCCCCGAGGGGCAACTCTCGCCGCACGCTGGCTCTATGAGGGCCAGGCAACCGTAAAATTTGCCCGTGGTATTGGGGTTTCCACACACTTGTGAGGCGGTATCGACCCCGGGGGGTGTCCGTTTGCGTCCCCGGTCGTTGGAGTTGTAGATGTTTGGAAGTGATTCTATGCCGGGGATGTGGATATATCATCCCCGGGTGCGGCGGGACCTCGCCGTTGCCCGAGAGGCAACCCTCGCTGCGTGCTGGCTCTATGAACTCCAGCGCCCCAGCCAAATCAGCAATCAGCAGTGGTGGTGGGGTTTCCACACCTTGCGGGGCGGTATCGAGCCCGGGGGATGTCCGTTTTGTCCCCGGGTTGCTGGAGTTGTAGATAGTATGGAGGATTCATGACCCGGGGATGAGGCGTATCATCCCCGGGATGCGGCGGGACTTCGACGTTGCCCCGAGGGGTCAACTCTCGCCGCACGCTGGCTCTATAAGGGTCAGGCAACGTAAATCTGCCCGTGGTATTGGGGTTTCCACACCTTGCGAGGCGGTATCGACTCGGGGGTTGTCCGTTTGCGTCCCCGGTTCGTAGGAGTTGTAGATGTATGGAAGGATATCTGATCCGGGGATGGGACTTTATCGTCCCCGGGTGGCGCGGGCTCCCTGAGTCTCAGCCAATCAGTGACCAACTGATGGGGGTGGGGTTTCCATACCGTGCGGGGCAGTGTTGACCCGGGAAATCGCCGTTTTTGTCCCCGGTTGGTCGGAGTTGTAGAGATATGGAGGGATTTCTGATACGGGGATGGGAGCCTATCCTCCCCGGGTTCGGCGAAACCTCTGAGGCTCTTTTCAGCACCGATGTTCTAGAAAGAGCCAGCAGCCACTGGCATGGATTTGGGCAACCAATCAGCTGCCAGAATAGTAATTCAAAATTGGAAGTCAGCAGGTAGGCTGGCTAGATGGCTGCCAGAACTGCATCGGGATTGCGCCACGGCCACGGCTCGGCGCGACATGGGACCCGGTGTTCTGCGGGTTGTGGCACCCAGCCTCCCTACCCATGGGGGCAGGTGGGGCTGAATCGCTCTGGATAGCGCTGCTCAATTCAGCGACAACTGACAGACAGACAGACAGACAGAATAGCAGCATTTAATAATACTAGCGGTACGGCCACGGCTCCGCCCGTGGCGCTAGCTTTGCGTTGCCCATAGTACTCGCATTAACAGTGTGCTGTGATGTACCACTCTGAACCGGAAAATAACGAACCACCATGTCGGGGCGTATCGACACCAGGGGTGGCTTGTTTTCGTCCCCGGGTTATTGGTAGTTGTAGATGTCCGCAAGGTTTCTGATCCGGGAATGCGACGTTATCATTCCCGGGTGCGGTGGGAACCTCGCCGTGTGCCCCAGGGTGCAACTCGCGCTGCGGCTGGCTCCATGAGAGCCAGCCAACCGTAAATCAGCCACAGTGGTTGAGGGTTTCCACACCTTGTGGGCGGTATCGAGCCCGGGGATGTCATTTTCGTCCCCGGGTTGTTGGATTTGTAGATGTATGGAAGGATGTACGACCCGGGGATGAGACGTTATCATCCCCGGGTGCGGTGGGACTTCGACGTTGCCCCGGGGCAACTCCCGCCGCACGCTGGCTCTATGAGGGCCAGGCAACCGCAAAAAACCCCGTGGGGTTGGGGTTTCAACACCTTGTGAGGCGGTATCGACCCGGGCGGTGTCCGTTTGTGTCCCCGGGTCTTTGGAACTGTACATGTATGGAAGGACTTCTGACCCGGGGATGGGATCATATCATCCCCGCGTGCGGCGGGACCTCGCCGTTGCCCCGAGGGGCAACCCTCGCTACGTGTTGGCTCCATGAACTCCAGCGCCCCAGCCAAATCAGCAATCAGCCAGTGGTGGTGGGGTTTCCACATCTTGCGGGGCGGTATCGACCCGGGAGATGTA
Organism: Saccharina japonica; assembly: GCA_008828725.1. NCBI lineage: Eukaryota > Phaeophyceae > Laminariales > Laminariaceae > Saccharina > Saccharina japonica. Next base: position 96,427 of record MEHQ01001144.1, on the reverse strand, counting down.
CGTTTTTATCCCCCGGTTGATTGAGTTGTAGATGTATGCAAGGATGTACGACCCGGGAATGAGAAATTATCATCCCCGGGTGCGGCGGGACTTCGACGTTGCCCCGAGGGGCAACTCTCGCCGCGCGCTGGCTCTATGAGGGTCAGGCAACCGTAAAATAGCCCGTGGTATTGGGGTTTCCACACCTTGTGAGGCGGTATCGACCCGGGGGATGTCCGTTTGCGTCCCCGGGTCGTTGGAGTTGTAAATGTATGGAAGTACTGCTGGCCCGGGGATGTGATCATATCATCCCCGGGTGCGGCGGGACCTCGCTGTTGCCCGGAGGGGCAACCCTCGCTGCGCGCTGGCTCTATGAACTTCAGCGCCCCAGCCAAATCAGCAATCAGCCAGTGGTGGTGAGGTTTCCACACCTTGCGGGGCGGTATCGACCCAAGGGATGTCCGTTTGCGTCCTCGGGTCGTTGGAGTTGTAGATGTATGGAAGGATTTCTGACCCGGGGATGTGATCATATCATCCCCGTGTGCGGCGGGACCTCACTGTTGCCCGGAGGGGCAACCCTCGCTGCGTGCTGGCTCTATGAACTTCAAAGCCCCAGCCAAATCAGCAATCCGCCAGCGGTGGTGGGGTTTCCACACCTTGCGAGGCGGTATCGACCCGGGGGATGTCTATTTTCGTCCTCGGGTTGTTGGAGTTGTAAATGTATAGAAGGATTTATGACCCGGGGATAGGAAGTTATCATCCCCGGGTGCGGCGGGACTTCGACGTTGCCCCGAGGGGCAACTCTCGCCGCACGCTGGCTCTATGGGGGCCAGGCAACCGCAAAATGTTCCGTGGTATTGGGGTTTCCACACCTTGTGAGGCGGTATCGAACCGGGGGATGTCCGTTTTCGTCCCCGGGTCTTTGGAGTTGTAGTTTTATGGAAGGATTTCTGACCCGGGGATGGGATCATATCACCCCCGGGTGCGGCGGGACCTCACTTTTACCGCGAGGGGCAACTCTCGCTGCGTGCTGGCTCTATGAACTCCAGCGCCCCAGAAAAATCATCAATCAGCCAGTGGTGGTGGGGTTTCCACACCTTGCGGGGCGGTATCGACCCGGGAGATGTCCGTGTTCGTCCCCGGGTTATTGGAGTTGTAGATGTATGGAAGGATTTATAACCCGGGGATGGGACGTTATCATCCCCGGGTGCGACGGGACTTCGACGTTGCCCCAAGGGGCAACTCTTGCCGCACGCTGGCTCTATGAGGGTCAGGCAACCGTAAATGTTCCCGTGGTATTGGGAGTTCCACACCTTGTGAGGTGGTATCGAACCGGGGGGTGTCCGTTTGCGTCCTCGGGTCGTTGGAGTTGTAGATGTATGGAAGGATTTCTGACCCGGGGATTGTAACTTAGCGTCCCCGGGTGCCGCTGGCTCCCTGAGCCTCAGCCAATCAGTGACCAATTGATGATGGTGGTGGGGTTTCCATAACGTGCGGGGCAGTGTCAACCCGGGAAATCGCCGTTTTTGTCCCCGTTTTGTCGGAGTTGTAGAGACATGGGGGGATTTCTTATCCGGGGATGGTAGCCTATCCTCCCCGGGTTTGGCGGAACCTCGGTGGCTCTTTTCAGCACCGATGTTCTAGAAAGAGCCAGCAGCCACTGGCATGGATTTGGGCAACCAATCAGCTGCCAGAATAGTAATTCAAAAGTGGAAGTCAGCAAGTAGGCTGGCTAGATGGCTGCCAGAACTGCGTCGGGATTGCGCCACGGCCACGGCTCGGCGCGGCATGGGACCCAGTGTTCTGCGGGTTGTGGCACCCAGCCTCCCTACCCATGGGGCAAGGTGGGGCTGAACCGCTCTGGATAGCGCTGCTCAATTACAGACAGACAGACAGACAGACAGACAGACAGAATAGCAGCATTTAATAATACTAGCGGTACGGCCACGGCTCCGCCCGTGGCGCTAGCTTTGCGTTGCCCATAGTACTCGCATTAACAGTGTGCTGTGATGTACCACTCTGGACCGGAAAATAAGAACCACCATGTGGGGCGGTATCGACCCAGGGGGTGTCTGTTTCGTCCCCGGGTTATTGGAGTTGTAGTTGTCCGCAAGGATTTTTGATCCGGGGATGCGACGTTATCATCCCCGGGTGCGGTGGGACCTCGCCGTTGCCCCGGGGGGCAACTCTCGCTGCGCGCTGGCTCCATGAGAGCCAGCCAACCGTAAATCAGCCCGTGGGGTTGGGGTTTCCACACCTTGTGGGGCGGTATCGACCCCGGGGGTGTCCGTTTTCGTCCCCAGGTTGTTGGAGTTGTGGATGTATGGAATGATTTCTGACCCGGGGATGGGACGTTATCATCCCCGGATGCGGTGGGGCTTCGACGTTGGCCGGGGGGGCAACTCTCGTCGCACATTGGCTCTATGAGGGCCAGGCAACCGAAACTTAGCCCGTGGGGTTGGGGTTTCCACACCTTGTGGGGCGGGGGTGTTTGCTGCGTCCCCGAGTCGTTGGAGTTGCAAATGTATGGAAGGACTTCTGACCCGGGGGTGGGATGATATCATCCCCTGGAGCGGCGGAACCTCGCCGTTGCCCCGAGGGGTAACCCTCGCTGCGTGCTGGATCTCTCGGCTCCAGCGCCTCAGCCAAATCAGCGACCAGCCAATGGTGGTAGGGTTTGCGGGACGGTATCGAGCCCGGGGATGTCATTTTCGTCCCCGGGTTGTTGGATTTGTAGATGTATGAAAGGATGTACGATCCGGGGATCGGACGTTATCATCGCCGGGTGCGGCGGGACTTCAACGTTGCCCCGGGGGGCAACTCTCGCCGCACGCTGGCTCTATGAGGGCCAGGCAACCGCAAACAAAACCGTGGGGTTGGGGTTTCCACACCTTGTGAGGCGGTATCGAACCGGGGGATTTCCGTTTGTGTCCCCGGGTCTTTGGAATTGTAGATGTATGGAAGGATGTCTGACCCGGGGATGGGATCATATCATCCCCGGGTGCGGCGGGACCTCGCTGTTGCCCCGAGAGGCAACCCTCGCTGAGTGCTGGCTCTATGAACTTCAGCACCCAAGCCAAGTCAGCAATCAGCCAGTGGTAGTGGGGTTTCCACACCTTGCGGGGCGGTATCGACCCGGGGGATGTCTGATTTCGTCCCCGGTTGTTGGAGTTGTAAATTAATGGAATGATGTATGACACGGGGATGGGACGTTATCATCCCCGGGTGCGGCGGGACTTCGACGTTGCCCCGAGGGGCAACTCTCGCCGCACGCTGGCTCTATGAGGACAAGGCAACCGTAAATGTTCCTGTGGTATTGGGGTTTCCACACCTTGTCAGGCCGTATCGATCCCGGGGATGTCCATTTGCGTCCCCGTATCGTTGGGAGTTGTAGATGTATGGAAGGATTTCTGACCCGGGGATGGGAACTTATCGTCCCCGGGTGTCGCTGGCTCCCTGAGCCTCAGCCAATCAGTGACCAACTGATGGTGGTGGGGTTTCCATACCGTGCGGGGCAGTGTCGACCCGGGAAATCGCCGTTTTTTGTCCCCGGTTGGTCGGAGTTGTAGAGATATGGAGGGATTTCTGATCCGGGGATGGGAGCCTATCCTCCCCGGGTTTGGTGGAAACTCGGTGGCTCTTTTCAGCACCGATGTTCTAGAAAGAGCCAGCAGCCACTGGCATGGATTTGGGCAACCAATCAGCTGCCAGAATAGTAATTAAAAAAATGGAAGTCAGCAGGTAGGCTGGCTAGATGGCTGCCAGCACTGCGTCGGGATTGTGCCACGGCCACGGCTCGGTGCGGCATGGGACCCTGTGTTCTGCGGGTTGTGGCACCCAGCCTCCCTACCCATGGGGCAAGGTGGGGCTGAACCGCTCTGGATAGCGCTACTCAATTACAGACAGACAGACAGACAGACAGAATAGCAGCATTTAATAATATAGATAGATACGGGTACAGCGCTATATCGTACGGTCGAGGAGGTCTAAGTTACGCAGACGTTGGCTCTGCCCGGAACAACATTCCATAGCAAACATAGCAAACATGGGTGGATTTTATACGAGGAAGGTAATGTACACGTGTGACGATTGCGAGTTAGATATGTGCCTCGGGCAATTGCGGCTTGCTGCTTGTTGAATGGCGAGAGGAGTCGCCTTCGTGTGGGCGATCTGTCTCCGCCGCGAATACAGCGAGCCAAACAACTCGAAGCGAGGGTCGGCCGGGCGCTGAAAGCCCTGCGAGCTTTGTCATGGTGAGACTATTCGCGTTGTGCCTACACGGCTGTATGTTCCACAGCGCAGTTCGTAGTATCCCTACCCATAACTAACAAGATGGCGTACCATCAGTTGAGCATAACGTGATGCCACTTTAAATTTCGGCATCATCTGTGATATGAGCACGTCCAGCGTGGCCCCGATGCCCATGCCACCACTGCCCCAGAGATTGTGGTATGGGTACACGATGAGTTAGCTGCTGCATTATGAGGCGTGGCGGCGGTAGTAAGCAATTCACCACTACATTCACTCTTGTAGTATTATACTGGCAGTACACAAGCGTACGTCCGCTACTTTACCTGTACGAATGCGTATAATACCTCTGTTAAGAACTACTGTTGGGCACAATAAGAACAAGAGACAAGCTGAGCTTCACGAAGAAATATAAGAACTTCGTATATGTGGATTGGTATTAAATCCAAAAAAGCCGCGGACATCCAGTTTGTTAGGTGACCTGTGTTGTCTCCGGCGTCACCTGCGTTCCGATTGTTTGGCAGTGTTATCGGGCGTTTGTGTTGACAGGTTCGGCCGGCTGGTTGACAGGTACGGTCGGCTGGTTGACAGTCCCGGCATCTGGTGTGACCGTCTGTCTATATTTCAGTTGAAAAAAGTGACCGTTTGAGCCATTTATAGGTACAGTGGAAGCCAGAAATAGGTGATACGAAAACTGACTAGCCGAGAATAGGTGTACCTGCGTACTTTGAGCCATTTATAGGTACAGTGGAGTGCAGGCCCAATATCAGGCGGCCCAGTAAGCCTTTTCCGGTGTGCAATATTAAGTGTACCTATAAATGGCTCAAAGTGCGTAGGTGTACCAATTTTTGGCTAATGCCCTTTTTGTAATGGTCGTATTGCGCGCTACAGTAGCTCTGTATCGAAAGTCCGAGTGCGATAAGTTCCTTTCACGGAAGAAGGGGGCAGTCCATCCTAACGACCGGGTAGTTGGGGATGACGTGGAAGGCTCCACGGTTGCTTATCCTCAGTATTTTACCCACACCGATTGGTTTCTCTTGCTTCGGGTTTGTAAATAATAGGGACAACGACCGCGGGTAGGGTTAGGGTTAAGGTTTTTATTGCACGGTCTCTGATGCATCCTCGACCGTCTCCCTTCCTGTCTAGCATTTCCATTCTCCCTGTTCTCGCTTCGTCCTTGTGGTCGTCTTTAGGGTTAGTGATTGCCCCTCTCGCTCGTTGGCGAGCCGGACAGTTAATACTATGGGGCATACTCGGCTCGGTATGAACAACGCCCGATTGGGATTTTCTTGCTCCGCAAAATGGCTCATCACCAACCCTGAAAAATCCAACGCTCGTGATTATATATCATTTCCCAGTTCGTAGGTACCGCAAAGGCTTCAGTCAGGGCAACCTAACGTATGGCATTGTCGACAACCAGAGCGGGACTTCACATTGCGTTAATCCGTCGTTGCCCCTTTTCTTGCACAACATATACTGTTGGTACTCCTCGAAGGCTGCTTCGTTGGCAGTACATATTTTGCCATCGGTGTAGGTTTCCCCCCTATTCATGCGATACCAGATATTTGCCGGTTATTGATTGATTGGACCTACCCACGACTATCTGTACAACCTTCCCCATGCACCGACGTAAACCAGGTAACGCGCATGTTCTTAGCATAACATCGTTCTAACCCGACCAACAACGCTGTTTTACTGTGACCATGTACGCGAACTCCATTTGGTTTCAAATCCCCTCTTGTGGTAAACGTTGGTTCCGATCATATCGCTTGCGTTCATGCTCCCGAGAGATACACCGTTCAGCGTCCGTTTGTACCATACGCCTAGAACGAACAATTTTGTCATCAAGCACCGGGTCTTGAAAAATGTTATTTGTCACCCATGAATATACCAAACATCATCAAAACGCACGTGGTGTCTACATTTTTACATAGCGCCCCCTTGCATATTTGATAAGCTGGATGCTGTGCTCGGTTGCTCGTTTCGTCGACGTTCCGATATTTAGAGACCGCACCAATGTTTTCTCTTTCGGCGGAAGCTCGGTTGCTGTTCACTTCGCCGATAAAACGTTTTTACATTGACGTGCAGTAGGTCATGCACTGCCGACGTTGTTATTAGCTTAATGTCAAACGCCCACGCGCTGTTTCCCTATATTGTACCTGCAGGTGCCGTGTTCGCAGATGAATCAAAAATCGATATCGACGGTAACGCCATGTTTATAAACAACTCAGCTACGGGAGAGGGAGGTGAGAGAGCCGCCCCTTGTGCATCGCATGGCATGAGATACAAGTGACTACTACTACAATACCTGGTAGTAGTATGGTCCAGGAAAGCAACGTCGTGATTATATGGGGAGAAAACGTACAAAGCACGGTGGCACGGCATTTTGTTTATTTGAGAGTTAAGTCGCCTCGCGGACCCAGTATAGGTGAAACCATATGGGAGATAAACCAAAGTTAGAATGCTCGATCGTTTTATAATTCACAATACCTGTCGCCACATGACCGGCACCCACGAGTTCGAACGAAATATTGTTTCTACTTTGTATTTGCTGGCAGAGAGATATGACGCAGGTTCAATCCCATAGCAAAACCTACTACAAGAAGACTGTGCGATGCCAGTAGTGGTGTTTTTCAACTGTGCATCGTGTGGCCTCAGCACTCTAAGAGTTCAGAATTCGCGATTGCTCCGTGGGGGGTTGATGTGGCGCTGACTTCACGTAGGGAGTACGTACTATTCCATATAGAAAGTTCGTGTTTTTTTCAAGATGAGGAAGAACAAACACATTTGTGGTCCAGCTGGTAGTCGTTAGATGTGGGTTGTGCCCAAGGGTCACTAACACCTCGTTCGGCGATATATATTCACAGTTTGAGGCGGCCCCGCTCCGTGTTACTTCCCACGTGAAACATGGAGCTGTTTTTATCCCACAGAAAGGGCTCAGAATATCTAGCAGTTGACACAAAGTACACGTGTTTCATCTGTGACATAGGTTAACCTCCGTATGTATACTAAAGTGCTCAACCGTCTCTGAAATATGGGTCGTTTCTTCCAATACATTATTTGATATTTTGAGGTCGAAACAAACAAAAAGATGAAGCGTTCGCGAAGCGCAGCAGGTGGGCGACCAGCCCTAAACTCATTAGTCGGCCCTATCAAAGTATACGATAAATAATATGAACAAATGGTGAACACCGTGCTAGTCATCATTGGAACCCGATGCTAGGTGCTCCTACGACTTGTGGAAGGTGTTCTTATGCCGACGTGTGTCCGCCACCACAATATTTTACCCCGTAAATTCCCGAAAACAACAGTACACACATGCCCAAACAATACCAAACCATGGGGCAATTCCAACGCAACGTCACACAGAAAATGTTACCTCGTTTTGTTTGTTCTATGGGTATCCTCTACGTATGTTTTTTTAGTGTAACTGTGCGACATCATATCTCACCTGTAACGCTTCCACTGCGGCAATGCTGTCTGGGTTCCTTGAAGTGGTTTTTTCATGTTACTTAAAGTCTATATTCATACCGCGGAAGCAGTGCTACAGTAGCTTTCACGAGATCAGCGCCTTGAGGATGTGCGATAAACCGAACGGAGCATGGTAGATTGGCGATTTGTTTCCCTGGGCGTTTATTCGGCACACATACCTCTCCACACAAGACATGAGGAGTACTGGGCAGCACAACCGGAACGAACACCGATAATAACTTAGGGTCATCATCATCATGGGGTTGGTCATCGGGTATCACTTTTAGTTTCCTCCAAAATCAGTTTTTGGGTAAGGTATCGAGCTCCTGAAGTAGCTTCCTTCAGAAACGAATTGGTACACCTCTACCTACTACGTAGTATACGTCAGTAGTAATACCCCTACCGTAGGACTCATCTCCTGCACTGCCTAGCGGTGCGCTACAACTTTGGGCATGTGACTTCCATTCAATGCGGTGCGGTGCTGTTCGAAATTGCACTCTGGGCATGTCTTTGTGCCGTGCCGCGCGGTTTGAACACAAACGATGCGGTACGGTGTAACCAAAGCTTGAAATACAACACTCCACGTCGTGCCTGCCCGATATCATGTTTTAATGACCCTAGGACCTTCTCACAATTGTTGGTGTGGTTGACGCACGGGGCCGAGTTTAGTTTATTAAAGGGTACGGTGCGGTGCAGATGACCATTTCGGCGGAAGTACGAGTACAGCAGTGAGGTGTGGTAATGTTGTTTAAGGAAAACTCATGCAGTGCGGGTGGCTTCCGTAAAACCACGCACCGCACCGCACCGCACCGCAAGCGAAACCTCACACCCTATAGCAACGCCTGGTGTGTTTGTGTCGCGCCGGAGGGAGACAGTATAAATAATATGTTGCCAGAATGAGCTCCGATCACATAGCGAATCCCCTCTGGCGCATTCATCGCTTGGAACGTCATGGCTGATCCCCGGGAGTTACCCTCAAACCTTACCCTTCTTCTCTCGATATTGTCATTTGTATATACAACGTTGGTGGCTCTTCCTACTCCATGCCTTCCCTTGAAATCTGGTTTATAGGAGTTGGAACGACACGTGACTCGGCAAACCATAAATCGTCTGTCATGTATATACGACGGCGGCCGTCAATATTCCCTGTATTACCTTGACTAGAACCGTTGTGGATGGTGTAGGCAATGCGGTCCTGCAAAGGCAGAAGTCTAATGGTCTCAAGGGACTGAACTTCACGCGAGGTTCGCTCTAGTCTTATGCCTGTATATCACGATAAACATGGACGCATGTATACCGTTGCCTACCCCTATGGTATATAGAACAACAACGCTTTGGAAAGAACCAAATCGCTACTCATATCGCGACCACTGTATTGCATGTACGGCGCCGACCGCTTTGGGTTTATCTGGCGGAAGAATCCGTCAGTTTTAATTGGATGATCCCACCGTAGTCCTCCGAAGCGGTACACTTCCAGATACGGTCTCGTCCCTCCGTTTGAGCGCACAATGCTCAACACGTCAGGTCCACATTATCGAATATCTCGATGAGCATGTCTCTTGTTGAGGATGGAGTCAACGTTTCATGTGGGTTGGTTGAAGAATATTATTTATACGCCGAACATGCAACCTCATTGGTCCCCTTGAACTACGAGTTACTTCTTCAAGCAGAACGTTTCGAGAAAAGCCTCGGCCTCGCTGTCCTGAGTAAATACCCCCTTTCCACTATGCCGATACTCGCAGGTGCCGTCTATGTTTCGAAAAGCAACATCATTATATCTGATAACAGGACCAATCGTGAAGATATGTCAGCCAAGGAAGGTAAGGAAGTAAGAAGGCGGCAATCGTTGTTGATTTACTTGGAGCGGTTGTTAAAACCTAGAGCTTCGTGTATTTCCTGTATATGTACTGCCATGATATACACGAATGGATTCAATTGGTTTCGCAGGAAACATACAGTGGAAACCAGCACACTAAAGATGCGTCCGCCGGCAAGGGTCCTGTGACCAATCACGATACCAAACAGTCGGTGTATAATTTATACTATGGCAATTTCCACCAACGAAGCCTACCCGTGTCGTGTAGCGCGGTACTTTAACGAGTATCACAACGACGTGTATGCCGCTGCTAACTCCAGAAAGGGATCGCTATTACAGCTGCCATGGTTCGGGTGAATAGGGTAGATTCCCCCGCGCGCTTCCTATCATACAACGGTTACGTTACAACCAACGACAACGCGAGGGACACATACTTCGTACGTTAAGGTAGTGTCGCATATATTTACTCTTGCCGATGCACGATGCAGTGTGTTAGCACAGTGGTAGGCATTTCGTTTCGTATCCCGGACCGGTTTATCAACTACTTCCATGGTTAGGAGAAGAGTGGACCTACCTCCCCTAGACGAGCATTCACTAGTCATCATTGTGCCAGGCTCCTCCCTTTCGCGCACTGGAATACTACCGCTGCTTTGTCCAGGGTTGGTTTGTCTAAGACGCAGTACGAGGGGTCGGCAGTGTAGAAGCTCGCTGTTTATCTACAGCAATAAGTTGTTTTTGACCAGACATATTATTGGGAGATATACCTAGGCTTCACCCTTGATTCCACATAAAGGTGCGATGGTGCTGGTCCTAATTTACAACGCAATCCTAAAGGAGATTGTGGGGGTAGCAGGTTGAACCTTTCCGGAGGGCATAAACACGCAACACGCGGGCGAAGTCGCTGAAGCGTACAGAAAAACATTGTGTTTACAACTTACACACTCGGCACAAACCGTGCTGGTACGTTCCGTAAGAGGTTTCGGCCAAACACAGTAGAGCAGTACCACAACTCGCATGGTGGCTGCTGAATTGGACGCTTGGAGGGTGTCACCCGCATATGTATTTATGTATACAATCGTCCTGGCTCGAGACAGTAATCTCTCAGCGGGGACGTACTTTCCAACCTGCCCTTCACGAAACACAACCGCCCTGATGTGGTACGTATTGGTTGGCGTTTAGCCGAAACGTCTCTAGCCGACAGGTTTCTTTCGTGGATCTTGGCATGTTGCACGTGGCTTGTACCCCGAAGCAGGCGGCTACTACATTTCTAACCGGAGCGTAGGGTTCGTCGACAATTTTTCCAGCGGTGTGGGAGGCGCCGTCGTGTTTGAAAAGTGTGACCAAGTTCAAGTCAGCCATGTATGGTTCAAGTCCAACAAAGCATCGCTCGGCGGCGCCGTATACATTGTGGCGGTGGACGACAAGAAAACTTCATTTAGCGATTGTGTTCTGGAGGACAACACGGCCGCAGACGGTGGCGCGGTATATTTGAACACAGGTCCCGGGGTTGACGTCTTCACCGCGTCTGTCTTCCGCAACAATGTTGCAGGTAAGTTGCCCGAATGTCTGCAATTGAGAGATTGAGCTATCGCCTAACATACTCTAAACATTTCATAAACTAATACATGGGGTCTGATAAGACACGGTGCTATGGTGGCTTCAACAGACCATTAGCCAAGCTGAATTCCCAATTAATGTAATAAACGAGCTGGTACTAGCTCAAGGCCCCAATATGTCTCCCGACCGAAGTGAACCGTTGCAGTGCATCTTCACACGTTACATATGATATTCACACTGACCCCTCTTGTGATTTGAATCCAACGTCGTCGTCCGATTTGGAAATGTCATTTGGGGCCGGCTATTGCTCCAATAAAGTTGACACAAGGGCACAAAAATGGATTCATCGATATTTGAAGTCTACAAGTGTACAAGGTTTAGAATCGTAAGGGTGTATACTGACCGGATAGGCATACTTGCTATTTTTCGACTTCCGTGGTAACCGTGTTTGCTCGTCGGGATTTCAGCGGATACCTGTGGGATACCGCGGATTACCGTAGGGGGCGGTGTTTCCCCCACGTGAAGATGGTAAAAAAAACATGACGATTCCCGCGGAAGACCGCGGGTGCCGCAGACGATCGGGGGGAATCCGGTAATAATACCCGCGAGCCTCTTCGGAAGACCAAGGGAGTTGTATGCCAATTGCAGTGGGTTCCTAGCGGACCACGCTTTCACGTGGCGATTCTCGACATAAACCATCGATTTCGCGGATTGCTCCTTTGTGTACATGTGGGTTCCTGTTTTACGCGCGAGATGGTAAACGCTAGCGCCTGGTATGGGCTTGGATCGTTCGCAATGGTGTTGCATACGTAAACTCGAGGAAACCTTAGTTTGATGGTGGGGCGACCATAAAGAAAAAAAGAACGCGTCGTACGGAGCCATGACATCCCATGAGACTCCCCACGGGGAATCACATGGGAAACCGTGGGACATTTTAGGGAACTTTCGCGGGACGCCACGGTATATATTCCATGGAGTCCACTCGTATTTCCTTTGGATCCCGCCAGAAGTTTCGGCAGTACCGGCAGTATACATTGGGGCCCTGTGGGATCGTTCCACGAGTTCCAGTGAGCTCCCGACGGGTTCCCAAGGAAACCCATGGTAATTACGCGTGGTTTTCACTGGAAACAGTGTCAATCATTGGGTAACAACTCTATATCGGAGTTATGACGGTGTTTTCGGAAGGAGACCCCTCCATTACCTGTTTAATGTGTTCTTCTACAACTGTGGAAACGTAAGAAGGTGTGAAATGTTTTGGTAGGGGGGGGTCGCCTGGTTTGAGTGCCCTCCTGGTACGTAGCGTATCGTGTCAGTCATCGCCTTGGTTTGAGTGCCCTCGTGTTGGCCCGCGCACAACAGCAACCCAAGTAAAAAGAAGTCTAATGGCTCAACCACACGAACCATGAAACGCGGTAACAAACATATTAGCTGTGGGGTGTTTGGACGATCTTGAATTGGTAACCTTTTCTAAAACTAAGAACGTTAGGCATAGTTCTCTTACAGACACAACCCGCGTTCATGATCTATGTCCGTCGTTATGGCTCATCGACAAATAGATGACAACGCTGGCTGAAACGGCGTTTTGATATTACAAAAAGGTGTTACCTATTGAAGCACACATCATTTTTGTGCTTGTAGTTGTACCCACGGAGCACTGTCCCCGAGGAAAAAGTACATGAATGTGTCTCCAGAGATGTGCCGTGAACATCAACCACGAACGTGGTGGCGATGTGATATGGTCAGGAGGTTGTTATTATATTTTTGTTGTCCACTCCGAGGTGTTGTTACGCCGCTCGTTTCGTTAACGATACAAAGTCGAAACAACTATTACCCGGATTCCCACCCACACTGACGGTGTCGATACATCCACTCGTACAAGTTGCTTTACCTCTCGCAAGCTACGGGAAACGCTGTCAAACTACAACCGCACGAGGAATACCCACTCGGCACCCAGCTGGCTACCTTGTCCAGCTCGGGGCGATGATGGGGAAAATAGCACAAGAGCACCATGATCCAAGGCCTTTGGATACAATGGTGTGCAAGCAAGTCTGGGAACTTCAGCGGCCATCACCCTGAGAAAATACGGTCGTGTAAATGGCATGCCGATCTGCCATGGTACCGAGCCCGCAGATATCTTGTAGGTCCTCAACTCAGAGCAATCTAGGTCCCTGTCTAAAGTCTTCGTTATTATTTGTTCCTACTCTCTTTAAGAAGCAACCGTTGATAGGGTATGTCAGCAAGCTATCGTATAAATATAACTCTCTTTTTCACACTCGTGCCAGGTACCAGGTATAATATGGGAAAACTCGTGGATAACGCACCTTGGGTTTCTCGTTCATCACTAAACCTCCCCCACGCTTTGCGTCACCATGTATACTGATGTTGGGTAGAGCGTCAAACATCTTTAGTATCGCTTGAAACCGGCTTTTCGGGCCCCCCGCTACATGGTCGCGACCAACCGACCTGTTGCAGTAAACTAAAGTTCCAAACTTATCCGGCGGCAGGTTTTGCAAGGCACGTTCGTAAGGTTTCTCTGCAATAGCTGAAGCACTGGCATAATGGGATCAACAAGAAAGCTTGAGCGCTCTAACTTGATCCTATATTGATCTAAGTAATATACGAGGCAGCAGCGGCGTACACAGTTTCCTTTCACACGTGCAAGGCTTCACTCCATGTGCTTGTGTCAAACCCGGGAGGTTTGCGCACGCGCTGTATGAGACCCTGCTAAAACGCTATTTGGGACCCTGCTGAAACGTTATTTGGGACCCTGCCGAAACGTTAACAAATGCCAGTTTACCTTCTCCCTTCGCCGAAAATTGAGGTTCCAAGAGGAAAAACGGTCTCCAAAGATTCAATAGGGCGACAATTCGGGCGGACCACAAATGTTCCCTTTCTGTAACGGTTTGGTAGAGGCCCATAGAGCACGTGTGCAAACGTTCCGGGTCGGACTTGAAGACGTTGGACGGGGGAAAGCTAGGGTGCTGAGCTTGAACCAACCGGTAACGTAGGATATTCGGAGCTCGGTTCAATAAATGAGTGCGGTGTATAGATACCTCAATGTTTGACAATCAACAGGGAGTGCTAGAAGCCCCCCGCTGGCTGGCGAACGGGACGTCTTTCTTCCGTAAAGCCTGCATAAATTCCGTGTTACAAACTAATGTTCGCGCGTACGAGTCCTCCCCTGAATGTGACTGCCTCATTCGATTTGACAGGGACCTCGGGGGGGGCGATCTTCCACACGGGGTCTATGCGTGTGTTCAACACCATGTTTGTGGCGAACTTGGCTGGCGTTGAAGGCCCCGGCGTTATGAGCGTTGGAGTTTTGGAAACGCTCTCCAATGTCTCCTTCATGGAAAATGCACTGATTTGCCGTGTCGGAGAGTACGGCTTCATCGACAAGAATCAGGCAAGGCACGCGTGCTGCGATAGCGGTGGCAATGTGTGGCTGCTTTTGTTTCTGAATGATCGGGGCCTTTAACCCAAAATCATCGTTTTTTTACTCTTGATGTGGCAATAAATTTCATTGCAGTCAGGCCATGGTTTTGTTAGTCGGGTGCATAGCGCTTTTAGTTTCTTCCAAAATGAGTGTGCAGGCTACTGCAGGTATAGAGCTCCTCAAGTGACCACCCTCAGAAACATCATGGTGCTTACACCTCTTCCGTAGCATGCGTCAAGGGTCAGGGTTAGTTAGTAGGTAGACCAGCTTCAGGCAAACTTCAGCACGTTCGAAAACCCATCAACCTGTACAATTTATGGTGTATAACGTGTAGTACACTGCTTGTTGAATCTAAGATATGACGAAAGCATTGCAATACAGACATCAGATAACGTAATGAGCCCTTGCATTGTTGCGTTGACGGAAAACTCAAAATAAATCGACCTGTGGTCGCATTCACGATTCTCAACACCATGTAGAGGTTTTTGGGAATTACAGACTCGCACGTTCACAGTGCCAGCGATCAGATCGTGTTCGTACATCAACGTCTGTTTCTTCGTACCCATACCCCTATCGCGTTAGTTAAACCCGACCCAGGACAGTTTCTGCCGCTCGTGCTTCAACATAGTATGTTCGCGGTGTTCTTCCGCTCGCGGTGGCGCAAGCATATTGGAAAATGTTCGAATTGACGGCAAGCCTGTCTGCGAAAAGCCACCCCTCGGCGCTACCGCCAAGTCAAGCGGCACAACCGTCGCGAATCTGGCACTCACAAAAGGGCACTTCCGTACGTCGAACCGGAGCCAAGTAATTCTGCAGTGCTATCGAAAGGGTGCCTGCCAGGGCGGCGAGGATGTCGAAAAATACTGTTCAGAGGGCTACAAGGGGCCATGTGAGAAACTGTTTGCAAGTTGTTTCTCCGGAACTATCATTTGCCGAACTAACCTTAGAGGAAATGGCGGGACCTCTTCGGCGCTGCAGTCTTGGCGGTTTCTCATCCAACTGTTGTCCTGATTGTCCTGCTTGTGCTGCGAGTTTGAATTGCACACGTATAACTCGAACCAATGCCAACTCCCGGAAATCATGTCACATGCTCTGATGGAACTGTACGACTTATGTGTCGCCTTGGGCATCTGATTCACAACCTCGAAGCAAGGCGCCTTAACAACGTTTTCTTCTTGGTACTCGCCGCTCCAGACTGCGCCGTTTGTGACAATGGATTTTCGCCAGGGATCGCGTACAGCTGTCATAATTGCTCCAAGGATATCACGAGATCGGCGGTGGGGCTTGCAGTGGCCATGGGTCTGGCTGTAATATTATTTTCCGGTCTACTTGTTTCACATCTGGGGAGTACGGTGCACGACGGGGCCGAAGAGATCGTTGATACAAATCAAAGCCTGTGGAAGAACAAGTGCAAGTTACACCAAACGTACCTGGTCAACATACTACCAGTCAGGGCTATCAAAATCGGCGTTACGGTCTGGCAGATCGTTTCTCAGGTATACGAGCGTTGGCTTCCTTACGTGATAGGCACGGGGTGGAGAGTCCGTTAACACAGGCATGCCATTTTGTTCCCTATAACATGGTAGCATACAGAAAAAACAATATCGTTGTCGGAATGGAACAAGTGCGCACGTTGGCACAACTGGGCTTTTCGGTCAAAAGGCTAGATTAATCCATGTCCCCACCGATGCCTTAACCCTAAGAATTTCTAGGAAGGGAATAGTGTGTCTACTGACATCTTGATTGAGGCAACAGACCAGAGCAGGTAGACTACGATTGAATTGATGCTCCCGCTTGAATGCTTAGCCGAACACACCCCACCTGATAGAGTGGTGTAGAAACAATCATGTATCTGGTATGAATGGAGCGGGACACCCTCCGTTGTTCAACACCATTGTGTGCACGAAATGTACACAGCAACAAACGATCAAGATGCAACTTGTCCACAAGTTGCTAAGTGTCGTGCAAAGGGAGCAATCTCGTAGTCAGGTATGTTGCTGCGAACGTTTCACGTGCAACCGTTGAATCGAGAGACGAACCGTTCAACACAATACATGACATTGTGCTAGGTTGTGTCCGACCTCAATGACTACGCTCCTCGCAGCCATTGGTAACGCTCGGTCACGCTGCTAGTGCGAGGTTTACGGCGCTGATCAAAATTAATATTCAAAATACCAGTTAATAAACGCCCGCACCGTGATTCACACATAGTCCCGGTTGCTTCCGTTCCCCTTCCGCCAGTTTGACTCCATCGCAGGTGATATATACCCGGAGCTTTACCAGAGGTTTGTCTCCAAGCTAAACGCGATCAACCTCGACTTGGAATTTGTATTCTCGTATTCTTGCTTCGTCAGAAATGACTTTTACGACCACCTGGTTCTCGCCACGATCACGCCGCTTCTCGCGCTAGTCCTTTTGGCGGGGAGTTACTTCATCGGGAAAAAGAGAAACAGCTGTTCTGAATTCGCCATGCGCGAGGTTCGGCACAAGCATCAGGCTGTGGTGCTTTTCATCGCCTTCTTAGTCTACTCACCTGTATCGTACAGGATCTTCCAAACGTTCGGCTGCGACGAGCTAGACGATGGGGATAGCTATCTTCGGGCGGATTACAGCATTTCCTGCTTGGCAGATCGCCACAGCTGGTACAAGAGATACGCGTTCATCATGGTCGCTGTATATCCTATTGGCATAACTGCTGGGTTCGCGGGGTTGTTGGTTTGGCACCGTCGTGATCTCGTGAAACCCGATCGGGATACTATGTTGCATCTGAAGCCGTTAAACGGCGTATGGGCCGCATACAAACCGTCTCGATACTACTACGAGGTTGTAGAGTGCGGTCGTCGGATTTCTTTGACTGTCATTGCGGCGTTTGTTATTCCGGACAGCGTGGCACAGGTAACCTTGGCTCTTTTGTTTGCGGTGGTGTACGTGTTCATTTCGGAGGTCTTGTCTCCCTTCCAAAGAAGTGTCGACATGGGCCTGTACCTTTGGGGAAACGGCATTATCGTGGCCAGCATGTACGTGGCGTTCCTTACGAAGATTGACGTCGACGAAGATACTGTCAGTGCAAAGTACCTCTTGACCTTTTCCGGCGTTCTCATCGCCGCGAACATATTCATGGTCGTCACGGTGCTGGTTCAGACTGCTCTCTTGGCGAAAGAGATGCATGCCAATAGGAAAGCGGTTAGGGCGAGTGATAGACCTGTCCGCCGTACGGACTTGATGTCCTCGAGAGATTTACGTTCAGCATACGAGGGAGGATTGTACATGGAAGAGGGCGAGAGTGCCGCTCTCGAGTTTAAAGACTGTGAGATCTAAGGAGCTGCATGCGAAATGTTAATCAACGGAAACCAACCGAGAGCGTCCAGTACCTTGAATAATGTATGCTATTTCCGGTGCTGAACGTACAACGCTTGGGGTTCAATTGCTTCGGGAGGGGGGGGGGGGTGCGGTGTTAGTGTGATGCTTGACAGCCACTTTGAGCTTCGACGATGGAGTGTTGTGCTTTCCAGCGAAGTGCCCGGGAGCATAACTGCGGGGGGTTTCACCCAGGATTTCACGAGGTATGGGAAATATACCCGTTCTCGTGTGCATCGTTCCTGGCGTCCCACCCGTACACGTCCCGCGGAATACCCTGCTCTAATATTCCCATCCAGACGGTGTACGTGAAAATGTTAGTTCATCCAAGGGCGCACAAAAACAAAAGTTATCGACACCACACACCCCCCCCCCCCTATATTGGAGGGAAGAAACCGGACCGTTGTGATCCCAGAAAACAATAAGTCAAGTTTTTTTTTAATTCCCCCCCCCCCCCCCCGACCAGCGAGAAAAAAATAGGGGGGGTCTCTAAAACCAAGTTAAAAAAAGGGAACTAAAAACGAAAAAAAATGATTTTTGCTCATTTCGTCCTGTGATCACAGCGATCCGGTTTGTTTTTCATTCTGACCTTCCTAGGTGTGGTGTCGTTTTCTTTTTTTTTTTGTGCGCCCTTGGTTCATCCTGATGTTTTTCAAGTTTATTTGCCGTAGATCCCACCAGGAATATCGACTCGCCGAATGCCGTGTGAAGTATCATGACAACGGATTCTCGCCGGTCGTGCTCTCGCGTGTCTTTCGTGGACTGGATCCCCACGTATACTTTGTATAGTTCAAACACGTGTAATAGAGTGAAGATACTACAGCCAACGTGAAGTCCGAACGATGCGCGGTCATATGTTTATCCCGGATCTTCGGTTAACTTTGTACTCTGTATCGTGTTATACGAAGGTATTTCACTTTTGTGTTTTGGTTTGCTATATGTTTGTATTAAACTACCATATGTATTGAGTACGGACTCAGGTTCAGCTTGAGTCGGTGGCACTTTCCTTTCTTGCCTGTGTGGCGTGGAGGAGACGCAGGGTTGTTGGAGCATCCAGGCTTGACGACAAGCTGGATGAACGATACGAAGGGCGGGCAAGGGGGGCTGCTCTTGCCGCGCATTACTTGAAGAATCTTGGGTGTCGTCCGTCATTAGTTGTGCACGAGACAACATATGGGCTGACGAACACGGCAAGTGTTCTTGGAATACGAACCACCACAGTAGTACAATAAGATACAGATATGTATGACCTCGGCGAATGGTGAAACCGGCGCAGGACATATCCACGCGACGGTTGGGCCGAGAGCCTGGCACTCACATATGCATTCACAATTTTGTTATTTCGTAACTTTGTATCGGTGTGTCATTGTATTTTGTATGCTGTATTATTTATGCTTGATTTGTTCACGTTTGTATCGTTTTTTGTTTGTATTTTTTGTTTTTGTATTGCTGTATGTTTCTATTTTTGTATTTCGTATTTCGTATGTTTCCGTGTTTGTATACTGTAGTACCCGGGAACTTCTCCGGGTACGTACCTTGCAAAACATAATATTGTACTCACAGGACTACCGGGTATGGGTTTGGAGGTCGTACAGAACTCACAGAAGCTCCAGGCAAGTACGTACGAGAATGCGGTACCCCTGCCCGTACCTGCACCTGGATACGTTTCAAAGGGTATACCCTAACCCCGGGTATTGTGCCTCGGGCATGTAAAATTGACAATAGTATCGGGTATGGGAATGAATGTCATACGAAACTCACAGGATTTCTCGTACGGGTCATACCGCAGAAAACGCCCCGGCCGCGGCTGTGTACGTTGCCGGTGGAACACAACCTTGGATGCCTGTCAGATTGGTTTTGGTATTACAAATGTTTGTATTTTGAATGTCTGTATTTTTGTTTTAGCACTTTCCTATGTATATATTTTTTGCGCACTTTGCATTTTTCAGTTCTGTATATTTCGTCGTACCTGCAGGTACCAGATATATACTATTCGCACGTTCATGAGTTGCAGGAGAACGGGGGCTGTGTGGAGTGTATGTCGCGATTTCTCCTGAAGTAGTAGGCTAAGTTGCTGTTAACGCCTTTCTCTGAATCGAAGTGTTTTGTTTTGCTGCAAAATGCTCCTGTTTGGTCAGTTCAAACACGTGGGATAATGGGCATCATTCACAGGCGACGATAAGGCCATGGGTTGTATACGACTTCACGTGAATCGACACTCGGCACAGAAAATGACCAGGCTACATGCATGGGTTTCGTGTTTCGGGTTGCCTTAAATTTGGCTATTTCTGGAAATTTTGATATGCGATCGACGTTGGAGGTCATGCTTCATATTGTTAGATGGCAAACTAGTTAAAATATTGACATATCTGTATATACCGTGTACGTGCATGGAAGGGTACTACAACTATTTTGATGATACCTGACACGCACACAGGACTACCCGTTAGATGTCGCGGCGGCTGAGTGACACCCCGTGAAATCCCGTGAAATCTCGTGGTTGGAAATAATCATCACCGTGGCACTCCGGATGAAGAATGGTGGGGATTGTGTTCGTTTTTTTCTATTCTGCGGTGGGATGCTAACTAATGAATGCCGGTGAGAAAAGGCATACTTTTTGTTTTAGCTTTATTTATCACCCGGGGTTGATTCTCGTTGTGGGGGCGGGTAGTAATGCGCGCATACTGGGACTATTCAGACGCTTAGACATTTCCCGGCATCGTAGGTACCAGGGCAGGTGCTACCAGCGGCGGAACAGCAACGTGTTTGCAGTTGCAAATGACATTATCGAATGCGTATCACTACAACACAAAATACATGCGCACAATGTTGGAAGTATTTGTATTGTGAGTGCTGTGTTCGCCCACGCTCGAGTACCGCATCTAGCTCGGCGGCGATGAAACCACCTCCCGTTCGATACTCGAGGATATGCCGTAGGTACAGTTTTGATGACCGAGGAAACCTTATGCGGCCGTGGCTCCACTAATGACCCCAGGCGCGTCAGGATGCAGTGTTAGGGCAGCATGAATTACCGGTGTCATAGACTCGTTCTGTCCACGATGATGGGCCGCCCGTTTCGAAGGGCTCTGCCGCTCTTCAATGAACTTCCCCGTGTACGGTACCGCCGTACGGTACCGCCGGGCACGTTTGGGTTACTTTTGTTTGGTGCCCAGGCAATATTATGTTGGTATTGTATGAATGCCACACTCGAAGCTTAACACCAAGATGTGAGCGGCATCTCACAGGTTCCGGTGAAGGGACGATAAGTTGCATTCTGCCTATTTTTGCCACCGGTGGTGGCTTCCTGCATTAGATTGGTATATACAGAGCCTGGTATACCAGGCGCAGCGCGGTAGTTTCAGCAGAAATAACTTAAAATATTGGTCGAACACATATTATCCCTGTAACTCCTGTGGTCGGTACTTCCCTCGCACGAAAGTTTTTTTAAGATCAAAACTCGTTACTGTCTGAGGACTGCGCTGGTAGTGTACCTCCCATCCCCGTCCTCGCTCAAATTATGATATAAGAGCAGGTGCTGACGGGATTGGAAACTGACCATGCATGCGGCAGGTTTGCCAAAGGTCCACGAGGTTTCACCATTAGTCGATAAAGCACCACCTACGGGAGTAGTCGGATTCTCCGCCAGAGACAACAGAAAAACGTGAAATTGACTGTAGGGGGAACATAGCCGAACTACTGGAAATACATGCGAGATATACCAAATATGATCGGCATAAGGACAAGCTGGCAAAAAGGCGATGGTATTCCGTTACAACAAATCATGAAAAGGGAAAGAGTTGCGTTCGTGGCCTGATGAGAGAGACGGTCATCACATACACTCGCGAATCCACGCGCGACTCAAATATTCGAATACCGCGCACTGTATTGCCGGTGGTGTTCACACAATTTCGTGGAAATCACTGCTCCAAGCTACAGCAAGCCTGCGAACTCTGCGTACAACGTTCACGTTGTGATCATTATTTCCCCGCAATCTGTTGGATGAGAGTACCGATGCACGCTTCTGTCGTGCGTTGCCCCAAATGGTGAGTTCGTCGTTCGTACTTCGTATCGGGTGAAACAAAACACACCACACCACGCGACGGCACAATGACTGCGTCTGTTTCCCATGTCAAAAGGTACGTATCGCTTGACACGAACTACACAGATGTCAGCAAACAAAAAGTGAAGTGCACTCCAGCAAACCTTGAAAAAGCAAGGCCCCGCCTCCTTCGCCACTCCACGCGATATTCGAACAGTGCTACTGTAGTAGACGTTGTCTTATGGGTGCAAATACCCACAATAGCCGAATATCCGGAACGGTATCGTTGAAAACGAAACTTTAGCCTACGAAAGTACCGAGGGGTGAAAAAACGATAATCGGCACCACACTCTCGACGACCGTCTCAGCGGGGGGGGGGAAGGTTAGTTATCATTGCACGGCCACGTTGGGCACCATTAGCAGACGTTGCGCATATTTGGTGACAGACTGGTTCAACAATTGAGCCCGTTCTCTTCTAAATGCTGGGTGGACGAAGGAGGTAATGACTGATCCGCTGTGTGGGTTATGTTCGGTAAATATACTCAAAGCCCTACATCGCAAAGCGCCTCTGTACGTATGATGTACCAGGTACTGTATGTAGATAAGTAAAGGACAGTAATATATAGCGTGTGTTGTGTTTCTTTATATAACTTATATCATCACATACTGGTTAGGATGGTGATGGACTACCGACGGCGTGGTAAGTGCAGATGGTCAACTGCCTAAACAAGCAGACACGTTGCAGAACCATTGCATGTTACAGCTGCATGAGGTACTCTTCAGGTACAGGTCCAGTCGCTAACGGATCACCAGTTGCAACCATGCGCCTCATAACTCAACGTGTCTACAATTGTGTCGACTTTATTCGGTGAGGTCCGGACGTTACGTGCAGCAAAAGCGAAAACACAGGGGTTCGAGGTACGTTCTCTAGGTTTGAAATAGACCGTCTGTCTGCTCCGGCCGTATGAACCCCCCCCCTCCCCCCCCGAAACCACAAGTAGCGGCGAAACAAACGGTTTTACCTACAACAATATATGGTGTACTGCATCCCAACCGATCGTTAAAATACCGCTAACCAAGACAAGGGCTTCGTAACGTCCGTGGTGGTATCATGACAGAAACACGGAAAACACACAAGTTAGTATTAAGCAGTGTAATAAGTACAAAATGTAAAGCCCAGCGCAACACGCGCGGCAACAAGAACCATCAGGGTCACGAAACCAATGAAAGTCCCGGAATGTAATTGAACCCGGCTCTCGCGCCTTGAGGTCAGTTAAACGACGGAGCAGGGATCCGATGCTATGAAGGGTATCCGCCTGAAGAGATGACAAGGTGTTAGCGGACCATACGTACATGCAATGTTCTCCCGCGACGGTGCGAGCTCACGCTTTCGCCCTGCGCGCGTGGACAAGCCCCTAATGACGGACGGAGGAGGGGGTACTTTATTGCCCTCGTGAGCACAAGAATGTCAAGTGGGCTCGTTGTTCATTGTACATTATAACACCATCCTATAATGCCAATTTAGTTATGGTTGTTGACAGCTGACGCGTTGGTACGTCTATTATTCACTACCGCAGGGCTCCTGTCGTTCCGCTCAGTAATACGTTTGGCATTTATTTTGATCTGTCTGATTATATGGGAACTTTGTACAGGGAAGAGTTAGGCATCGTCCGCACCGAATCAGCCTTAACGTCTATCTGGTGTATGAGGTACATTTCCAACTGCATGCACCCAACCAAATTTTGAACAGAACTTCTATAGCAAATCTTGAAGGGACATCGGTGATTTCCTTCGTGGCAGACAACATTTGTTTAGAGTACAGTAAATATTGTACCCCGAGAAGTCACCATGCCGGCATCGATGGAGCCGGAGATTATGGGTATGCAGTGAAGGCAGGCGCGGGGTGGCAGATGCGTGTGCACAAGCAACGAAGTTGAAGCGCTGCCCCACCATCGTGCTGGTACATGTTTTCCTCAAACCCACACTTTTAATAACAGTCGCTGGCAAACGGAGAAGTGGGTCGACTGACCTCTGGGCTAACACCGGGCTGTTGTTCCCCTTCCATGGCTAACAGCAGGCCGGCGAGTGCGGCGTATGTCCTGCGAGTTTCACGTGATACCAACCACACTTCGATCTGCACATACCCCGAAGCTCTGCAGCTTGCTGTATATGTTGTCTACCGATCAATCTCGTTCCTTCACCAGCAGGGTGTGTTTGGGGGGAGCAGCACAGCTGTGGGTGTTGGCATTCCCTTGCGAAGTTGTAAAACCAACAAAGTTGTAGCCACTGCTTCTGTGTGATATACGAGGGACTACCCTACCACCCGCGTACGGTTCACCTTCAACACCCACCCTCTGGACTGTTTGCCCAGCAACGGCAGGGTAGTAGCTACTGTAGATGCAATTAGTTGCCCGTAAAATACAACGCCGGCTGTCCCACCTTCCCAACGTGTGAAGGATGCAACAATAAATGCCACGTGCTAAGTCGGGATCATCACGTGGGTGTACATTATTTGACTTTTTCGTGGCACGTGTCGCGACACGTGTCGCGACATGCCGCGACACGCCACGGACGTGCCGCGACACCCCACGGCGTGTCGCGGCGAGTGTTGCGGGGAGTGTCGCGGCGAGTGTCGCTAACCCTAACCCTAACCCTGACCCTGACCCTGACCCTACGTGTCGCGGCTAGTCCCGACATGCCGCGGCATGTCGCGGCATGTCGCGAAATGCCGCGGCACGTGTCGCGGCGTGCCGTGGTCGCGACACGTGCCACGAAAACGTCAAATAATGTAGATCCGTGAACAGACGGAGGAATGGTTTGACGTTTACATTCAGTGCTTAGGCAACGACGTGGTGGACAATAGCTATCAGCGTGGCTGCGTTTCAACAGGTGAAGTAACTGACCATACATATACACGATCATCGCGTCTACGTGGTCAGCTTCATTTACTTGTAGTTCAACAAGCGATGTGATGAAGCGAAATACTGCCAGCGTACTTGAGTTAATTGAGATAATTTCAAGCGCTGGGAAATGGGCAACAGTCACAGCGGCGATACAAACAAAAACAAATTACAAATCCACCGGGGGGACGAGCGGGAAATCTGTGGAGATTCATGATGGAGGATATTTTGGTGTTTCAAGTGCAGGCACTTCAACCTATCTATGATGCTAGTTTGAGGAACCAATGGCACAATTCGTGTGAGAAGGGAGGCACCAACCGCTGTTACACTTAAGTCGCTGGTGATCTCAGTAGACACCTTTCAAACCAAGGCATGCACGTATCATCTGAATTTGGGATTTGAAATGCGGATACTGAATTCGTCGATGAAGAACCCTATTTAAAATTATTTTTCAAAGTCGTTCATGGATATCGTTTTTGGTCGCCCAAGGGAAGAGCCCTACTTCGTTTTGACAAGAACAGCCGCACGGCAGCAACACAGCAGAAGCAGCACAGCGGCAGCAGCGCCGCCGACATTAGCGCGGTGTTGGCGCGGCGGCGGCATTGGCGCAGCGTTGGCGCGGCGGCGGTGGCGGCGGCGGTGGTGGTGATGGCGGAGGCGGCGGCTGCACAGCCAATTGATGTTCACGGTTGTAGTCGCAAAAGCACCAGAAGCAGAGAGGAGAGGCCACAACAAACAAAGACAAAAAACCTACGTACACATACATGTTTTGGTCTCCCCTGTAGCTGCTCCTGCTGCTATTGTGCCGCAGCTGCACGCACGGTCTCCGTCACCGCCGCTTCCGCCGCCGTCGCTGCTGTTGCTACAACTGCTGCTGCTGCTGCTGTGGTGGTCCTGCTGCGGTGCGCTGCTGCAGTTGACTCGGTGTTGAGGGGTCGAATGGTCCCGTGCAAATTCCTGGCTTGGCTGGCCAAACCAGCGGCAACCCCACGTGTGCTCAACACTTCCAGCAGGGATCTCGTGTTTGCCTGCGCTCGACGTGGGGATGCTGATCTGCACTTGATGCCTTCCTCGAAAGGACCGTGCCTACCTGCAGTTCGCTCCAAATCACCAAACCAAACCATACTCTATCCCACTCACTGATACAGACAAGCCTCATTATCTTTTCCCAGTGACTTTAGTTACTGTTCCCAGTGACTTTAGTTTTACTGGGCTCTGTCGCGGAAATTATTTAATTTCCCAAATCCCCTGCCTTTCAACTCTGTTTCGAGGTCTAATTCCATCTTTTTTTAGTAATCCCCTCCCCTACTTAGTTCGACTCCAAACACGATTTGGCTCTGTAGCCCATCAATCCCTCTACTTCATGTTACACCTGGCATAAAAAATTGACTCTGTAGCCTTTGGCTAGATAAAGTTATACAAATTCGATACTTAACCCGACTAGGTAATATCAGCTCTGGGTCGAGTCGATTATTGTGTCGGACGTACTCGTACTGAGCTTTACATGGGAAGTGGGAAGTGCAGCTGTGCAAAGCGACGGCGCAAAAACCACCTTGGGACGATAACGTGGAGGACTGCTGCGTGCTGCTGTGCTGCTGTTGTGCTGCTGCTGCTGCGGCTGCTGCTGAGCCTAGGTGATATACGCTGCGTTGTGCGCTAGCACCGGCGATAATGTGGAGGACGCCGATTTAAGCTGCGTTGTGCGCAAGCGCCTGACGAGGACTTACATACATGGAGGACGCCAAGGCAGCATTATAAAAGCTGCTGTATGGAAGTGGGAAGTGCAGCTGTGCAAAGCGACGGCGCAGCCACC
Source organism: Saccharina japonica (assembly GCA_008828725.1). Taxonomy (NCBI): domain Eukaryota; class Phaeophyceae; order Laminariales; family Laminariaceae; genus Saccharina; species Saccharina japonica. The sequence goes on along the minus strand of MEHQ01001144.1, from coordinate 69,811 downwards.
TGACGATAACGTGGAGGACTGCTGCAGCAGCGTGCTGCTGTGCTGCTGCTGCTGAGCCTAGGTGATGTACGCTGTGTTGTGCGCTAGCACCCGGCGATATAATGTGGAGAACGCTGATGTAAGCTGCGTTGCGCGCAAGCGCCTGACGAGCACATACATACATGGAGGACGCCAAGGCAGCATTTCAAAAGCTGCTGTCTGTACATTTTGAATACCAGGCATAGCTGCGTACAAGCTACAACAATACATAATACTTCACAGGCGAGGCGGCGGGCAGCCACCTGACCATAACGTGGAGGACTGCTGCAGCAGCGTGCTGCTGTGCTGCTGCTGCTGCTGTGCTGCTGCTGCTGCTGCTGCTGCTGAGCCTAGGTGATATACGCTGCGTTGTGCGCTAGCACCCACCCGGCGATAATGTGGAGGACGCTGAATAAGCTGCGTTGTGCACAAGCCCCTGACGAGCACATACCTACATGGAGGACGCCAAGGCAGCATTACAAAAGCTGCTGTATGTACAATGATGAATACCAGGCATAGCTGCGTACAAGCTACAACCATACATAGTACTTCACAGGCGAGGCGGCGGGCACCAGGTCGACGCTGCGCCCCGACCTCCGTGCCCCGCCCAGCTGGCAACCCTGTGTATGCGCGTCCGTGGAATATTGTTTTGAATGGAATTGCCAGGAAGCGGAGTGGGTCAGACGGCGTTCGGGTGTGTGATCCGAAGCACATAATTAATCGTCATGATTTCTATGGCCCATGGCCCATGCCTTGGGAGAGAGTCCGAGTCGATCCACGATTTTATTATCCATGATCCATGGCCCATGGTCCATGATCCATGATATTCGTGCGAAATGTAACACCAAATGAAACGACACAACAAGTTACGCCGCTCGACACCACATACTTGACATACTTGACATCTTGACATGCTGTACACTACCGGCCCTCCCACAAGAAAGTGCCCTACAAGAAACTCAGCCTAAACAGTTCGGGGGAAATAACAAAGTCGACAGCTATTATACTGAAGTTAGTGCGGGGCACACCTCTTTCTAAAAAGAGAAAGTAAGTTTAAGCCCGATTTCTGGTTTCTTATGAGCGGGCCGGTACTGTACTCGTACTCGTACGGACACACACGAAATGGAATATATACAATTGATGCGATTGATGGCGAATTGAATGCAGTACGTACGTATTACCCGTACAGCCCGTCAACTGCAAAAATAGGAGTATTCTAGTCGCCACACATCACAGACTTTACGGCGGGGAGCGGGTCGGGGCAGACCCGCTCCCCGCCCAGCCGACAAACCCCGTGTGCGAGTCAAAAGGATTGTTGCCTCTCTCTACTACTACTATGGATTATATCGATGCGATAGAAGCGCCAAGTAGCGGAGTGCGTCGTCAGACGTATTATACGCGTAGTAAGTAAGCAGCAGCCCAAAAGGATTCAGCACAGCAGTGCAGACAGGCACAACACAGCAGTAGTTCTTGTTCTTCGAGTACAAATGATTTTGCAGCAGGATGAAGGGGGTAGACCCACTGATACACAGATGACACACAGTAGTAGTGAAGTACGTCGTAGCAGCATCATCGCTGTGGCCGTTGATCATGGAAAAGTACGGATACGTAATAATATATTATTCAGTACAGCAGTACTCGTGCTACACAATAGTGCGGACTCGTACTGCTGTAAGCGCGTCAAACGATTATATCGATACGATGGTGGCGAAGTGTCACTGGGACCCGCGTGCAGAGCAACCCCTCTGCGCGCTATAACTATACTGGGCTCTGTCGCGGAAATTATTTAATTTCCCAAATCCCCTGCCTTTCAACTCTGTTTCGAGGTCTAATTCCATCTTTTTTTAGTAATCCCCTCCCCTACTTAGTTCGACTCCAAACACGATTTGGCTCTGTAGCCCATCAATCCATCTACGCCATGTTGTACCTGGTATAAAAATATGGATCTGTGACATTTGGCTAGATAAAGTTATACTGACTGATTCAATACTTAACCTAGCTTGGTAGTATAGTTCTGGGTCGAGTCGGTTATGGTGACGGGCGAACTTGTACTGAGCTTTAATACATGGGAAGTGCAACTGTGCAAAGCGACGGCGCAGCCACCTGACGATAACGTGGAGGACTGCTGCAGCAGCGTGCTGCTGCTGCTGCTGCTGCTGCTGCTGAGCCGAGGTGGTATACGCTGCGTTGTGCGGTAGCACCCGACGATAATGAATGTGGAGGACGCTGATTTAAGCTGCGTTGTGCGCAAGCACCTGACGAGCACATACATACATACATGGAGAAAGCTGCTCATTAACGTCAGGCAACATTACAAAATAAAGCTGATGTATCGAGGATGTATGTATGTACATGATGAATACCAGGCATAGCTACTGCTGTACGCACAAACTACAACAATACATCATACTTCACAGGCGAGGCAAGGCGGTGCGGAGCGGATCGGGGCGCGTGCCCCGCCCAGCTAACAACCCTGTGTATGCGCGTCCGTGAAATATTAATATTTTTTTAATGGAATTGCCAGGAAGCGGAGTGGGTCAGATGGTCGTTCGTGTGTGTCATGCGAAGCACTAAACCAATCGTCGTGCTCTCTATGGCGCATGGCCCATGCTTTGGGAGAGAGTCCGAGTCTATCCACGATTTCATGATATGTGCGGTAGCACCCGACAATAATTAATGTGGGGGACGCTGATTTTAACTGCGTTGTGCGCAAGCACCTCTGACGAGCACATACATACATACACGGAGGACGCTGGTCATCAACGTCAGGCAACATTACAAAAGCTGCTGTATGTACATGATGAATACCAGGCATAGCTACTGCTGTACGCACAAGCTACAACAATACATAATACTTCACAGGCGAGGCGGTGCGGAGCGGGTCGGGGCGCAACCCCGACCCCCGTGCCTCGCCCAGCTAGCAACCCTGTGTATGCGCGTCCGTGATATATTGCTTGAATGGAATTGCCAGGAAGCGGAGTGGGTCAAACGGTCGTTCGTGTGTGTCATGCGAAGCACACAACCAATCGTCGTGATCTCTATGGCGCATGGCCCATGCATTGCTTGGGAGAGAGTCCGAGTCTATCCACGATTTCATGATCCAGCTAAGCAAACCCTGTGTATGCGCGTCCGTGGAATATTGTTTGAATGGAATTGCCAGGAAGCGGAGTGGGTCAGACGGCCGTTCGTGTGTGATGCGAAGCACACAATCAATCGAGTTGATCTCTCTATGGCCCATGGCCCATGCCTTGTTGGGAGAGAGTCTGAGTCGATCCACGATTTCATGATCCATGGTCCATGGTCCATGGCCCATCCATGATCCATGATGTTCGTGCGAAATATAACGCCAAATGAAACGACACAACAAGTTACGCCGCTCGACATCACATACTTGACATCTTGACATGCTGTACTCGTACTCGTGCGTACGTACACACGGAATATTTTCGATTGATACGATTGATGGCGAATTGAATGCAGTGCCTGGTACGTATTATTCGTACAGCCGTACGTACAAGTGCAAGAAGAGTATTGTTGTCGCCACACACCACAGGCTTTGCGGCGGGGAGCGGGTCGGGACAGCGCCCCCCACCCCGCTCCCCGCCCAGCCGACAAACCCCGTGTGCGAGTCAAAGATTGCCTCTCTCTCTTCTATGAATTATATCGATGCGATGGAAGCGCCAAGTAGCGGAGTGCGTCAGGCGTATTCTACCTTTAAGTAAGGAAATTCAGCACAGTGCAGACAGGCACAGCAGCAGTAGTTCTTGTTCTTCGAGTACAAACCATTGCAGCGGGATGAAGGGGGTAGACCCACTGACACACAGACGACACACAGAGTAGTGCAGTACGTCGTAGCAGCATCATCCAGCAGCAGCAGTAACTACACATAGAGAGAGGTCATACTACGATTATTGATTGCGGATTGAATGCCATACGAGTGATATTATCACCAAACTTCACACACAGGCGGGGCGGCGGGGAGTGGGTCGGGGCTGTAGACCGTTCACGCTGTGGCCGTTGATCCACACACGTGGAAAGTACCGAKACGTACTACAGGTAATATATTTTATTCAGGGTACTCGAACTGCACAATAGCATGACACGCACTACTCTCTCTCTGTTTTAGTTGTAGCGCTTTCACAATCTATTGCACAAGATTTTCGTCGTCGTTTGGCAGAACTCGCTCTCTTCGTGTGGGTCTCTTCGCCCGCCTCTTGTCTTTCACGGTCTCGTATATATAGTTGCTGAGACATCATTGATTGTACGCGCCCCTTTCGGCTTGGATCCATCCCCTTTTGCCTCTCCCTGTTGGGACGACTAATACGATGACTTGAAACAATTTCACAAGGTGCTCGAACATGGCCTTTACGAACACTCTAGAGCAGTCGTTGGTTAGTGGCCGATGGTACTAGCAGGCTCAAGGGTACCGAAGTGGGAGGCTTTCAAGCTCGGGTGTCGGAACAGGGCCTTGCTGTCGAGCTGAGAAGAGAAGGCGTGGCAATCTCATATATGGAGCTTTTTGGGATGGTCGCTCTTTCGGAGAAAAGCTGTGAAGCAAGGCGCAACAGGGGTCCGGTGGAAGGCAGGAGGAGCCAACCACCGCTGATACAGCAGAGAGGGATGCTGTATCTCGCCATCGTCGGAACTCTCCGACGGTGACACAGGGAGTAGGGAGGGTGGCTTCGGAGGTGAGCTGTTCTCCAAATAATTCTTCGCGTTCAACAATTTTGGGGCAGATCGATGGCGGTACGTTTTCTTTGACGGCGAGCGGTTGAGTCGGTGCGAGTATTACTGCTGTAACATGCAAGAGCTCCACCGCTTCGAAGCCGTTCTTGAGAGAGGTCCGTACGTTTGAGTTGGGGTTGACGGGAGTGATTCTGTTATGGCCCAGGGAGCAACAACCTTGATTTATGTACGAAAGACAGCATGATGGCCTGGCTGCTTCTGTTCCAAGCTTTCTCCGCAGCCATGCTCGTACCACTCTGGTAGTATATGTGGCGAGGTGAATGCCCCGGCGTTGTATGGGGAGATAGTATTTTGCGATCGTGGAGGATCCTGCAGTCGATGCCGTGGAGCCGGCGTCGTCAGCTACTGCTGCTGTATGCTGTACAGCAGTAGCTAAAGCCCTACGGTGTAACAGCTCTAGGCAGGGAGTAGCAGCAGCTTACGCCCTACGTACGGTGGGAGTATAACCGTACCCACCCCCGCCGTGTACGAGTATAGCGGAAAAAGGGGGGACGGACAGCAGCTAGCTGCGAAAAGCCCCAAGGAGGGAGCAAGTCTTTGGGCACCACCGTTGTGTATATTGATGGGGGGCGAAAGTGCGGCGTGGCCGCACACACTCCACTACGGGGAGATACGTGGTGGGATGAGCGATGCTGTGGAAACGGTAGCGTTCTAACGGAGCAGGTACTGCTGTACACAGCAGCAGTAGCTGAAAGTCCCTCGGTGATGGTATAACCTCGGGCACCCTCACCGTATGTAGCGGAAAGGGGGTTTTCCAAGTCGCACGGCATTCATTTTGTTTTTGCCGTACGCGCTTCACTTCAGAAGGTTGGTTGTGGAGGCAGCAGATATGGGGTTATCGCACAGCGAGGGAAAACATGTTTGCAAAGGAGTTTCGCGAGAAGACGCATGGCCGCCAAGCTGTGCGCCACCAGCCGTGAGCAATTGGTTGGGGAAAGCCGCGCGATGTACTATACTCGCGTGCCCTCTGCTGCGGGGAGTTTAGTGGCGGAGGAGCGGGTGCGTGGATATCGGGTGCTGACTGCGCAGCAGTACTATATAACGAGGGGAAAAGCGTCCGCATGGCAACAAGTCGAGCGGGATAATAGCCGCACGCACTCCATGACAGCAGCAGCAGACAGCAGCAGCGGGAAGGATGGAGGGGACAAACGTGGATATCGCCAGCTGGAGCTTTTTGTGTTTCGGCAACATCGCGGGGCGAGGGTTAACGTCTGGTCTTTCTGGTGGGTATTCGTGAGAATGATCATTTTGTTTTCGCGATTGAATACTACACCTGTCGGTCGAAATTATTTGAACAATGTTTTTGATCGTACGAATTTGGAGAATTATCATTTGCGACTGGATAGGATTTATGAATGGTATGATGTCGTTCTTTCCGGGTAAGTCGTGCATGATAGATATCGTTTGCGACGTGTTAGGGATTTCTGAATTATATGGTATTTATCGTTCTTCTCGGGTAAGTGGTGAATGGTATATAGGAGATGTATTGTTTTTTACTTGGTAGGGATCTCTGAATGGTATGGAATGCATTTTTCAACCCGGGAAAGTCGTTTGAATGGTACGAAGGTGAATACCGTCTAGATCTATTCTGGATGGTATACGTAGCCCTATCCCCCTGGTAATTTCAGGAAGTATTTTTCATGTTCAAAACAAACAGTCCTTGTAAATCCAACGGTCCGTTTCCTTGGTTTAGGCAAAACCCAGATGTGACTGGTCGAACTGAAACTGATTTTTTTTATTGGTTTGGAGGGAGTGCGGTTACGTAGGTACGCCCTGAGGGGTGTATTCCTGTTGAGATATATTATTGGTGGTTACTGGTTTGTTTGATTAATGCAGGATATCTTTTGTTTGTAACTATTTACTGGTTGCAGAATAAGGGAGGGTATGCATATTCATTCATGATTCGTTATTCTAACACCAGTATTATTATCTGCGAACTTGGTGGATTTGTTCGCAAGGGAGAAAAATGGAATATTAGATGCGTTCATATGATCAGATAGCTTTAGTAGCTGGGAGGGCTTGGGCTGTTCGTGGTAACAACACATCGATGTTTCTTTATCCGTTTGATAGGAGCTACTGTAGTACGTATACAAAAGCCAAAAAGAGAGTATTTTCGGTTTTATGGTGTATCACGAGCGACTACTATTTTGGGTAAGTAGTTGTAGCGTCTGGTAAATTCTATGTTATGCGGAGAAAGTTTATGCTATATCGCTTTATCGTTACGATCTGTGTATCTACGGCGGTAGTAGGGGGCAATAATACGTTTTTTGTCCGGAAGACCTCGCGATTTCTGGTAATATGTCTTTCGCCTTAGTTTTTGCTTTTGAGGCGCGGCCGTTATAGTCTCGTACCTGGTATGTGATTGCGATAGTTTTTGAGTGGGAGTTTGGAAGAGGTTTTTGCTCGTTGGGACGGGTTTCCTCTTGCCATTTTCGTTGATTTTGGTGATGGAGTCGATTGAGTTCTATTGTTGATCGTCGCTCTGTTATCACTGTATTGTAAAGAGCCAGGGAGGGTGTTCGTTTGGTCTCTTCACAATATGACAGTTTCGTGTCGTTTCGGGTGGTAGGTATTTTATTGGTTATTCCGCCGCTTTTGTCTTCCAGGCTGATGTGCTGGCGGATGCCATGATGGCCCCTGGGGCCATCCCCTTTTGCCTCTCCCTGTTGGGACGACTAATACGATGACTTGAAACCATCTCACAAGGTGCTCGAACATGACCTTTACGACAACTCGGTTACTGCTTGTAGGACCGCATCAAACCGATCCGGAGTGATATCAAATCCGTGGCTAAAGTATATCACTGGGACCCGCGTGCAGTGAGCAACCTCTCCTGCGCGCTATAACCTATACCAATAAACACCCCAGTTAGTTTTCGGTTCCTCCGTTGCGAGGCCGTTAACGTCTCGAGTTACGTTTACCAAACTACCCCTCCACCTAGGCCAAGAAGCATCCACGTAATATACAGTGTGACCATGTTGCGAGACGAGATGGGACGAGGTAGCTCAATGGGCGCATGGGTCCGTTTGCCCAGGTGCCAGAAAGTTGGCCCTCACCTGCTTTGTACGTGTTCTCCGGCGGTCGTATTCTTCGCTTGCGCGCGGTATATACGGGCGCCGGTATGCGCGTCAGGTTTCAGAAACAATGCGTGGAGTGGAAGCCTCTGGTGGACGCTGGCGTCCCGAGAGACAGGGCCAAAGGTTTTGGACTAGTTTTCGATATAGACGACCCTAGGTAAACCTACGAGCTGGTTCAGGCATATCACCCAAAATTTCGTCAGTCACGAATGCCGCATGCAATAGCAACTCCAATGTCACATATTTGGTATCATACTGACCGCCATGAACAGTGGAAGAGGGTGACGTCGCCAGTTTTTTGTTCAAGGACCTAGAACTGGTGCTACCGCCGAAAATGTGGCCCGGCCAATCACAGGCCTTCAAAGTGGTCAACAATAGTCAGGCGTTTCCGTAGGAAAACCTGTTTTCCCCCATTTTTTTTTCTGAACGAGCCGCTTCCAGGTGGTCTAAGGCATGTTTGTACAAAGTTTCACGCAAATATTCGAAAATATGACTGCGTAGGATCATATTAAGTCATATTTAACGCCCAAAATCGATTATATACTAAAACTAAGTAACTACGAGGCGACGCCTATTTTTGCACTTTTACCGCATAAAAGTCCAAATGGCCACGCCGTTTTTTGGAGGTAGACCCTGAAATTTGGTACACGTGTTTTATGCGCCCTACCCGAGCCTTTTACGAATGGGTTTTTTTTCTTCTTTTGTTTTCGCCGGAAATTTTGGATCTCTTAAGACCCAAATTTCCCAAAAAAATACAAAACAAGCAATATCTGACGAAAAAAAAAAGAAAAAAAAAAAACATCCGTTCAAGTCTCGGGTAGGGCGCATAAAACACGTGCCAAATTTCAGGGTCTAACTCCAAAAAACGGCGTGGACATTCGCCACTGAATGAATTTTGGGTGATATGCCTGAACCAGCCTGTAGGGAATTTGAAAACTAGCAGTTTCTCTGGCTGCTCATGCTGTTTTAACTGAGACTTTGGACGAGGATGCCGATAACTACTGTATTAGGCGAACCTACCCGGGACCGTCCGTGGCGTCCTACACGGCCACAGCAGAGTGAAGACACCAAACAAGAGCTCCGAAACGATAAACAATGTTGCTGCTGAGCACTCTTGTTTGTTGACGCAAACACAGCAATGCGTGTCCTCCTTTGCAAATCCAAGAGTAGCAACAACACCTCCTGGAGACTAACGAACAATCTAGACTTTGGTCTGGAGCAAGTCTGAACATTAGGGCTGCAGCTATGGCGTACCAGGTATTCAGTAAGGAGTACTGATATAGGGCTAAGTGTGCCAGAACTGCAATAGTATTGCTGCTGCAAAACAGACAAAACATACGAATAACTTTCAAAAGACTCAAGCCCTCACATTTGTTTTGACAGAGGAGGGCCCTTAATACATTAGCGGCCGACTCTCCGTCTGGATAATCCTATTGGTTGGGAAACTGCCGGACGATGGTGGCCGTATATTTCGCCCGCTACCAACCAATGCGGCCAACACCCGCTGATGCATATTGAGAAGGGAATTTGTGTTGTCGATGTGCACAACAGTTTATATTATAGAGTAAATGTTAAGGCTGGGCACTGGCTGACTGGGTCAGTAGCGATATATACTATCGTCAAAACTTATCAGTATACTCAAGGTATACTGGACCGCAGCAGTATACTGCTTCTCGCCTCTTTTTTCTCCTCCCGAAACGCATGTGGTGGGTTTGCGTACTTTATCATGCGGTGTTTCTTGCACGTACGAAACATAAAACCTACCTTGACGAATATACTGGTCAGTTCAATCGGTAGATTACCAGTGCCAGTACAAACTGTGCCAGTGCCCAGCCCTACTAAACGTCCATCACATGAACGGTGATTGACTTCACGATAACAACAGTAAAAAAAGGGCATGGATCAACTGCAGGAAATTACTCTTTATTATGCGCTTCTCATCTGCGACAGAACGAAATTAGCGCAGTACAGGAGTATTCATAGTGAGTATGTATTGTGCCCAGGCGTAGTGGCGAGAGTAGTAGTTTGACATTTCATGGTGGAGGAAATTGGTTGGTGTGAGTAAACCACAAGCTCGTGCGGTTGTGTCTCGCATATGTAGGGTTTTGCACTCGTGCGCTCGTCCAGGGACGACTTGATCTAAATGAGTCAACTGCAGCTCTGCGCCGCTGCTCGAGTAATTGGCAGGCGTACATGTCCAAGCGGGGCAAAAAGCACTGTGCGGCAGTGTCATTCAAAGCAGCAAACGCTCCTCGAAGGTGAACATCTCGTGCTAGGCAAACTCCACTAATAATGTAGAAACATCGTCGTGACACCTGATGGCACAAAGCGACTGGAAGCTGCCAATAAACTGTTCTGGTGGCATTAATTACACTCGGAACACATCGTGAAAAAAAGGGTGTGAAACAAGTCAATCGAGAAACGATGTTCAACAACGGAGACGTAAGGTTGCCACTGGGGTATTCGGTGACGATTCCAGGCAACCCTAAGACACGCGATACGGTAGGGGTGACTCCTAACGTTTTCGAGAATGCTCACTCGAGGAACTCTCTACTTCGTACCCACAACCTGGCAAAAAACACCAATATACATACAGTATACATACAGTACACGCATTCCATGTCCAACAGTGGGTACGCAACGAAAACAATGGAAACAATAATTGCATTCCAACTATTTTGGATACCTTATTTGCCGCGTCACCTAGTAATTGTGTTTTTTCAAAAACGTGCCACCTTTATTGTAGCACGGGTCTAAACGCGAACCAACTATCGGTAATTGACGCGACGAAACTTGATGCCGCGTCAAACGAACGCGCACTAACGGTATATTTCAAATATCCAGTCCGGGCCTGCGTGCAAAATAGAACCTCTTGGCTATCGAACCAAGCATGCCTACCATTCAAATACTGGCAGAAGACATGTGATCAATGTATGTAAACACCAGACCGACGGCATACCGGCACCTCCTCAGACCAACACATCGACAGATGAGAAGGCACTCCTCTTTCGAACGCTATCAGGGACACGCAACAGCAACCACCACGTATGTATGTGTCTCCTTGTCGGACGGATATTGCCGTGTTGCACATATAACCCTTCTAACACATCATCTGCCACGATTGGCTATTGACGGTATACCCTACGTGTGTATGCTACCTTGTCATTAGCAAACATACACCAGCGTGAGCGGCGACTACAACAAAACAACAGTGGTGTTAATACATCACAGACACGACGGCCTATTGTAAAACAAAAATCCTTATCTCGGTCTTGAGTTGGCCATATTAACTATTTTTGGGGCAATGGACCACGGCCAGCGGCACATCCTGAAGAGTCTGTTTGGTGGCCATTCCGACGGTATGGTCGTTGTCGTTCCTAGGTCGCGCACGCGCAGACGCGACGTTACACAAACTTGCTGCCTGCGAACCGCCCCAAACGTCTAATCGACCACTTATTTGAGGTAACTGTGGTCGGGGCAATGGGGCGGCTTCCTTGTCAAACTCAAATATCCATTGTTTTCCACAATGCAGCCGCTAAACGCTGAATAGAATATCAACACGTAACCCTCCGACCTCGGCCTAGTTCATGCGGTTGCGCCCCCACCCAGTGTGCTACACCACCTGCCTGCTCTGCTGTTCGGCTGGAACGTGAAGTACGCCACGAGCGGAGGTTCACCATGCCGTTCATAGCAAGTTGCCCGGTGTACACGGTCACATTCCTGCCCTCGATACCAGCGCTTGGCTCCCGCGTGCAAGAGACCCTTCCACAACGGTGGCCGTTGTCAATTACTCGCACGTCCTCGGCATGTTGCCCGTAGTACGCCGGCGGGTCGCTGCTGTCGACATTACAGGACGAGTTCATGTTTCAGGCGTCGTCTGAGCAATGCTTTCTCTTGTGTCGCACGTCCACCATCCCATCCTCGGCATGCTGTTTGCAGTACGCCGCCGTCTTGCTGCCTTCGATACTATAGCTCGGCTGACTGGTGCAGTTGTCTTGTAAGCAACGCTTGTTGATGACGTTGACCATTCCGTCCCTGGCATGTTGTTTGCAGTAAACCGCCGTCTTGTTACCGTCGAAATTGTAACCTGCTCCACGCATGCAGGAGTCATGCGAGCAGCGCTTGACGGTGACATTAACCATACCGTCGTGAGCATGTTGCTTGCAGTATTCCGCCGCCTCGCTCCCCGTGACGTTGAAGGATGGGACTTTCGTGCAGGCATCCTGTGCACAACACTTTCGTTTCCTCCGCACTTCTACCATGCTGTCGTTGGCATGTTGCTTGCAGTACGCCGCCGTCTTACTGCCCTCAACATTATATGTTGGCCACCTCGTGCAGGCATCTTGAACGCAACGCTTCGTGCGAACGTTAACCATTCCGTCCCGGGCATGTTGCTTGCAGTAAACTGCTGTCTTGGAACCCTCGAAATTATACCCTGCACAAGTCATGCAGGAGGTATGTGCACAACGCTTGATGTGGACGTTGACCATACCCTCCTCAGCATGTTTTTTGCAGAACACCGGTGACTTACTGCCCTCGACATTATAGGTCGGCTGACTAGGGCACGAGTCTTGCAGACAACGCTTGCTGCGGACGTTTACCATTCCGTCCCCAGCATGTCGCTTGCAGTACGCAGCCATTATGTTGTCGTCATCGACGTTGAAGGTTGCAATCGTTCGGCACTGGTCATACCGGCAACGCACCATTACCGCCACGGGGCGTAACGACGGAAGGTTCTCCGCAGTCCTAGACGGAAGGCGGACGCAGCCGAAAGTCGTTGGCCCGGCGTTGAACACCTGCGAATCGAGAAACCGGCATTGACGAAAAATATGAACTTTTTGGCGCAAAACAATGCCTTCAGCTTTGATGCTCTTGTTGTTCACGTTACGACAAGGTCAAAATGTTGACCAAGCAATACTTCGGAGCATAAAAAATGAAACTCGAACGAACCTGAATGGGTTTGGAGTAGTACTCGATAGTACTGCTACGGTAAATGTAGAACAGGGAAGTTGAGGTTCTGTTGAATACTGCTGACGCCGCTTTGAACCGCCATACCATATCGCGGCATTGGAAAATACGTGTTTAACAACGTTCGCCGCAGACAGCAGCACAGTGAAAAAAAGTGGAACAGAGTTTATATTCCTGCAGCGCTGAAAACCACAACTCAAGTGCCGAAAGAGAATACCACTGACACACGGCATACCATTGTCGTTCTCTGCCCGTGTCCGAACATATCTAAATAATCTCTCGAAACGCGTCGTGCTGTGACGAAAACCTGTCATCCCCATGGCCATAGAGAGTACCATTGATACAGTATTTATCATCGTGTTCAGAACGTGTGGCAAAACATATAAATACGTACGCCCTTTGGAATGACGTTGTACTGCAACGTTGCGTACATCCCCACAGCAGCCTCGTTCCAGTGCTGGGCACAACACGATGCGTTTCGGAATGAACGTACCTCTTATGTTTTAGTCACGTATTCATTGTCTATTGGGACGTTCTTGGTGATTCCTCCTTTCTTTGTCTTTCATGTTCGGTACGAAGATGAGGCAAAATTGAGTAGGAAGCGCCACCCATCCGTTATAATATCGGTGGCGCCTAAGATTACGGGGAGTGGGAGGGCAGCGGTCGTAGGGAAACCGCGGTTAACGAAAGAAGGAAGCAGGCGACAGACAGGGCAGCCAGGTACAACCTATCTGTGCTACCCATACCACAAACTGCTGCGGTGGCCTGAGGTGGCGCTCCTGTACCTGGGGAACACTTTCGAAGGCATGAAAATTGTCGGGATGTTTCCCTCGGGGAGAGTTATTTAAACTTGATTTTAGAGTTTGTTTTGAGTTTTTCACGAAAACAACACCACGTGTACCAACAGTTAATTTACTTGCCACTCTGTCCGGAAATGTAAGGACGGTTGGGAAATTCACATCAGCATCAAAACTGGCTTCATTTACCGGACAGGGTGGCATTGTTTGCTGTGTGCAACATGAAGGAGAACACATTCTGACTACTGCAAGTACGGGGTTTGCTCGCTGCTCCAGGTAAGCACGAGCCTCGAGTCCGCTGAGACGAAGCTACTGCCGCTGGTATTGCAGCGTGGTGCTGGTGTTGATGCGGAGAGGAGTGATGAAGCAAATCCGCACGCCACGGCTGCATATGCTACTACGACACAGATAATTGCCAACAATGCGCCCAAGGAGGGGCCTGGCCGGTGGCACGACGAGGGGAGGGGGGGGGGGTGACCAAACACCGGACCACTGGGTATGGCCATCAACCTCGTGATGCGTGCCTTTCCAGTACCGAAGTAGCTAGCGTAGGAATGCCAGTACGCGCCTTCTGCCTGTGAATTTTCCCCATTCTTCCTCTTTTTCCTTTCTTACGACTTTTGTATCATATTTTACTTTCTCTCATGTTTTTTGTTATCTCTCTTGTTCCTGCTTCGTAGCTCTTTCGCCCCTTCATCGTTTATTCTTATCTTGAAAGCTCGTGCGTATATAAATAGATCTCCTTTTTGATGGACTTTGCTTGCCTTTTGTTTTGTTAAAGGTCCTGGCTGTAGGATTTTGGTTTGATTTGTCGGTTGTCACTTTCCCCTTTTTGGCTCTTTTTTTCCATATTTGTCTTACTTTCTCATTTTTCTCGTTCTCTTTATGTTTTCCGTTTTCTTTTAGATTGATTTAATTTCATCTCAGGTGGTGCGTACGATGTGCCGTAGAAGTTACGATGTACCAGTATATCTTACGTATTCCGTTTTACTTTGTACTTTGTGTACGTAACAGTGTTTCCTGAGGTATTCTGCACTCCAGAGTTTTGTTTCACGAGCCGGTCCCGTGACCACGGACTCTCTCTTTAGCGATCAGGTGGTGTCAGCACAACAACAACAACAACAACAACAACAACAACAACGACGACGTACGTAGAACTCGAGACGTCAACTATGGCAATCTTAAATATCGTATAATGTATTACCAGGTATACAATACTCGTTGACGGTCTTACATACTCTAATTAATTATTAATAGACGACACCTCGTTCTCGTACATACTCTTATCCAAGATAAGGAGAAAATATGAAAATAAGGGTGCCACAAACAACGATCTTGCACCACTGAGTGGGAGCAGGGCGCCGAATGGGAGATTAATGACGCACTGAGTTGGACATTTTCGCAACTTGTTTGGTAGGTTGGCCACACGTATATACGCTCGCGCAGGGTACGGGGTAGTCTCAAGATACCATGCTGGTGTCCCCGGTGGCTTGGTAGGTGGTTCTCGTCCCTACTATTGAATACAATCAACTACGTATATATTTATATACGTATAGATAGACCTACCTATTCTTTCACGATTAGAGGTCCGTAGTTACTCGATGTTCTTTGTCCGTACAGACCAACTGATACACAGCTCTTTGTTCAACAAATCATTTTCGCGAGAGGCAATTTGCCTTCTCGTTCAACTTCACACCGGTACTTTTTCACTTTTTACTTTTTTTTAAATACGTCAGCTGTGAGTTTAACCGATTGAATAGTAGATACTCAACTTTGCGAGCTGCGTAGAATTGTTTGTTCTATGTATGTGTATTGTACTGACGTTTTATGCAAACAGCCCAACTGACATCTGCCCGCGAGCGCACGCGACGTAAGGCACACGCCAGGTGAGGACTTCCAGAAGCGTCTAAAAACACAAGAACGAAAAAGGAACACGAGTAGTAACCCACAGCAGAGCAGCAGCAGCAGCGGCAGCAGCCGTACTACTGTAGTAGATAAGAGTAGTAGCAGCGGCATAGTTGGGCGTATGTATGTGTGTACTCCTGTGCTGCTGCTGCTGTGCTGCTGCTATTTCGTACTGCTGTTTCGTATGTTGCTATTGCTGCTGCTGCTGCTGCTTTTCCTTCTCCTTCGGGATGTAGGAAAAAAAATCCGGTAGGCAGGCGGAAAAACATACCAGGTATTGTTTTTTAATCAATTTGTTTTGAAAATACGTTCAACAATTAAACTTCAAAGCGGTATTTTTTCACTTTTTTACTTTTTTATAAATACGTCAGCTGTGAGTTCAACCGATTGAATAGTATATACTCAACTTTGCGAGCTGCGGAGAATGTTTGTTCTATGTATGTGTAGTGTACTGACGTATTATGCAAACAGCCCAACTGACATCTACCCGCGAGCACACGCGACGTAAGCCACACGCCAGGTGAGGACTTCCAGAAGCATCTACAGTACAGTAAAAAGACAAGAACGAAAAAGGAACACGAGTAGTATCCCACAGCAGAGCAGCAGCAGCAGCAGCGGCAGCAGCAGTACTACTTTGAAGTAGATAGAGTAGTAGCAGCGGCATAGTTGGGCGTATGTATGCGTGTACTCCTGTGCTGCTGCTGCTGTGCTGCTGCTATTTCGTACTGCTGTTTCGTATGTTTCTATTGCTGCTGCTGCTGCTGCTGCTGCTGCTGCTGCTGCTGCTGCTGGTGCCGTTCCTTCTCCTTCGGGATGTAGAAAATAAAATGGGCGGAAAAACATACCAGGTATTGTTTTTTAATCAATGTGTTTTGAAAATACGTTCAACAATTAATTTTCGCGCGAGGCAATTTGCCTTCTCGTTCAACTTCACAGCGGTACTTTTTCAATTTTTTACTTTTTGATAAATACGTCAGCTGTGAGTTCAACCGATTGAATAGTAGATACTCAACTTTGCGAGCTGCGGAGAATGTTTGTTATATGTGTGTGTTATTTGTAGTTTTGTTGTGGGCTTCGTGATGGTACTATTAATATGAATCCTGGTAGTTACTACGTATTGATACTCGATTTTTAGAATAAACCGTTGTCGAACAGCCAAATAATTTGCGAGGCAATCGTCATGACGAGGAGTTTTCAGTTGAAGTACGCACGAGTACAACAAAGATGTAATAAACAAACAATGTTACTATCTACTCTTCCAATATGAAGGATATCTAACTACTACTACAACTACTACTACCACAACTACTACTACTACTACTACTACTACTACTACTACTACTACTACTACTACTACTACTACTACTACTACTACTACTACTACTACTACTACTACTACTACTACTACTGCTGTGCGTACTGTGCTGCTGTGTATTCACACTACTGTTGTAGTGGGCTGTTGTAGTGGGTGGATGGATCGATTGGTGAGTGTGTCGATCGGTTGGTGCGTACGTGGGTCGGTGGGTCGGTGTGGGTGGGTCGGTTCGTACGTGGATGACTGCGTTCGTACCTGTTCGTCGTGGCCGGCCCCGTTTTTTTGTTTTGTATTGTGTTTGTCTGCTACAAGGGCTCCGCGTGGATGCCGGCATATTATAGTGTGTCAATTTACCTGATCAATGGATCGCGTTAAAGCGTGTGGATCGTGGCCCAGTTATTATTTTGTGTTATTGTTTTTGTTCGCTATACCGGCCCTGCCCTGGCATAGTTCGGGGTACCACTAATTATATATGTATAAAACAGCAGTGTGTGTTGTCTTCACAGGAAACCCGTTCTTTCTACTGTACCCTGTAATGCGTTTTACAACCTAACTGCAGCAGTACATGTAATGGTATGGCCAGTCATATCACATGCACCCATTGTCCTGATCCCTAATCTTAGAGCGATACAAATTATTATGTGGTCACAGACTGTGAGACAGAGAAAAACCAAACAAATTAAACGTAAATGAATGGGTAAAGCAAGTGAAATGTCAACTTACCGGGTACGAGAACACATCGACACGAGCCAAACCAAAGAGTAAGGACGAAAAGACAATAAAACGAATTATGAAATGCACGGAGTCAGAAGCACCCCTAGAAGAAAAGCATGCGTGCCCAAGAGAACAGATAACTGCTGCACGGGCGAAGCAACACGAAGGAGAGGAAGACACCGGCATAGAAGTACGTACTATTAATAAATATGTAGGAGGTACTGTACGTAAATGTTCGACCAGCAGGTGGCAGCATGGAAAAACATAAAACGAGAGTTCGTATATATCTACGTGCACAATTTTGTTGTTGTTAGTTTCCTTCTTCGTCTACACAATAAACGCTTTGTCCGCACTCCTCGGCTTTAGATGAAGATGCAGCAGTGCAGTTTGTTGCTTCTGTCTTTTTTGCTGCTGCAGCTGCGGCAGCTGCTGCTGTGCATTATGTTGACGCCCTGCTGCTGGCGAGGTAGCCCGTTTTTCTTGCGTCGCCTTTACTATATTAAGACCACTCCGTAGGAAAGCCTTGTATATTTATATACGTGGGTTCAATTATCACCGAGTGCACCGGTATCCCCGGTTGGCTACGAAGCAGGTAACCACGAAGCCTGTTCAAATCAAGATCGTGAGTTCGAGCCCCCCCGAGTGCATGCTCGTAGGGATTTTTTCTCGCAAAAAATATATGATGACTAGCGGAAAGCGCGAGAACGTGAGTTAGCAAAGTTCGATGAAAATCGACGAGCGTTGGGAAGGCTGAACTCTCTGCGCGATAAAAACCAGGGCAAGAACCGTGGTGGGGGGGGAAGGGAGAGGAGCCTACTTTATGACCCCGGGTCTGAGTTACGACTTGGGAGGGAGAAAGACAGAAGTGCGAAGACAATAAATGGGATGGAAAAAAAACATACTCGTATACGAGTATATAATACGAGTATGTATGTCGTAGGGACTTTTTCTTGCAAAATAAATGATTAGCGGAAAGTGCGAAAGCGTGAGTTTGCAGTATTCGATGATAATCGACGACCAGTGGAAATGCTGTACCCCTTTTTTTTTATCTCATCCCTATTCTTATCTTCGCCCTTTCTCTCTCCTCCCTATTCGTAACTCAGATCCGGGGTCACAGAGTAGGCTCCTGTCCCTCCTCCCCCACTACGGTTCTTGCCTTGCATTTTTATCGCGAGAGGCTTCAGTTTTTTTCCCCTCGTCGACTCGCATCGAATGGTGCCTACCCACGCCACTAGGCGCTCTCAGGAGTTGATTCCGTTCTTTTTTATTTTTGCAGATAAACTCAAAAGTCCGACCCACGTGAGATTCGAACTCCCGACATCAACTCTTAGAAGCGTTCGAGGTTACAACTTTTTTATTTATTTATTTTATCCATCCCATTTATTATCTTCGCCCTTCTTTTCTCTCTCCCTCTTTAGTCGTAACGCAGATCCGGGGTCACTAAGTAGGCTCTTCTCCCCCCTCCCCACTATGGTACGTGCCTTGTATTCTTATCGCGAGAAGATTTCAGCACTTTCTTCCCTCGTCGACTTACGCCCGATTCCGCCTACCCATGCCACGAAGCCGCTCTCAGCCAAAAATGTCAGGAGACGGGCAACCGTCAAGCAGTCAGTCAGAGACGGGCAACCGTCAAGCAGTCAGTCAGTCAAGGGAGTCCGTCAAGGCATTTCCATCCGTCTAGACGGATTGTCCCCTATCCCCGCTAGGAAAAAATGCCTTACCATGTGTGTGGAAACCCCCTATTTTTTCGTGCTACTGCCTGCTGGCTCCAACACATGAAGGAGCAATAATAAACTAGGATATTGCTGTGTTGCGCGTTGCTCGTGATATACCAGTATACTACTGCTGTAGATCTGAACTCCGAACGAGAATAAAACAATGGTAGAAAAAATGGTAGAAAAAAATGACGGAAACAAATCCCAACCACAAAATTCAGGTTTTCCAAAAGATGGATAGGCGTTTTTAAAAAAACGGGGAATTTTACTAAGTGTCCCCGGATTTTGCCGTCAATGCACGTCCGTCAAGGCATTTTCCCTGACCCCGTCCGTCAAGGGGTAAAAGTGCCGTCTCCTGACATTTGCTCTCAGCAATTGGTTCCTTTTTATTTTTTCGAAAAAAGAGAAAATCTCACCACGGTGGGATTCGAATTTGGGTACCAATGCTAGTAGCCTTTAAAGCTGGCCACTAGTCTACCGGGGCGACCGGCCACTATTTAATACGTAGACCATCAGGGCGACCGACTATGCGCGACAAAAAATGTAGGCACGTACCGGGATGAAGGGACGACACCTGTGACCATGGCTTGTCCGGAAGAAACTGGATAACGCGGTATTCTGCTGTAGAGAGGCGTGCCTCAACAGCATTTACTGCACGTCGACCGTGTCAAGTGTTGGATTAGTACGGACAGATGGAGGTACTGGATAGAGAGACCGGCACGGTTTTTAATGTGAAGACAACAACAACAACAACAACAATGCTGCAGTAATAAGACAGAAGTAGTGCTACTCTTACACAACAAGCACGCACCGCTTGTGAGAGATGTGTGCTTTTGATTATTTTTCTGCGAAAAAAACGCTTTCTGAACGTTCTTAGTCATATCGACCATCCGATCAATACAAAGCAAATTGTCAACCACATAACCAAAAAAGGATGTTGTACAGATTACAAACCACGCATATGATACGTATATACGTATATGTACGTATATACGTACATGTACGTATATACGTATATGTACGTATATACGTACATGTACTTTCTTTCCCTTTGTTTGTTTGTCTGTTTTTATTTTCTTATTTCTTATTTCTTATTTTGTTTTTTTTTGTTTTTTTTTTCTTGATGTATTGCCTGTTGTTGCTTCTCAAGGGGGGCACGACAGCGATGCTACAGCCCCTCGTATATGTACGTATATACGTACATGTACTTTCTTTCCCTTTGTTTGTTTGTCTGTTTTTATTTTCTTATTTCTTATTTCTTATTTTGTTTTTTTTTGTTTTTTTTTTCTTGATGTATTGCCTGTTGTTGCTTCTCAAGGGGGGCACGACAGCGATGCTACAGCCCCTCGTATATGTACGTATATACGTACATGTACTTTCTTTCCCTTTGTTTGTTTGTCTGTTTTTATTTTCTTATTTCTTATTTCTTATTTTGTTTTTTTTTGTTTTTTTTTTCTTGATGTATTGCCTGTTGTTGCTTCTCAAGGGGGGCACGACAGCGATGCTACAGCCCCTCGCATCATTTGCTTCATTTACTTTGTTTTACTTATTTTTGTTACCGTGATCGTTTTTGCCTTTGTTTCTCCGCCTTCCGTATTTTTCCTGGGACTTTCTTTGGTTGCTTAGCTACGTACGTATTCATTTTGTTTTTTGTTATCCCCCGTTCTCATTCCGGGACTCTCGTGTGTTACACGAGAACGAAACGGAACTGAGTAGGAAGTGCCACGTACCCGTTGTATGGGTGGCGCCCAAGGGAATGGAGACGGAGGGTGGGGGGGCTCGTAGGGAAATCACGGCGGACGGAAGCAGGAAAGAGACGGCAAACAGAGTAGGTACCAGACCGACTAGCTGGTAGAACCTGCCTGTACTACGGGCACAAACCTGCCTCGGCTGGCTGGAAGGTGCCTTTGGTGTGCTCCGGCTGCCTGTCATTTCCTGTCGTTGTCGGTCTTGCTCTGTTGGCGCTGTTTTCGGTCCATTTCATTTCGTTTCATTTCATTTGGTTTTTGGTTGGAGGTCGCATCTCTTCTGAGAGAAGCACGACACTTTTTTTCTCTAAACCTGTCATGATTGTTGTTTGTTTGATTCATTGTTGATTTGCTTCAGTGTTTTTACTTTTTATTCGTTTTTCATTTTCGCTTTTTTTTCTTTGTTTCTCTTTTTTTCTCTTGCATGCACCTGGATTGCTAGCAGGGTAGGTCTTGCCTGTCGTATATGGCATTGCATTGTCTGCTCTGCTTACTGCACTGAGCGTAGTATCTCTGTGTCGTAGTTTTGTGACCACAGAACTGGTACCTTTTCAGGATGAAGAATCGGCACGGACACTGGGTGTGCTGGATGTCGACGGGTAGAAAGGAAGGTTTAATTTGAAGAACACACACACACGAGCCGATTTACGGGAATCGAATCTCACGTGGGTCGGACTTCTGTTTTTTTTTTTAATAAATGGATAAAACATCAGCTGCTGAGAGTGCCTAATAGCATGGGTAGACACGACTCGATGCGAGTCGACAAGGGAAGAAAGGACTAGAGTCTTCTCGCCAAACAAATGCAAGGCATGAACCTTAGTGGGGATGGAGGGAGAGGGAACTATTTTTTCACTCCAGATCTAAGTTAAGATTAGAAAGGAGGAACGACGGGCGAAGATACTAAAATAAATTGGAAAAAACATAAACACACACATGACAATGACGTCAGAAGGGTCATCATAGTGCTTTTAAAGATCGTTGGAATTCCAACTACGTCGTATAACGTATAACAAAACGAACGTTGACAAATCATGCGGCAGTAAATACTTTCACGCACCTGGTAGTGTATTACGTTGGCCTGCCCTGGACAAGGAATGACGACATTGCCTACCCCCCTTTTGTTCCCATAAACCTCTCAACCCTTTGTTCTCGTAAACGACGGCTTTCCCGACTATTAATAGTGGGCAACACCCCGTGGTATACGTAGTCACACCTCCAGCAAAAGCCCAGCGCGGTAGATACCCCTTTGCTTCACGGACTAAGCACCTTCTTCACCGTAAGCGCCAACGGCCGTGTACGGGTCGCCTTTGCACATCTTGCTCGACACTCCTCGTGAGCCTCCGTCTGCTTTCTGAGTCGTGTTTCTGATGTGGTGACAGTTTGTTTTGGTAAACCATGCCATGTGTTTGTCTGTAGGCGCGTACTCTACGTCGTAAGCAGATTATACGAACATTCTTAAAAGTTACAAGTAAGTGTGCGTCCCGTTCTAAAGTTGGGCGTGGGTGATAACTTTGTGATTCGCATGGAATCATGTCGGGACCGGGACCGCGGTCTTGTGCGCAGCTTAACTCTATCGTTCAGGAATAATATCATGCATGCTGTAGGCGGGTTTGTGTTGCGGGGCCTCCGTACACTGCGTATTCTTTTGCGTATTCTTTTATAAGAAAGCGTCCCACATCTTATCCTCAGATTGAAGGGGCCCCTCCGGTCAACACAAAACAAACGAGTATATGTAGTATTTTGAAAAGTATATATGGTATATAATATTAGTGTGGATGGGGGAAGATGGAATTAATTCATTAACTACTTGAGCTAGTGGGGGTTAATCAATTTAGCGAAAGAGACATAATACAATACATGTTTAAGGGGGGGGGATAATTAATTCATTTAGCGGATGAGGGAGGAATATATTATAGTATTGTTTACAACAGAAATACCATTATTTCTGTTACTGGTTGTACTCATGACACCATCTAGGTACTTCTTACCGGACACGTTATACTCGTGGCTCCATTCTGTTCGAATGGTCAGCCCTTCTCCCGATAAATGTATGGCTTGCTCTTTAAGGTCTCTAGAATAAAGTTCAAGTGGATTGTGAAAAAGATTGAAAGGAAAGGAAACAACGAAAGAGCGGCCGCAGACGCAGTAGAAAGCGAGGCACACTGTAGTCAAGTGGTTAACCAGAATATATACCCAAACACGGTTGAAAGCCTAGTATAATAGACATTTACAGTTGTACCCGGGACAGTTTATCTCAAACACGGGTACAATTTGTTTTCGGCCAGTCGCGTGGCTCGCTGGGCGTGTTTTACACTTGATTCCAGCATGTACCCGTTTTGAGTGAAAACCGACCGGGTATACTCGTTTGTGGGTATTTCCCTTCAATATATAATACAACATGATTTCGAGAACATTCACTAACTTTGACACAACAAGCGAGGGCGTTCGATTTATTTTCTTCGACACCTCATCTAATTTTTATTCGTTAGGGGGGGGTGGTTACTAAAACCAAGTGAAAAAAATGAAAATAAGGATAGTTTTTTTTCCATGTTTCCTATTTCATCGTGGGATCACAACGGTTGCAACGGTTTCCTATTCCGACCTCCGGGGCTGTGGTGTGTCGTTTTCTCTTCTTTCCGGACGCCCCTCTCTGCCTCGCTTTATTAATACTGTCTTCAGTGTGGGACATCTCTTTACATATTTTTTTTAATTCCACTAACACCCTAACCCTAACCCCCAACCACAATGTACCAATCGATGTCGTGGTTGGGGGTTAGGGTTAGAGTTAGTACTGCATTAAAAAACATATATGTGACAAAATGTCCCCCACTAAAAACAGTAACAGTTAAAAAAAAGCGAGGCAGATCTCATTAATCCGCCCTGCAGGGCAGATTTACGAGCGCTGCCCTGCAACAAGAGGGAGAATAATATACACGCACGCACGTTTTTAGGAACACTGATGATGCACTGAGACTTTAGTCTGCTGTGTGTTTTTGCCGTTTCATATTAAACATTAAGACCAACTATTATGGGGAAAAATATTTTTGAGCTACAGGAACTGGATTCTAGGCCCATTATACCCGTTTTACTCGGCTGGACTCTAAAAAATACCCAGACACTCCTTACGATCCACCCCGTAGTGTTCCGAGGGGTTTCTGGAGCAGTTCTCCGTTTCTGACGCGTGCTACGGTAGAGGTAGCACTTTTTGGCTGAATCGTTTTCTGAATTTATCGAGCTCCTTCACCCAAATCAGTCGGACTTCCATTCCGTCGGACTTCCATTTTCGAGACGAATAATGTTTCAAAGTATACTTCGGTCATGAGATTTCGCATCCGGCAGCACTTTTTTTTCCTCCAAAATCATTTTCTCAGTGAGGTATGACGCTCCTTGAGTGAGGAGCTCAGAAAAATCATGGTGCACCTCTATCGTAGCATGCGTCTTCTCTAGGGTCTCATTTTGATTTTCGGCGCAACTAATCAGTTTTCAGAAATATGCGTTGTTGGTCAAAACTGGGGCAAAAAATAATGGATCTTTAAAGATGTTTGGCTAGAAATCATCGGGTCGTGAGAACTGGCAAATTGGTCGAACAATCAAAATAGGACTCTAAAGAAACGGAAAAGTACGTCAAAAAGCCCTCGAAAAACTACGGGGAGCATTCTGAGGAGTCTACAGGTGTTTTGGGCCGTACCGCCGAGTAAGTCGCGTATTATCGGCCCAAAACCTCAGTTCTGAGGGCCAAAAAAAAATGCCCATAATAGATGGCCTTAGGGCATAAATAAAGCAGTATCTGAAGTGCCGGTACATTAAGCCTACAACAGTGTAAATACGAAAACGAGCAAGGCACAGGCTGGGATTTACAAGAAATCCCCAAAACAAAATTAGGGAGTCGCCATAATGAATTTAGTGCATACTCGTCTGAAATATGTACTACTAACAAGCTACTACTACTGTTTGTTGTTGTGTATTATCATCGTGCCCGTGAAACATGAGAGTTTAATATTATCATCGTGCTTGTGAAACGTAAGAGTATAGTAGGCGCGCTGGGGTGGATGCAATATCAAAATTTACTCCTTGAGCTTCCTACACACGTAGTGTGGATGAATTATTAAGGGTGGCGGCCAAAAACAGGTATGCCTGGTCCGTTTGCGGCCGAACACAGGTATATACTTAAATTCGAGTAAAAAACGCACCCCACGTGCCGTGTGCCATTGATTGGTCTCCGTATACCTGTTAATTGCCTCTTTAAAACACAGGTATACGCTTGATTTAGGTATACGCTTGATTTTGTATACTCTGCTTGACGTCCAACTGTTTTTTGTCACGTTTAGGCCAATCAGAGGCCCAACTTCATAGTTCCACCCTATGCCTCCTACACAAATACCGACGTACGCGGAGACCCCCTCCTCCGTTCGCACCTCGCACCATGCCACTCGAGCGACACAGAAATCTGCCAGCACACCTCCGCCGAAAAAATACGACATATAACGCTCCCCTTCAGGATTGTAGCTGACTTGGAATACAAGGGGTGTCGCAAGCTGAGAAGGGAGAACACAGCAGCAGCAGGCGTTCGTTCCTCGTAATATTAATAGCAGCTACTCGTACATACGTGGCCACCGGGCGAGCACGAAGAACATTAAAAAACTCTTAAGCGACTGAAAAAAAAGGAGTACGATCGTAGCCACCAGGCAATTGACCTGGCAAGTAACATCGATGAGCCCAACCGAGTTAATAGCTACCTGGTACAGTAGTTCTACAGCAGTAGCACCATGCCCACCGACGGCAGTCCTGAAATCAAGGTGGTTTTAGGCCTATCGTTCGACGCGGGAGCTTTGTGCGGCCGCCGCGAAGCGGATCCTGTTAAACGGCCTGCAAGTAAGTATTATGTGTCTTCCACCTATATTCGTGACTGGTCACGAAGCCTGTCGGGCCGAATGTCGAGGGTTCGATTCTCCCCATGGAGGTTTTATTGTCGAATGACACCGACTGTCGAGAGCGCATATTATAGCGTGGGCAAGCAAAATTCGACGAAAGTTGACGAGGGAAGAAAGTGCTGAAATCTACTCGCGATAAAAACCAAGGCAAGAACTGTAGTGGGGGAGGAGGGAGAGGAGCCTACTTTGTGACCCCGGATCTGAGTTACGACTAGGGAGGGAGAAAGACGGAAGTGCGCAGATAATAAATGGGATGAGAAAAAACATAACAAAAAAAATTGCCCGAAGGTTAAATGCTGTGCTTCTTGCTGTGTGTGTTCTTCACATTAAACCTTCCTTTTTACCCGTAGACATCAAGCAAACCCAGTGTCCGTGCCGATTCTTCATCCTAAACAGGTACTCGTACCAGTTCTGTGGTCACAAAACTTCGACACAGAGATACTACGCTCAGTGCAGTATGCAGAGCAGACAATGCAATGCCATATACGACAGACAAGACCTACCCTGCTAGCAATCCAGGTGCATGCAAGAGAAAAAAAGAGAAAAAAGCGAAAAGGAAAAAGCAATGAAAAGTAAATATACTGAACCAAATCAACAATCAAGCAACCACACAAAAAGCATGACAAAATAAGAGAAAGAAAGTGTCGTGCTCCTCCCAGAGGAGATGCGACCTCCAATGAAAAACCAGATGAAATGAAACGAAATGAAATGGACCGAAACAGCGCCAACAGAGCAAGACTAAGAACGACAGGAAAAGACAGCCTGCTGGAACCAACTGGTTGTGCTAAACAAACCATTGGTGTCATGAATTGTGAAGTTTTCCTTCGTATTCCATGGCATACAAATAACGATTGGTGACAAAAAATCTCACAAACCGTGTTTGTTGGCTGTTTTGTTTCGTACCTACAGCAATAATTATAATAGTAGGAATGACCGTTGACCATGCTTTCTACACGTTGATATCGAGCACCCCCAGTGCGTGAATTATCCACGGTAAACAGTCCTTTCTACCCGTTGACGTCCAGCACACTATTTTTCCTTATTTTTGTTTGTTGTATTTCCTGTTGTTGCTTCTCGAGGGGGGCACGACAGCGATGCTACAACCCCTCGCATCATTTGCTTCGTTTACTTTGTTTCACCTATTTATGTTACCGTGATCGCTTTTGCCTTTGTTTCTCCGCCTTCCGTATTTTTCCTAGGGACTTTCTTTGGTTGCTGAGCTACGTACGTATTCATTTTGTTTTTGTTATTCCCCGTTCTCTTTCCGGGACTCTCGTGTGTTACACGAGAACGAAACCGAACTAAGTAGGAAGTGCCACGTATCCGTTGTATGCGTGGCGCCCAAGGGAATGGAGACGGAGGGTGGGGGGGGTCGTAGGGAAACCACGGCAGACGGAAGCAGGAAAGAGACGGCAAGCAGAGTACTTTGATGGCTTAGCTACGTACGTATTCATTTTATTTTTTTTATTTCCCGTTCTCTTTCCTGGACTCTCGTGTGTTACACGAGAACGAAACGGAACTGAGTAGGAATTGCCACGTATCCGTTGTATGGGTGGCGCCCAAGGGAATGGAGACGGAGGGTGGGGGGTTCGTAGGGAAACCACGGCGGACGGAAGCAGGAAAGAGACGGCAAACAGAGTAGGTACCAGAACGACTAGCTGGTAGAACCTGCCTGTACTACGGGCACAAACCTGCCTCGGCTGGCTGGAAGGTGCTTTTGGTGTGCTCCGGCTGGCTGTCCTTTCCTGTCGTTCTTAGTCTTGCTCTGTTGGCGCTGTTTTTCGGTCCATTTCATTTCATTTCGTTTCATTTCATTTGGTTTTTTATTGGATGTCGCATCTCCTCTGGGAGAAGCACGACACTTCTTTCTTTTATTTTGTCATGCTTTTGTTTGGTTGCTTGATTGTTAATTTGCTTCAGTATATTTACTTTTTATTATTTTTTCCTTTTCGCTTTTTTTCTTTTTTCTCTTTTTTTCTCTTGCATGCACCTGGATTGCTAGCAGGGTAGGTCTTGCCTGTCGTATATGGCATTGCATTGTCTGCTCTGCTTACTGCACTGAGCGTAGTATCCAGGGTTCTTTACGGTTAACCGACCGTGCACGGTGCGGTTTTTTCTTTTCGAAAATCCTACGGTCCGGTTCGGTGCGGTTTTCAGAAAGCGGAAATATTACGGTGCGGTTCGGTGCGGTTATCCGATATTGTAAATCCTACGGTGCGGTTCGGTTTTTTCGTGCATCCTACGGTGCGGTTCGGTGCGGTTTTCATAAATCAGGAATCCTACGGTGCGGTTCGGTGCGGTTTTCAGAAATCGTAAATGCAACGGTGCGGTTCGGTTTTTTCATGCATCTTACGGTGCGGCTCGGTGCGGTTTTAAACATTCAGAAATCCTACGGTGCGGTTCGGTGCGGTTTTTAATATTTAGTAAATCCTACGGTGCGGTTCGGTGCTGTGATACATCCTACGGTGCGGTTCGGTGCGGTTCCCCGTTGAACGGGTTTTGCTACGGTGCCGTTCCAATCCCCGTAGGGAAAACCGTTCATAACCGCTGTTTCTCCACGGTGCACCGTATGAATAAACCGTACAAAACCGCGGTTTCGTACGGTTTTTGCCCCTTTTCTCGGAGCATTACTGCACTAACGAAACCGCTACAGGCATCGTATTAAAAAACCGCAAAACCCGCGGGTTCGTACGGTTTTCGTGCAAGGTACATATATATATATAGTGTTTACTTTCCACGCAAAGTGAAGAGGGAAACAACTGCCACACGGGGGAGACAAAGCCCCTCGGGCTTCATCAGCAACGTCGACCATTTTACGACGAACTGTGCCGATTAATAGCGCCGTCGCGGCCGGGGGAGGGCATGTCGCGGCGGCTTCCGATAGGGCAGGCCCCAGCATAGAACCGACGGCAGGGTGGGGGGCCAAAGCTGCACAGGCGGCCGACTGCTGACCAGCTGCGGACTGCGCAACACTGACTGGCTGCGGGCTCCGGGGCACCGGCTGCGGGCTGCAGACCGGATGTGCTTGTAGCTTGCACCTCTTCGGCTGGGGAAGCTGCGCATCCGCAAGTTCCGTACCGGTAGTAGCTTTTCACGCCCCGGTGTGGTGGTGTCGGCGGTGGGGTGTGGCGATGTGTGGCAAAGCAGCTTTGCTGGCGTGCACGCTTTGGCACGCATTTCCGGGTTCCCTGTGTTCTTGCGTATTTGTGTAGTTGTATATTTGTGTATGTTATGTTTTCGTACTTTAGTATTGCTCAGTTTTTACATATATCCAATTTCAATATTTTTTCGGATAATTTATAAATAACAACTACTCGTATAGATTAGCTGATAAAAAAGAAATAATTATTAAGAATA
The DNA here is from genome assembly GCA_008828725.1 of Saccharina japonica. Classification (NCBI taxonomy): domain Eukaryota; class Phaeophyceae; order Laminariales; family Laminariaceae; genus Saccharina; species Saccharina japonica. Next base: position 40,520 of record MEHQ01001144.1, on the reverse strand, counting down.
AGTTAGTACGTACCTGGTATGAAATATGAAATACGTACATATATACTCCGAATATATAAGTATACCACGTATATAATTCAACTTTTTTGCATTTTAACGTCGAAAACAAAAAGTAATAATCAAAATATGAAATACCATAAGATCAACCAAGCTAGCGGGAGCACTTTTGACACGAAACCGAGCAGAAATCGCCATAAACCGTGACCCTATAGCACCGTTCCGCGGTCGATGGAACCGCGGTTTGTATACGGTTTCAAGTTAACCGCACCGTTAAATAACCGATCTAACGATTTTTGGCACCGTATCTAGGTGCACACGGTGCGGTGCGGTTTCTATGACATTCCTACGATGCGGTTCGGTGCGGTTTTAAGAAATCGATAATCTTACGGTGCGGGTCGGTGCGGTTTTCAGATATTGAAAATCCTACGGTGCGGTTCGGTGCTGTGATATTTCCTACGGTGCGGTTCGGTGCGGTTTTCAGAAATCGTAAATGCTACGGTGCGGTTCGGTGCGGTTTTCAGATGTCGTGAACCCTACGGTGCGGTTCGGTTATATTTTGTTTCCTACGGTGCGGTTCAGTGCGGTTTTCCGATATCGCAAAACCTACGGTGCGGTGCGGTGCGGTTTTCAAGAGGGCAAACATCCTACGGTGCGGTTCGGTCCGAACCGCACCGAACCGATAGAAAAAACCGCACCGTAAAGAACCCTGGTAGTATCTCTGTGTCGTAGTTTTGTGACCACAAAACTGGTACCTTTTTAGGATGAATCGGCACGGACACTGGGTGTGCTGGATGTCGACGGGTAGAAAGGAAGGTTTAATGTGAAGAACACACACGTATATACCGGTATGATATACAGCAGTTATGTATTTGTTTCTCGACATTATTGTTGGTTGTTATTTCTGGTTTGTTTTTGCAGTTATGTATTTGTTTCTCGACATTGTTGTTGGTTGTTATTTCTGGTTTGTTTTTGTTTTCTTTGTTTCGTGTATTGCCCGTCGCACCTCCTCCAGGGGGACACGAGAGCGATGTTTGTTTTGTGAACCGAAAATGAAAAGGGGATCTATTGATTTTAGTTTTCCCCCAGAAAACAAAACAAAAGACGAAAACTTCTCGGTCGGTTTCTCGAAACCAAATATAAATGTATTACTCGTATACGAAAACTCAACATTTCAAAGGATTCAGTGTGCATTTGTTATTGCTGTGTTGTAGCGACAGCATCATATGATCTCAAGCAGAGTCCAAGTTCTAAACATGAACCAAGTAGGGGGTGCGAGGCAATACTAATAATAATACCTGCAATTCCGATGTGAAAATGATTTATACCATATCCTATTTAACCCAGGTATGGGGTACTAGGGCGTATAATAAGACATATTACAACTAAGGTTATGTTCTGTACGTAGGGTTTGTGGATTTAGGGTACGAGTATAGGCGTCTTACAGAACTTACAGAAGTTCGGGGGAAGGGTATAAAACTATCACAGAATATGTAGTGAATTGACACTACACGGGGCGGAACGTGGAAGTGTGGAGGGCTTAAGCTTCATCTTTACCCATCCGCCGGAGGATAACAAACAAACAAACAAAACACAGAAGTTCCGTGCGGGGATAAAAGAGTTGTACCTTTACCCCAGGTATTGTAGCACGGGGAATACATAACATACAGCAGTTCCGGGTACGCCAATGCATGTTGTATAGAAGGTATAGAAGTTCCGGGTACGGGTATGAGAGTGATCGACTAATAGAACTCACAGACGTTCTGGGTATTGTGGCACGGACGTACACAACTCACAGAAGTTCCGTACATGTACAAAAACGTTGTACGACCCGTACCCGGTATTGTTGCACGGGCATGGAGAATTCACCGAAGTTCCGGGTACGGGTATGAGTGTCCAACAGAACTCACAGAAGTTCCCACGGTCGTTCGTAAAAAAAAAACATGCAGTCGAGGGCATTCTAAGTCGTATATACAAAGGTTCCATACTAATTTTTCAGTAAACCTAAATCCTCAGTACACCAGGTATACAGGGAATACGAGGCCATACAGAACCCTTTGAAATAACGAGATACGGATGCTGTGATGCTCTGCTGCGTGCAGCTGTCTGCGTGGGAAAAAGCGATCGAAAAAAAACGAGTCGGTTCTTCGATTTCCGTTTTTTAAAACAACAGAAAAAAACGAGTTTTTTCATAGTCGGTTTTGGTCGCGAAAACACGAGAAAAACCGACCGAAAAAAAAACTGTTTGCGGTTCAATCCTGGCGATGTTACGAGTACACACAACCCTTCGCATTATTTTATTGTTATATTTTATTTTGTTGTGGACTTTTTTGCCTTTGTTTCTTGTCCTTAATGCATTGTCTTAGATTGTATTTACTTGTTCAGATGCGCACGATATGTATTCTTTTTTGGTTTCGGATTTTCCTCCTCTCTTCGTCTTGCGTGGTTGGAGGAAACAAGGCAGAATTGTGTAGGAAGCACGCCTCATCATCTGTTGTATGGGCGGGGCCCAAGCCGGTCGCCCCGGTGGTCTAACTGGTAGCCACGAAGCCTTCTGGGCCGGATGTCGAGGGTTCGATTCTCTCCATGGAGGTTTTTATTCTCAAATGACACCGGCTGTCGAGAGCGCATATTATACGAGCGTGGGTGAGAGCAAAATTCGACGAGAGTTGACGAGGGAAGAAAGTGCTGAAATCTTCTCGCGATAAAAATGCAAAGCAAGAACCGTAGTGGGCGAGGAGGGAGAGGAGCCTACTTTGTGAGCCCGGATCTGAGTTACGACTAGGGAGGGAGAAAGACGGAAGTGCGAAGATAATAAATGGGATGGACAAAAAAAAAAAAAAAGGGAAGGGAAGGGAAGGGAAGGGAAGGGAACGGGGAGGGCGGGGCAACGGTCGTAGGGAAAGCGCAGTTGACGAAAGAAGGATGGAGATGGCAGACAGGGTTACAAAGTACCAGACCTGACCAGACCGACTACTGGTACACACCAGGGCATTAATTATAAAAATAACTGTTTTGCGCAACACGGGTTTTTGGGCGCGCAACAGTTTTCGCCGCAGGCGAAAAAAAATGTTGCACGTTTATTTTTCGCCGGAGTCGATCAAAAATGATGGGGGTCTTTTTTTTAATAAGTAGCCATAATTGAATATATGTTAGGCCCCGTATCCTAGTCGCCACAGTCGAAAACAAAAATTAGGCACCTTTTGCTATTCACCGTAGGCTCTTATTCTTTTTGAGGCACTTTTTTCTGTTCGCCGTAGCCAAAAATAAAGTAAAAGGTTTTTTACTTAGTTTTGAGTCGTATATTCGCGCATAGATCGCATTTGTTTCGCCTCTGGCGGCCCTCCGGGGGCCCTCCAGGAGGTCCCTCCCGGGGGGCCCTCCGGGGGCCCCTGGGGGGGGCTTGCGCGCCTGCTTGCGCGTCGCAGGCGTGTTGCGCGCAACAGACAACGAACCACTAATTAATGCCCTGGTACACACAACTTCCACGGCTGCCTGGAGGGTGTTTTTGGTGTGCTACGGTCGCCTGCCGTTTCGTTTCGTTCTCAGTCTTCCTCTGTTTACATTATTATTTTATTTTGTTTCGTTTTTAATTCATATTGTCTGTCTTATCTCCGGGGGACGCCCGACACTTTCTTTGTTTTTTCGTTTATTTTTTCGTTTGTTTGGTTGTGTTCTTCTTTGTTTTTAATTTTATCTTGTTTTACAGTACTGGTTCGTATTTCGTTTTTTCTCTGTTTTAACTCGTCTGGATTGCCAGCAGGGCAGGCCGTGCCTGTCGTACACATTGCATTTTGTTTTATTTTGTCTGCTCTGTTTACTTAATTAAAACGTACCAGTAGTATATACGTATATACGAGAATCGGCACGGACTGGGTGTGCTGGATGTCGATGGGTACGAAGAAAGAACGGCTTCATGTGGAAAACAACACACAACATATCGTGTGTGTGTTCTTCACATTAAACGTGCATACCGATACCGGTACATTACTGGCCGTGCCCTTATGTACATGGAATAATAATAATACATACCTGGTATTATATCATACGTAGCACGCTCATCATCAGCAGTACCAGGTACCTGGTATATATTTAGGGTTATACTCGTACATAAACAGTGATGTCGGATTACGGCTGGAAATTCTCGAGCTTAAAGTAATTACGCCATTTTCGGTCATAAGAGATTCTTACGGGCAATTGCGGCAAAAATAGGGGACGTTTAAGACACATCCACGCTACAGGATCAACAGGCACATACATGAATGTGGACAACGTTTTTTTTATCTTTTCGTTTTTTTTTCATTCGTTTTGATGCGATTTACTCAATGTGTGTATATACTATTAATATATACTTGGCCAGCGGGGGTGTTGAGGTCGACAATTATGGAATCGGAACCTAGAACAGGATTTTTCAATAACTTGGCAGGTTTTTTCTTCAGGGGACGCTAAAAAATGTCCCCTACTACCTTAACCAGCCATTCTTGGTACATGTTGGAGAGGAATCTGCCATTCTTGGTACATTATGGAGAGGAATCTAGTGGTATTGGCCGATATTGCACGCTCGAATTTTCAACGGATGGCCAACTGGCCCTACTTCGTTTTTTCACCCGGTTTCCATAAAAGAAATCGAACCAAGCCGCCTGTTTCGTATTTTGTACCCTGTTTTTCTTCGACAAACACAAATAGAAACAGGGCCAGTTGGCTTGGGTTGGCCATCCGTTGAAAAGTCGAGCCTGCAAAATCGGCCAATACCACTAGATTTCTCTCGAAAATTGACCAATGGCTCGTTGAGATAGTAGGGGATATTGTTTAGCGTCCCTGGGTGAAAAGGCCTGCGAAAGTGTTGAAAAATCCTGTTCTGGATTCCGATCCCATGATAGTCGGCCTGATAAACCGATCGAATTTCGGACGCAGACCAGCGTGCTTGGACCTCTTCGCTATCCAAGATGCCATCGCTATGGTCGCAGCAGGTCGCAGGGCCATAGCGCAAGCAAACACATGAAAATATTAAACGCAGGAGCTGCCCAAAAGGGAGTAAACAATGCAGGGGTTTCCTATTGAAATGTATGGCTTTAGTATATAGGGGGCAGGGGGCCTACAATAATTACCGAGGCCCATCCTTATTACTTACCGCCAAATCAGCCTCGCCGTAAGGAGGTAATGCGGTAATCCGACATCATTGTAAACAAAAGTATAATGTGCGTTAAGTGAGTCGCACGAACCTGAGCATCAGGGCTGGGCTGGTTCTCTGCTGATCTACTGCAACACAGTCAGGGAGTACGTATATATGTGACCTCCCTGAGTTCCACAGCTGACAGATTTTGTCCCCCTCAAACCCCGTAGGTCGCGCAATCGAAGCATCCTATGATATCCCATGCAGCTCGTAAAGATGAGTTTCGACAAAATTCTCGATCTCAAAGCTGTCGTTTTTTGTTTTTTCTTTATAAATAAAGTACTTGTAGATACGTAAATAAATACTCATATATAAATGGCTGCTTCCAGCTTTTAGGCATTGCTCGCGGCTTTCGCAGCCGCCGCCGCCGCCGCCAGTCCCAACGCTCGTGGGACATAGCACTTCCGCGCCTCTTGCGCCAGCACGCTTAATACAAGACAGAACGTGCTTGTTGGATAGGGCCGCTACTGTTGTTGCCAAACGCTTGCTGCATGCTTCCTATTTGTGTTGCTGTGTCGTATACGTACGTATGTAGTATGTTGAACGTCAATGACGGTGTATATGTACAGCAGTACAGGACACCTAACAAAAACCAGGATACAAATAAAGTCAGGCTGAGGTTTCCCAGAAAATAAGAAAGCCGCGAGGCTGGGCCTCCGCCGCAAAATAAGAAAGACCTATTAACCCCCTGGGGCGAAACCCCGATGCCTTCGGATCACTCTGCTGCCTACCCTTGGTGGTCGCGAGTAACATGTTTCTGCTTTTCAGCGACATTTATATCTTCAATTTTAACCCCGTACAGCCAAGGAGGATTGCAACACGCTACTCTGGATGCTGCCATGAGGGTGCACGGATGAGGTGCAGCCGGTCGATGCAGAATACGGGCGGTGAGCGGGTGGTCAAGTTGAGGGGGGGGGGGGGCTTGAGACGTGGTTGGAAAATGACGACACCGTGGAAAAGTGGGACACCAACAAGCTGTCTGCCCTCGACCGTAGGGTCTTGCTGACGCACTGGGTGGTGAGGCCGCCGTACAAGTCAATTCGGACCAGAACTAACGCAGACGCCTGCTCGAAAACACTAGACTTGAGTTGACAGCGAATGGTACCAACGGCGGCGTCATCAACCTCGAAGGTCATGACGGCCGTACACGTTCATGGACGCCGATGACGTTGACGAAACCAGGGATGATGTGCAACACTTTTCTCGAGCGGACGAAGAGCATCCCGAGAGGTCGAGTGACGTGGACGACGAGGAAACGATGGAGGGTGCTGACACCAGGCGAGTTCATCGATCGGACAACTTGGCTATGCTTGACGACGATGACTACCTCGACGCTGGTGAAACAACACTGCCCCTGGAATGCCCACCTGGGTATTCCCAGTCCCGCTCAGCTCGTCCGGCCCTTGACGCATCACTCGTGAAGCGGCACATCATGCTGCGCCGCGTGTTGGGATGGGTGAAGGGCTTCATCACGCGACGGGCACAGGCGCAGACGCGCCATAACTACGAGTATAGGGTGCTGATCAAGCGCACTGGTGCTACGCTTAGTATCAAGCTCCCCCTCGAGGAGTACACTGCTGTGGACGAGGCCACGGCAGAAGGTGCTTGGGTGCTACTGGAGGAGCTACAATGCACTTTCAACAATGCTTCAACGTTTGCTACTGGCGGGCGGGGGGGACATCGACGGTGACGGTGGCACTGACTGTGGCAAGGACGACAACGAGGAGGAGGGGAATGGGGACAACGAGGGAAGAAAAGAGAGCGGGGGGGGGGAGAGGATGATGACATCAAAGGAAGCGGTCGGAAGACGACAGCAATAGTGATAGTGACAGTAGGGATGTGGAAGGCGCCGACAAAGAGGAAGGGAGGAGGGCCGACGAGGAAGGGAGGAAGGACTCGGGTGGGAGCGGAGAAGATGGTAACCATGATAGTGATCTCGGGGAGGGAAGCGTTTGCGATAGCAGTAATAACGAGGTAGAGGGTAAAGGCGGGGAAGAGGTTCCTGACGCCATTGCCGGGACTCAGCACACACGCCAGGGGAAGAGGCGTAAGTGGAAACGTTCTAACCCCGTTGCTGAGCACGTTTCCTCGGGGCCAGTGCCCACCAGCAAGAGTACACGCGGAAGAGCTCGGACGCCGAACTTGCGCATGCGTGACCAGTGACGGGTGTACAGCAGTCAATAGTGGCATTAATACGAGTCAACACCTTTTCGAAATCGAAACAAGAAATCCGCTCGATTTCTATCCGGGAAGTATGAGAAACAGGCGCAACAACAAAACGACTCAGAAAACTAAATATAGGAAGCCCAGGCTGAGCTCAGACCCCTGTTTCTTATTATTAATAGGTGTCCTGTACTGTATCGTTGTGAACGTTTTGTCTTTTCCTGCAATCCTTTGTCTCGGGACCGCTCGGAAGCGCCGAGGCCACTGCACCGCACAGCGTTCTCGTGGACTACGCGCCCCCCCCCCCGCTTGGTGGATAGTGTCGCCGTCGCACCTGCTCTCGTAAACTCTTGCCCTTGATTTCGGTGTGGACTTTCAAGGGCGGCGCACACGAAAACTCTTCCGTTCATTGTTCGTATCAATCAGTCGATAATTGAGAAAGTGGTGTATGGTGACTACTTCGGTGCGATCGACGTGCGGCTTGGGTTATAATGTCCGGTGTAGCCCCATCGAGACCAACAAGGAGTCGGATCACACATTACATACAACGATTTCGAGGTAACACTAAATTAATGTAAAATAACTTTTAAAAAGCCATTTTCCCATCATTTATCTCGTGTATGTACGAGTACTCCAATTTAGTCGCCCACTTGCTGGTTTTGGCAGATCAGATCTGCAGACACCTAAAGATGCAGTAACAGAACCATTGGCGGTCTGCCATACTACAGCAGTAGTTCCTCAAACAATACATAATCAGGTACACTGAAAGCGAGTAATTCGACGGTGATTCAAGGCGTTTTAGTTTTTGTTTGGGGGGGGTGTCATCTCTGGTGTCTTTTTTTTTGTGGTCGATACGCACAAAATCCCATCCTTACCTGCAACTGAATTGCTTTACAGCAGTAGAAGTACAGTATAGTACCGGCCCGCTCATAAGAATGGAGCTAACAAGAAAGCCAGTTTGAAAAAAAAAAAAGTCAAGGGGCCCTTTCCGTCACTAAAAAAAAGAGTACTTGAGTCGAGGGTGGTCGATTTTGTTTTTTCGACATCTCACAGAATTTTTTGTTCGTTAGGGAGGGGGGGGGGTTACCAAAACCAAGTGGAAAAAAATGAATATAAGGATTTTGGTTTTCCACATTTTCTTATTTCATCATGTGATCACAACGGTTGCAACGGTTTTCTATTCCGACCTCTGGGGGTGTGGTGTGTCGTTTTCTCCTTTTTCTGGACGCCCCTGCTTGAGTGTTGAAAAAAACAAATGTTTCGTGTTTTTTACAGCAGCAATACTATTTCTGGTATAATAACACCATATTAGTACTCCTTACGGAACACGGCATAGCTCCAGTTATAAGGCTCAGACCTCTTCCCGACCTACGTATAGCTTGTTCGGTATAGTCTGTAGGAGGTGTTAGGCCTCTTGGATCTGCAAGGGAGCGTAGGCAGTTCTATGTTTGCATCACGAAAGGAAAGTGCTCCGCAGCAAAAAATGGTTTATCGTTTCGGAGCTCTTGTTTGGCATCTACACGCTGCGGTGGCCGCGTAGGGTGCTACAGACGGTCGAACTAGCGGCCCAGGTGGGTTAGGTGGGTTCACCTACTAGTTCTCGGCGTCCTCGTCGAGAATCTAAGTTAAATCAGTATCCGCAGCCGGATAAACTGCCATTTTTCAAATTCGTCTTTGGGTCCAAGGGGTATGGCGCGTCGTTTTTGAGTAAGAGGCACTTTTCGTGATGAAAAAGGCGTCTGATCGATACACCCCCCGAGACACGAATGTTGACCATGACCTAGGCTCTCTAAAACCGCTCATCGGGGAGAGAGGTCTGAGCATTAGAACTGGAGAAATGTAGCTTTCCCTAGGGAGTCATGAAAAAGTAGAAATTATACCAGAAATAGCAGTGCAACTGGAAAAAAAGGGCCTTTGTTCTTTACTTGCTCTTATATTGTTTGCCCGAAGGGGCTCCTTAAGGGAGCTCTCAGCCTAGACAAGACTTGAGCTATAAGAAAGTGGACCCCTTTATATGTATATAGCTGGCCTGGGCCCAAGGGGCCATTTCTTGTGCACAAATAGGTTAACCGTCTTCTCGGGCACCAAAACAAGAAAGCGCAGAGCATGAGAAAGTGTACTTTCGCGTGCGCCCGGAATAAAAAAGTCAGCCTGAGCTCGATTTCCGGTCTCTTGTGAGAGGGCCGATACTGCTGTACACGTACGAGTAGTGGTTTTCGTCGTAGGTGTGGTACATAAGTAGTACAGTATCAGTACACAATCAGTTCTGTACTACCATGTATCACACTACTACAGACTACAGTACTAGTTACACTACTGTTACTGCTACTACTACTTAGGGTTACTAAATAAAAACGACTACCAGTCGCCAAGTCGGCTGGTGAAACCAGATCCACCCCGGCCTATGAGGGCAGACTGTACGTATCTCCTCGGAGAGTGTAAAACAAGCTATTTTTATCATGTCGCGCGTTTACGTCTTGGTGTACAAATTCCATGGCGTTCTGTTACTTGTGTGTGATTACACCTGCTAGTAATTGCCGGAGGGCATACCAGGTGTGTACTGCTGTAGTACAGACAGCCAGTAACTCAAGTATCATATATACGAGTGCGAGTAGTATTCCATGGGATGTTGTATCGGCCTTCTGAAGTTACACTTTTATTTTAAAAACGCAATTGGCCTCAGATAAATGAAGTGCCACCCCTACCCACCCCTACTCATTACTCGTACCCCACTGTAACACGCGTCTCACGCAATGGAGACGGCTGAGGTTTCAAACGCAATTATTGACGCCGTCCTTTTGCCACACTACGCGCTTTTGGTACGTACATATTTTTTATATCTTGCGCCTACTTGCACTGCAATAGCTGCCCCTCTATAGTGCTGGTAAGCGCCAGCCAACACCACCGGCGCAATAGCGGCAAACAGCACTACTCCGCACACTGCCACAAATAGAAAACCAAAAGCGTCAGCTGCGGTCGCCCGCCAGTGATAAGAGATGTATATCAGTATGGGCCTAGGGACCGACTACTGCTGCTGCAGGTGTGTCTCTGGCTCTGTTCTGGTCACTCACGCAAGGGTGCTTGACGATGTTCTATTCTTGCATTAGTCGCTTGCTCTCGCCAGGGTGTCTTCTGATCGAAAGGGCGAACGTTCATTATCGCAGGCAGGTGATAACGCCTACCGGATATGATGAGGGGACACTTGCTACATACAATCATACCGCCGCGACAGGGGAGAGGGGATAACATTAATTCCATCTGTGCGAAGCGATTTTACCGGCAGTAGTGCGGAAACCGGCGCTATTTCACGGGCACTATAGAGGGACCACTATCAATAGGTACTAGGTACTACAGTCCCGGTATAGCGTAACCTCCGAGGTACGATGTTCTGTGCCTGCCGAAGCCGCCAATGTAGGCAGCGTGGCCCCTTTTACACCCTCGTGTACAGCAGTATCATATACTTGAAGTATATACTCAGTCTGCATCATAACATATGAAACCCGTAAGTACGCGCGATCGAAGTATCCCAATCAGCTTGCAAAGATGACTTTCGACGAAGTCCTCGTTCGCACAGCTGTTATTTTTAATTTTATGAACATGTTCTCATATGATACACACACGTGGTTTTTAGTTACAGCAAGCAGTAGCAGTGTGTTTTTCATTTCTACCCGTCGACATCCACCACACCCAGCTTCCGTGTCGATTCTTCATCGCAGAGAGAGAAAAGCTCTGTGGCCACAAAACCGCGCCACAGAGCTACGTATTACATGTTAACGCCGGTCACCCCGGTAGTCTAGTGGTAAGCTTCAAATGCTACTATTAAATATTATAGAATTGGTACCCGAGTTCGAATCCCACCGTGGTGAGATTTTGACTTTATTTACTACACTAAATAGGAGTCAATTGCTGAGAGCGCCTCCGTAGCGTGGGTAGGCGGAATTCGACCCCAGTCGACGAGGGAACAGAGTACCTAAATATTTTCGCGATATAAATGCAAGGCACGTGACGTATTAAGGAGGGAGGAGAAGAGCCTACATAGTGACCCCGGATCTGAGTTACGACTACTCGTAAGGGGGAGAGAAAAAATAAGGGAGAAGGAAATACATGGGATGGAATACAAATAAAAAAGTGCAAGTGAGCCGGGCAGACATTGTAATCAATGCCATGTACCTCCGTGTCGTAGTTTTGTGACCACAGAACTGGTACTTTTTTTGGATGAAGAATCGGCACGGACACTGGGTGTGCTGTATGTCGACGGGTAGAAAGGAAGGTTTAATGTGAAGAACACACACACACGACAGGCACGAAAGACACACGATTGCAATCCAGGTGCGTTGAAATCGAGAAAAAACGAAAGAACAAACGAAAGAAAAAAAGAAAAGTCGGTACCAGTGAAGCAGGTGTGGTAATAAGAAGGATGTTGAACCTGCCTTATTCTGTATTGCTGATTTCGCCTCACAGCATCGCGATTTCAGACCACATGCATATATAACTTAAGGGGCCTTCGATCAGAACAAAAACGAGTACGACTACTCCGTGTCTTTAAGAAAAAGAAAAAGTATTGTTTTACAGCAGCGATACGATTTCTGGTACAATAACACCATATCATTAGTATACTCCTTACCGAACACGGCATACTTCGTAGCTCCGTTCTAATGCTCAGATCTGCTCCCGACCAACGTATAGCTTTTCAAGTGCGTCTTTGGATACCAGAAGTACAAGCGGGTGTTTTTTAGTAAGAAGCACGTTTCGTGATAAAGGCGTCGGATCGAGCCGGTTCCTGAGACAAAAAGGTTGCCTATGACCTAGGGTCTCTGAAACTGCTCACACAGGGAGTAGGTCTTAGCTTTCATTGAAACTGGAGAAATGTCGTTTTCGGAATGCAAGCATTTTTTTTTTTTTTCATCATTTATTATCTTCGCCCTTCCTTTCTTTCTCCTTCCTAGTCGTAACTCAAATCCGGGGTCACAAAGTAGGCTCTTCTCCCTCCTCCCCCACTACGGTTCTTGCCTTGCATTTTAATCGCGAGAAGATTTCAGCACTTTCTTCCCTCGTCGACTTGCGTCGGATTCCGCCTACCCACGCCACGAAGGCGCTCTCAGCAATTGTTTCCTTTTTATTTTTTCAAATAAAGACAAAATCTCTCACCACGGTGGGATTCGATCTTGGAAGGTTGAAATTATACCAGAAATAGTACCAGTATCGCAAATGAAAAAAACGCCTTAAAACGGGACAAATCGTTTGAACACCATCTTGAGCTTAAATCGGGACAAGTCGATTTGGCGTACCTTATTGTGCGTTTGCCTCACCAATGACTGCCATATTTTCGCGTGTACCAACTGCTGCAGAACCTGTGTACTGGCATGTTTTTCTTTCATTTGTTTTATATTGTGGCATCTTCGGGGGGGCACGCCGGCACGGCACTGCTGTCTGTCTCGTTTTTGTCTTCGTGTTTTTCTCTTTTTCAACGCATCTGGATTGCTAGCATGTGTAGGTCGTCTATGTCGTACATGGCACTGCATTGTCTGTTCTGCCTATCTATTTCTTACAGCGTACTTTCTTTTTTTGTCATGCTTTTTATTTGGTTGCTTGATTGTTGATTTGCTTCAGTGTATTTACTTTTTATTATTTTTTCTTTTCGCTTTTTTCTTTTTTTCTCTTTAATACACCTGGATTGCTAGCAGGGTAGGTCTTGCCTGTCGTATATGGCTTGCAGTCTGTCTGCTTACTGCATCTGAGCGCAGTATCTCTATGTCGTAGTTTTGTGACCACAGAACTGGTACCTTCTAGGATGAAGAATCGGACTGACACTGGGTGTGCTGGATGTCGACGGGTAGAAAGGAAGGTTTAATGTGAAGAACACACACACATGTAATGTCAAGAAAATTACAGACTGAAAAAATCTGACCGGCAAAAAACCTGTAAGCAAAATGTTACCTCTGCACAAAAAGTGCGGCCCATAACGACTGGGGCTGGTAGCAACTGCAGACTTACGGTAAGTGCGTGCGACAAAACGATTTAGGTATCACAAAGTTATGGCAAGCCGCACATGCAATGCTAACGCAACTACCTCGCTACCTGGTACTACTGTACGAAATGCTTGGTACAGTGTTTCCTCGACATTTATGACAGTAACGTTTGGATGTCACCTGGTACTGCGTATAAATATATATGCTGTTTGTACATACTCGTATGTACATACGAGTATTGTTTATTTTCCTATTATTTAATTTGCCTTCCGACGTTTATTCTTACAGAATGGGACGTTCTTCTTTTAGAAATGGACCCCGTTTTGGGAGAACTACTTCAGGAATAGTGTGATTTATTACATTCGTCGAATCGGTCTCTAGTTGTTTGATACACTACCGGCCCTCTCATAAGAAAGTGCCCCACAAGAAACTCAGCCTAAACATTACGGGGGAAATAAGAAAGTCGACAGCTATTATACTGAAGTTAGTGTGGGACACACCCCTTTCTCAAATAAGAAAGTCAGCCTAAGCCCGATTTCTGGTTTCTTATGAGCGGGCCGGTACTGTTACTGTTCTTCACTCATCGTCCTCCACGCGGAGCACCCACACACTTTGACGTGAAAAAATGTACCGTAGCTGATACTACTAAGCCGGTACAGCAGTACCGAGTATGTTTTAATTTTCGTTCGATTTTTCGTTCGTTTTTCGTTTTTCTTTGAACGGATACATATTAATTGCTGGTGTGTGTATGTCGTGCCTGTCGTACCCAGTTGTTTTTTTTGCGATGACTTAATTGCCATATAGGTATGATACCTCCTTACAGCAGTACTGCACTATCACTATAATAGTGCATGAACAATGTACCAACTATATTATGTACTTTTGTGGCCAAACAGGCGAGCTGACACAACAAGTGTTATTTTTTTCTGGTCTGGCTCGACCGGTACGTTGGCATTTCACTTGATTTACCGTTTGCGACTATTTTTCAGCTATTTTTGTATTTGGTTGTTCTCTTGTCTTGCCATCTGTGACAACATAATTCGTACCAGAGCAGACCAGAGTGGGAATGTTATCTACGTGCGTATATTTATTTAAGTTATACTCGTAGGACAAATGATTAAATAATTATAGAACGGGCACTGGTGCAGTGAACAATGATGTAGTTGGATAGAAGGAAGACAACACGCACCGCTTGTTCTATCAGATTATCTCCTAGGTAAGAGTCGGCACGGACACTGGGCGTGCCGGATGTCGGCGGGTTTGTGCATCATCAACTTCAGTTCGACGACATCGTAAATATCATATATCGAACGACCTGTTTGACGTATATACCTACCAGGTATCATACTACTATTTGTTGAAACAGCAGGCGCTCGTTAGTACTGCTGCTGTAGTAGCCTGGTGGAAGTCCAGCAGTGTCCAGAGTAACACCATCGAGCTGTCGAGTACGGTGTGTATATCACAACTGTACGTACGTACTGCTGTAGATGTAAACAGCAGCATGAATCGGCAGTAGTAACTGGCGGCTCTATGCGCGGTCTACGTTACCACAGGCAGGGACAAGCCGATAGTTACACATACATACATGTATTTACTCGTACGCATCGCGATGCTCGGGGGCGTCGACCGTCACATGCCGTGGCAGGCTGAACACACTAACCTATTATACCGGTACGTATCATACCAGTCACCAAATAATTTCGATTTATGTTTCGGCCGAATACGATACCTATACAACACACGAAGGGTACGTTGAGTATTCATTCGAGTTTCGAGTACTCGTGCGAGGGTACAGCAGCAGTATACTGCAGCCGGAAAACAACTCGTCAGGCCAACTCCAAGGGGGTGGCTAGCCCCCACGCCGCATGGCGTTCGCGAAACTGCGTATGCATACCTCTTGCTCGGATGCACGGTGCTGCTTGATACGGCGGAGGTAGTTGTAGACTATACCCTGGGTATTGGTGTACTCTTGGTGTTGTAGTACAGCGATTTCTCCAGTGTTGTTTCAGGGGGTTTTGGGGTGTGGTTCCATACAGCTGATAAAAAAACGCTTCAAACGGGAAACAGGGATTCGAGGAAACCCCTATACTTTGAGTTTTCTTAGCATTTATGTACTCGTAGTATCTGATCTACAGCAGCAGTAGATCATTTAGTCATTTAGTCTCATTGCCCCAGCACCCAGCAGACACCATACAGCGGAGATTCCTCACGGCGCTGGGAGAGGGCGCACAGGCACGCAACTTCAGAAGGTGGGGAGTGATACGAGCGTCGGATTTTACGCAAGAAGGCACGGTGAGAGACGTGATGGCCAGTTACGTGCGTGAGAGCCGTTTTGTACTTTGCCGCATCACGACTTCCAATGAACTCACCAACACGAAGAACCGTGAGGTACAGTAGATTCAAGTGTATTTTCAACCCAGTGCAAAATATTTGAGACGATTCCATGCAGAAAAACTCGATCAGAGGGTTGTTGTGCTGCTGCGAACAAAGATGTCAGGAGACGGTCAGTCAAGGGAAAACGGGCATCGGTCAAGGGTGTGGATCCGAGTGTTTCACACTAAAACCTAGTATTTTGGCGTCAGTCAAGGATAAAAAAAGCAAATTGCCGTCCGTCAAGGGCTGAAAGTGCCGTCTCCTGACATCTTTGGCTGCGAACCTTGAACACAATGGCTACGGTTACACCTCGTGTCTGTGCAGTTAAGTGGGGTCGTGTGTCCGAATACGGTTTAATTTTGAATAGTTGACGAGGTCTCACGTTTAACGACCCCCCCCCCGACAATTTGGCATTCGAAATTTGCATGATAAAAAATACAAGCATCAGCATCTGATTCACAGCAGTAAGTAGTACATGATCGAGGATCTGGGGCTTTGTCGATATTAATTAAAATAGTGCGGCGAGAAAAATAGCACTCACGACCAAGGTTGCACGGACTCTCGTGCTGATTTATACCGAGGAGTGAACGAGCCCACCTCGGATGTCGGGCGTCAGTCACACTGACAGTTACATCCTGAATTAAAATGCCCACGAAGTAAACATGCCTACCGTATGTACGTATTACACATATTCCACCGTACATGGCATCGTCCGATAGTCACATATCACAGCTGAACTCCGAGCATACTCAACAGGCCCTCTGCTCGCTGCTCGGTATACGGCATAATATAGATTGCCGTTCACATACACATGAAGGGGAAAAACACGTGTGAAACCTTCTTCTGACAACATAAAAAACAAAATGAACCAAAACCAAATCAAATAAAATCAAACAACGTGAATGAACTATAACAACAGCCCCCCAAAACAAAAACCCTTTAATACGTGTCGATATTAGATACAAACGTCATCACCATTGCCAGGTAAAACGGCAATTGCTCAAGTACACAATAATACCAGCACCAAAAGCATACTTAATAACTGCCAATGTAAAACTGGGTTCGTAGCCTCAGGCGATGAGCCATGTGATAAAGGTTGTATGTACTACACGACGATGATTGTAAGGGAAAGCCCGTCCGTATAATACAAGCACGAACCTCTTACAAACCCGCCGCATATAACGATTGCAATCACATACCAGTTAAGTAATTAGAGCCGCCTGCGCCATCATGCGCGTGTATCGCCTGAAGGGAGGGCAGAGGGTGTTCTCGGGGCACGTCGTCGACGTTTTTTCCTGTTCTTTTCCCCACCAATGGTTCAAATCTCCCCATGGAGGTTTTTATTCTCAAATGACACCGTCTGTCGAGAGCGCATAATATAGCGTGGGTAAGCAAAATTCGACGAGAGTTGACGAGGGAAGAAAGTGCTGATCTCTTCTCGCGATAAAAATGCAAGGCAAGAACCGTAGCGGGGGAGGAGGGAGAGGAGCCTACTTTGTGACCCCGGATCTGAGTTGCGACTAGGGAGGGAGAAAGACGGAAGTGCGAAGATAATAAATGGGATGGGAAAAAAAAAAAAAAAAAAAAAATGCACACAAGTTGACGACAGTTACTAATATCCTGCTGCGCGAGTTCCTAGCGACAGCTATACTATCTTATATACCGATACAGCAGTATTATTAGTAGAGTACGCACGTACGTAGTAAGTAAATTGAGTACAGCAGTACAAGGACACCTAATAAGAAACAGGCTAATAAGAAAGCCAGGCTGAGATTTATAGGAAGATAAGAAACTCGGGAGTCGTTATCTTGAAATTAGTGCAGAAAGCAGCCTCTCTCAAATAAGAAATCCAGCCTGGACCAGATTTTATGTTTCTTATTACGTAGGTGTCCTGTGCTGTAGTGAAGTTTGTACGACACGAACCCAGAAGTATTTTACGTAAATTAATCTCGGAAGCAACCCTGGCAATAAACGTCACAGAATACCCCGCAACACCCTAGGGCTGCCTGGTCTGGGGCCTGCAGATCGAAGAGAAATTGAAGCCAGCTTGTGCGGTCGACAGCCAGCAGGGGGCACCGATGCTAAGAACGCCATGGGGGGAGAGAGATACCTACCGTTAGAACCTTCATTTGTTTCGATCCATGCCCCGTGCGCAATTTTCGAATACGTATCGACATCACAAGTGAGTCATGATGTACGTAGAAGCTAGAAGCTACCTTTGTTTTTCTTCAGTACTTTAGCGTTAGAAATCACCCTGGCAAAAAACGCCACATAATATACCGCAACGCCCATTCGGGTCAAGAGCTTGCAGCCTGAAGCGACCTTGCACGATCCTTGGTCATTGGCGCACAACGACCTCAACAACGTCATCAACCATTCCTGCTGGGCGATATGTGGCTCAACGATGTGATCCCACTTTTGTTATGAGCGATGCTCTGTAGGAAATCTGCGAACGGTCTTGCTGCTCGTACCGACTCTTGCGCGAGCGAACTATGCTCGCCCGGGTGCGGGTGGGGCACCGGGCTCAAGGCGCAGGGTTCCGTTGAAGCCGAAAGTTACCCCAGACTGATTGTACGTGTATCGGCGATCGATTCTCGCTGCGCGCGGTATACGCGCGGTATGCGCATCAGGTGTGGAGGGGGGAATGCCGGGGATTGAGCCTCTTTGCAGCCGAGGTCAGACAGACAGGTTTGGAGTTTCCGACACAGATAACCCTACGTAGGTGAACCTACAGTAGGGCACAGTATGCTGTCGTGCGTGTCACGGGGGGTCGCGATGTAGACCTAGGGAGATCAAACCATAAAATCAAATATACTGCTGTAGGTGCGCCGCAACTCGATAGAATGATACACCTGTGGCGAAGGGAGGCAGAGGAAAATGTTCGGCTGTCTGCGCTACCGCCAAGGTACGCCCTCAGGTGATGACCAGCCTCTGTTTAACCGTATCTACTGCAGTGGGGCGCCAAAACGCCAAAACAAGGCGTGTTCGTATGATACCTTTTCTCAGTAAAAGGTTTACTTACTGTACTGGAGTTAGGTTGGACGCTGGCGATCAATACTTGTAGAGAAGAACCAACAAGCAAGGTATGTTCAACGTGAACAGTCTACATGAAAAACACCGGAAATGTTGGCGAACCAAATTATTGTTAAGTTTCAACGTTTTTGTTTTTGTTTTTCCGCCCCATTTATTATCTTCGCACTTCCTACACTACGGCGGTTTCAAAATGGAAAAATACACATACATAATGAATCGTTTTCCTCGGTGTTTGGCCGAGGGTGTCCTACACCCAAATAAACAGCAGCGCGGAAAAAAATGAGCCCGTATGCTGTACGCAAGGACGACGGAATCGTCGACAATCTAGCACCCGATAACGCAAAGACGTTNCCCCAGTTCATCGGTCTACGTCCGAGCGTCAACAGCTACGGTTCTCCTCCCCGCCTTCCCGGATTCAACACCGGGGCAGGTGTGCGCCAGCCGCTGGGCTTGCGCACAGACATGCCGTGCACCAACGCCCAGGTTACGGGTGGTGAGCGTGCGCATGGTGTGTTGGGTCCGGACGGCCCCTGCGCCCCAAACGCTGCCACCTCGTTCCGTGATGGGCCCGGCCCAGCAGGCCCTCAAGCTTTGCCTTCACTTGCTTTGACTATGCCAGCACCTGCACGTGCTCCAGCCTGGTGTGCACTCTCCGAGCACACAACACAAAAAAGTCCCTCATCACGAACGCGTGCTTCTGAAAGTGGAAAGCCCAAAAGAAGAATAAATCCTGGAAAATTATGTCAGTGTCCTTCGTAAAAGATCCACCGTTTTAAAAAAAAATGGCATATGCTGAGTTTTAGACGTTGCGGTAAATGTGGCTCTATAGTGCCAAATATTCAATGGCCTGACTCTTCCCTTTGGAAGGACATAAGGCATAAGCTCGAGTTTCAAATAGGTCTATTAATAGGGTGAAAAATCGGCACGGGCACTGGGTGTGCCGGGCGTCGACGCGTAGAAAGAACGGTTTATGGTATGAATATAATGTCAAGAACACACACATGAATGCTACGACTGCCTCGACGCTGTGTTCTACTTACAAAAGTGCCTTGGTTTACCTGTCGTTCTTTCCCCTCGTTCGTATTCTTATTTTTATGACAATAAGCTTGTCTTGGTGATTTGTGCTACCTGGTACTCGTATAAATATATATGCTGTTTGTACATACTCGTATGTACATACGAGTATTGTTTATTTTCCTATTATTTAATTTGCCTTCCGACGTTATTCTTACAGAATGGACGTTCTTCTTTTAGAATGGACGTTATTCTTTCAGAATGGAAAGCTGACAATTCGTCGAATACCACCAATCTCTCTTTAGTTTGTTTTGTACACTACCGGCACTCTCATAAGAAAGTGCCCCACAAGAAACTCAGCCTAAATAAACATTACGGTGGAAATAAGAAATTCGACAGCTATTATACTGAAGTTAGTGTGGCACACACCCCTTTCTAAAATAAGAAAGTCAGCCTAAGACCGATTTCTGGTTTCTTATGAGCGGGCCGGTACTGCTGTACTGGTGTCTTTTCTATCGCATCTCCTCCGGACGCGAGAGAGGCACCCCACTTCATTTGTACGTGTTCCTGCGAACTACCAGGTACAGCAGTACCGGTATGTTTTAATTTTTCGTTCGATTTTTCGTTCGTTTTTCGTTTTTTTCTTTGAACGGATACATATTAATTGCTGGTGTGTGTATGTCGTGCCTGTCGTACCCAGTTGTTTTTTTTGCGATGACTTAATTGCCATATAGGTATGATACCTCCTTACAGCAGTACTGCACTATCACTATAATAGTGCATGAACAATGTACCAACTATATTATGTACTTTTGTGGCCAAACAGGCGAGCTGACACAACAAGTGTTATTTTTTTCTGGTCTGGCTCGACCGGTACGTTGGCATTTCACTTGATTTACCGTTTGCGACTATTTTTCAGCTATTTTTGTATTTGGTTGTTCTCTTGTCTTGCCATCTGTGACAACATAATTCGTACCAGAGCAGACGAGAGTGGGAATGTTATCTACGTGCGTATATTTATTTAAGTTATACTCGTAGGACAAATGATTAAATAATTATAGAACGGGCACTGGTGCAGTGAACAATGATGTAGTTGGATAGAAGGAAGACAACACGCACCGCTTGTTCTATCAGATTATCTCCTAGGTAAGAGTCGGCACGGACACTGGGCGTGCCGGATGTCGGCGGGTTTGTGCATCATCAACTTCAGTTCGACGACATCGTAAATATCATATATCGAACGACCTGTTTGACGTATATACCTACCAGGTATCATACTACTATTTGTTGAAACAGCAGGCGCTCGTTAGTACTGCTGCTGTAGTAGCCTGGTGGAAGTCCAGCAGTGTCCAGAGTAACACCATCGAGCTGTCGAGTACGGTGTGTATATCACAACTGTACGTACGTACTGCTGTAGATGTAAACAGCAGCATGAATCGGCAGTAGTAACTGGCGGCTCTATGCGCGGTCTACGTTACCACAGGCAGGGACAAGCCGATAGTTACACATACATACATGTATTTACTCGTACGCATCGCGATGCTCGGGGGCGTCGACCGTCACATGCCGTGGCAGGCTGAACACACTAACCTATTATACCGGTACGTATCATACCAGTCACCAAATAATTTCGATTTATGTTTCGGCCGAATACGATACCTATACAACACACGAAGGGTACGTTGAGTATTCATTCGAGTTTCGAGTACTCGTGCGAGGGTACAGCAGCAGTATACTGCAGCCGGAAAACAACTCGTCAGGCCAACTCCAAGGGGGTGGCTAGCCCCCACGCCGCATGGCGTTCGCGAAACTGCGTATGCATACCTCTTGCTCGGATGCACGGTGCTGCTTGATACGGCGGAGGTAGTTGTAGACTATACCCTGGGTATTGGTGTACTCTTGGTGTTGTAGTACAGCGATTTCTCCAGTGTTGTTTCAGGGGGTTTTGGGGTGTGGTTCCATACAGCTGATAAAAAAACGCTTCAAACGGGAAACAGGGATTCGAGGAAACCCCTATACTTTGAGTTTTCTTAGCATTTATGTACTCGTAGTATCTGATCTACAGCAGCAGTAGATCATTTAGTCATTTAGTCTCATTGCCCCAGCACCCAGCAGACACCATACAGCGGAGATTCCTCACGGCGCTGGGAGAGGGCGCACAGGCACGCAACTTCAGAAGGTGGGGAGTGATACGAGCGTCGGATTTTACGCAAGAAGGCACGGTGAGAGACGTGATGGCCAGTTACGTGCGTGAGAGCCGTTTTGTACTTTGCCGCATCACGACTTCCAATGAACTCACCAACACGAAGAACCGTGAGGTACAGTAGATTCAAGTGTATTTTCAACCCAGTGCAAAATATTTGAGACGATTCCATGCAGAAAAACTCGATCAGAGGGTTGTTGTGCTGCTGCGAACAAAGATGTCAGGAGACGGTCAGTCAAGGGAAAACGGGCATCGGTCAAGGGTGTGGATCCGAGTGTTTCACACTAAAACCTAGTATTTTGGCGTCAGTCAAGGATAAAAAAAGCAAATTGCCGTCCGTCAAGGGCTGAAAGTGCCGTCTCCTGACATCTTTGGCTGCGAACCTTGAACACAATGGCTACGGTTACACCTCGTGTCTGTGCAGTTAAGTGGGGTCGTGTGTCCGAATACGGTTTAATTTTGAATAGTTGACGAGGTCTCACGTTTAACGACCCCCCCCCCGACAATTTGGCATTCGAAATTTGCATGATAAAAAATACAAGCATCAGCATCTGATTCACAGCAGTAAGTAGTACATGATCGAGGATCTGGGGCTTTGTCGATATTAATTAAAATAGTGCGGCGAGAAAAATAGCACTCACGACCAAGGTTGCACGGACTCTCGTGCTGATTTATACCGAGGAGTGAACGAGCCCACCTCGGATGTCGGGCGTCAGTCACACTGACAGTTACATCCTGAATTAAAATGCCCACGAAGTAAACATGCCTACCGTATGTACGTATTACACATATTCCACCGTACATGGCATCGTCCGATAGTCACATATCACAGCTGAACTCCGAGCATACTCAACAGGCCCTCTGCTCGCTGCTCGGTATACGGCATAATATAGATTGCCGTTCACATACACATGAAGGGGAAAAACACGTGTGAAACCTTCTTCTGACAACATAAAAAACAAAATGAACCAAAACCAAATCAAATAAAATCAAACAACGTGAATGAACTATAACAACAGCCCCCCAAAACAAAAACCCTTTAATACGTGTCGATATTAGATACAAACGTCATCACCATTGCCAGGTAAAACGGCAATTGCTCAAGTACACAATAATACCAGCACCAAAAGCATACTTAATAACTGCCAATGTAAAACTGGGTTCGTAGCCTCAGGCGATGAGCCATGTGATAAAGGTTGTATGTACTACACGACGATGATTGTAAGGGAAAGCCCGTCCGTATAATACAAGCACGAACCTCTTACAAACCCGCCGCATATAACGATTGCAATCACATACCAGTTAAGTAATTAGAGCCGCCTGCGCCATCATGCGCGTGTATCGCCTGAAGGGAGGGCAGAGGGTGTTCTCGGGGCACGTCGTCGACGTTTTTTCCTGTTCTTTTCCCCACCAATGGTTCAAATCTCCCCATGGAGGTTTTTATTCTCAAATGACACCGTCTGTCGAGAGCGCATAATATAGCGTGGGTAAGCAAAATTCGACGAGAGTTGACGAGGGAAGAAAGTGCTGATCTCTTCTCGCGATAAAAATGCAAGGCAAGAACCGTAGCGGGGGAGGAGGGAGAGGAGCCTACTTTGTGACCCCGGATCTGAGTTGCGACTAGGGAGGGAGAAAGACGGAAGTGCGAAGATAATAAATGGGAAAAAAAAAAAAAAAAAAAAATGCACACAAGTTGACGACAGTTACTAATATCCTGCTGCGCGAGTTCCTAGCGACAGCTATACTATCTTATATACCGATACAGCAGTATTATTAGTAGAGTACGCACGTACGTAGTAAGTAAATTGAGTACAGCAGTACAAGGACACCTAATAAGAAACAGGCTAATAAGAAAGCCAGGCTGAGATTTATAGGAAGATAAGAAACTCGGGAGTCGTTATCTTGAAATTAGTGCAGAAAGCAGCCTCTCTCAAATAAGAAATCCAGCCTGGACCAGATTTTATGTTTCTTATTACGTAGGTGTCCTGTGCTGTAGTGAAGTTTGTACGACACGAACCCAGAAGTATTTTACGTAAATTAATCTCGGAAGCAACCCTGGCAATAAACGTCACAGAATACCCCGCAACACCCTAGGGCTGCCTGGTCTGGGGCCTGCAGATCGAAGAGAAATTGAAGCCAGCTTGTGCGGTCGACAGCCAGCAGGGGGCACCGATGCTAAGAACGCCATGGGGGGAGAGAGATACCTACCGTTAGAACCTTCATTTGTTTCGATCCATGCCCCGTGCGCAATTTTCGAATACGTATCGACATCACAAGTGAGTCATGATGTACGTAGAAGCTAGAAGCTACCTTTGTTTTTCTTCAGTACTTTAGCGTTAGAAATCACCCTGGCAAAAAACGCCACATAATATACCGCAACGCCCATTCGGGTCAAGAGCTTGCAGCCTGAAGCGACCTTGCACGATCCTTGGTCATTGGCGCACAACGACCTCAACAACGTCATCAACCATTCCTGCTGGGCGATATGTGGCTCAACGATGTGATCCCACTTTTGTTATGAGCGATGCTCTGTAGGAAATCTGCGAACGGTCTTGCTGCTCGTACCGACTCTTGCGCGAGCGAACTATGCTCGCCCGGGTGCGGGTGGGGCACCGGGCTCAAGGCGCAGGGTTCCGTTGAAGCCGAAAGTTACCCCAGACTGATTGTACGTGTATCGGCGATCGATTCTCGCTGCGCGCGGTATACGCGCGGTATGCGCATCAGGTGTGGAGGGGGGAATGCCGGGGATTGAGCCTCTTTGCAGCCGAGGTCAGACAGACAGGTTTGGAGTTTCCGACACAGATAACCCTACGTAGGTGAACCTACAGTAGGGCACAGTATGCTGTCGTGCGTGTCACGGGGGGTCGCGATGTAGACCTAGGGAGATCAAACCATAAAATCAAATATACTGCTGTAGGTGCGCCGCAACTCGATAGAATGATACACCTGTGGCGAAGGGAGGCAGAGGAAAATGTTCGGCTGTCTGCGCTACCGCCAAGGTACGCCCTCAGGTGATGACCAGCCTCTGTTTAACCGTATCTACTGCAGTGGGGCGCCAAAACGCCAAAACAAGGCGTGTTCGTATGATACCTTTTCTCAGTAAAAGGTTTACTTACTGTACTGGAGTTAGGTTGGACGCTGGCGATCAATACTTGTAGAGAAGAACCAACAAGCAAGGTATGTTCAACGTGAACAGTCTACATGAAAAACACCGGAAATGTTGGCGAACCAAATTATTGTTAAGTTTCAACGTTTTTGTTTTTGTTTTTCCGCCCCATTTATTATCTTCGCACTTCCTACACTACGGCGGTTTCAAAATGGAAAAATACACATACATAATGAATCGTTTTCCTCGGTGTTTGGCCGAGGGTGTCCTACACCCAAATAAACAGCAGCGCGGAAAAAAATGAGCCCGTATGCTGTACGCAAGGACGACGGAATCGTCGACAATCTAGCACCCGATAACGCAAAGACGTTAAATCAGGAGGTAGACACGACTGGCCAGCCTCGTTGAACAGGGTATCATATAGCATTCCGATTCATATTACAAAACACCATTTTCGTGGGGAGACCATGTTTCTACCCGACCAACTACATCGATCGGCTCACAACGAAATGGGCAGGTGGATGCGAACTGATCCCTGGGCACCAGGTCAGCAACACTTCACTCTATGCAAACGGTATCATAAGGGCCTACATGGAACATGTCTATTCCTGTGTTGTCACTGCCGTTTCACACTCAAATTCCAACATCTCCGTCACGAATAACCAGGCGCCGGCCTGCCTCTGTCTGGATCAGCAAAGAGGCACTACATTGTAAACGGACACCACAGCAGTGGCGCTAACGGCCCTGGCACGGCGTTTTAAAAGGAGGCCGCCAGCGCCATTTCCGTCTTGATCGGCCGTCCTTGTTGATGCTTATTCGGAAAGGGGGTCACCGCCCTCGGCATACCCTCACGGATCGGCTTGCCCGTTGTTCCGACGGTGTTTTCGCCGAGGCACTTCCTGGTGGCAACGGAAGATGATGTGTGCGAAGTTTCCTTGCTGGAGCGTATGCCCACCTTCTGAATACACTCCACCTTCACGGGGGCTTGATCAAGGTACTGCGAAGACTTGATCCCGTCGAGTTCCCGCCTTGACCGTTTCCGACAATTGACGGCCCCATACGACGAATCGGGGTTTTCTACCGAACCGTCTACGGTATCACGCTCGTGCATGGTCAATCCAGCAACCACGACTTTGGGTGGTAAACCACGAGCTTGCCCTTTTTTGCTACTGACGTGTGAAGAGCGCTTGATGCGGACGTTGACCATTCCGTCCTCGGCATGTTGCTTGCAGTACATCGCCGACTTTTGGCCCTCTACATTAAAGCTCGGCCACTTCGTGCAGGGGTCGTATGAGCAACGCCTGCTGCGGACGTCGGCCATGCCGTCCTCGGCATGTTGCTTGCAGTACAGTGCTGTCTTGTTACCATTAACATTAAAACTCGGCTGCTTGGTGCAAGAGTCATGTGAGCAATACTTACGGCGGACGTTCACCATGCCGTCCGGGGCATGTTGCTGGCAGTACATTGCTGCCTTGCTTCCGTCAACACCAAAACACGGGTACTTAGTGCAGGAGACGTGTGAGCAACGCTTGCTGCGGACGTCGGTCATGCCGTCCGCAGCGTGTTGCATGCAGTACACTGCTGTCTTGCTGCCTTTAACATTAAACCTCGGCTGTTTCGTGCAGGAGTCATGTGAGCAACACTGGCTCCGGACGTTTATCATGCCATCCGCAGCATGTTGTTTGCAGTACATTGCGGTCTTGCCCTCGACATTAAACCCCGGTCTTTTCGTGCAAGAGGTATGTGAGCAACGCTTCATGCGGATGGATATCATACCGTTGTCAGCATGCTGCTTGCAGTACAACGCTGTGTTCAGGCCCTCTACATTAAAGCTCGGCCACTTCGTGCAGGAATCATGTGAGCAACGCTTGCTGCTAACGTCGACCATATCATGCTCGGCATGTTGCTTGCAGTACAGCGCTATCTTCAGGCCCTCCACATTAAAGCTCGGATACTTCGTGCAGGAATCATGCGAGCAACGCTTGCCGTTGACGTTCACCATGTCGTCTTCTGCATGTTGCTCGCAGTACACTGCTATTTTGCTTCCCTTGACATTGGATATCGCCGGCCCTCTGCAAGATTCGTGTGAGCAACGCTTGCTCATGACATTCACCATTCCGGCCTTGGCATGTTGCTTGCAATACACTGCGCGTTTGCTGCCTTTGACATTGAAGCTCGGTCGTATCGTGCACGTTTCATGCAAGCAACGCTTAGTGAAGACGTTCTCCATGCCGGCCTCGGCATGATGCGTGCAGTATATTGCGGTCTTGCTTCCCTCAACGTTAAAACTCGGGTGCGTTGTGCAGGAGTCATGTAAACAACGCTTGCTGCAGACGTCAACCATGCCACCCTCGGCATGCTGCTTGCAGTATTTCCCGGTCTTGCTGCCTTTGAAGTTAAAACCTGGTCGCTTCGAGCAGGAGTCATGTGAGCAACAATCGCTGGTGACGTTCATCATGCCGTCGTCAGCATGTTGCTTGCAGTACATTGCTGTCTTACTGCCGTCCACATTATACCTTGGGCGCTTCGTGCAGGACGTATTCGAGCAACGCTTGTTGTAAACATCGAGCATACCGTCCTCGGCATGTTGTATGCAGTACAATGCTGTCTTGCCCTTCACATTAAATCTTGGGGTCTTCATGCAGCTTTCAGAAAAACAGCGCTTCCTTAGGATGTTCTCCATGCCGGCCTCGGCATGATGCATGCAGTATACTGCGGTCTTGCTTCCCTTAACGTTAAAACTCGGGTGCCTTGTGCAGGAGTCATGTGAGCAACGCTTGCTGCGGACGTCAACCATGCCATCCTCAGCATGTTGCTTGCAGTATTTCTCAGCCTTGATGCCATCGAAATTAAAGCTTAGTCTCTTTGCGCAGGAGTCGTATGAGCACTGCTTGTGGTACAAGTCCACCATCCCATCATCAGCATGTTGCTTGCAGAATGCTGCCGCCATGCTGCCCTCGGTGTTATAGTTCGCATACAGTTGACACTGCTGGTGTTGGCAACGCTTCATTCTCAGCACGGGGTGGGACGCTGAATTGCCGCAGGCAGCCAGAGTGAAGATCTTAGAGCTCGATGTATATCCACCTGTCGTTTAGGAGAGAAACATTGGCGACGAAATTGGGGGTCTCGTAAAAGTAAGTATCGCCCACTGGTCTGTGATTGTTTCTCATATTCCACGAGAAATTGGAAATGCATCAGATTCCTTGATAGTACGGCCGAGGATAAACCTACAGCAAGGAAATCGGGGTTCTCCTATCATGCTGCGAATAACCACCAACAAAATTGTACCGCATCGCAACGTAGCGATATTGTTGACGAAATAAACCCGGTCGGGCAGCTGTTTAAATCATATATTGTGTGCAGGGGGGGGGTACCGGCTACCTGTGAGTATAAGACAGGCCCCCACGAATATATATAAATGCTCTACTATTATGTGCCTGGCACCCTGTTTTCATTTGGTGCTGACCCCGCAGTCGACCCTTCCCGCTTGGCACCCAGACACCGAATAAGAGCATAAAACTTGAAAATGCCGTAAATGTTTGTAATATATTGCCATTAGTGAAAAGTGCGAGGTGGGCCGCCGGCGGCCCGCACGGTATATATTAAGTTGCCAGGGGCTCATACCCAGGGTCTGGGCGCAGCTTCCCATTACGAACTTGAGACTGCCATCAGTTTTCAAGCCGAGGCGATCAGTTCATTAACCCGTTCATTATGCAACAGGTCTTGGGATCGCTTTCGCTAAGCGGTGCGCGGAAACGCAGAGACGATACCGTCGACTGCGTTGGTCCCCAAACATATCGAAAACAACAATTAATATGAACTCGTAGTTCCTACTCGACGAGTAAAGATACACATTCGACCAAACCCTGTTGCAGTCTCCGATGGTCTTGAAGTCGCTTTCACTTGGCGATGCGCCGTCGGGCGCAGAAACCGCATCAATATGTACGAACCAGGAGGGATACAGAGTGTCTGTTTCCTGTACCAGCAAGAGGAGGACCACCAAGCTATGGCAGTAGCAGACCAGGAGTCGGCACTATCAACAGTCGGCGGCCTTTTGTGCGGTCTATGGCACGACAAGCAAGAGCACGGGCGTATTTACACGTGTACGCACCACGAGGCTCGCTGTCGTCGATGGCAGGGCGCTGAGCAAAACAACCTTTCTTATATACCGGTAGAAACATGTACCGTTATGGTGCGGCTGGTTGTTCTGCCTTACCTTCCTTTGGGCTGTATGGACTTAAAAACTGCAACAGCTGGTGGGCCTTTCATTTCGTGTTGGGGCTATAAACTTCAAAACATCGACAGCTACCTGGCGGGCTTTGCATATTTTGTCCACGTCATACAGCTGTTTTTTGCTGTTTTTTAATAGAGGTGGGTATAGGGGATATTTGCAAATGGGCCATATATATGCTGTTCCGATGGGATTAAGCTCTAGCGGCTAAGAAATGTCTAAAATAATGTCTTAGAGCCCCTTCTCAGCAGGGGCTTGTCTTAGACGCTGTTTCGTGTGTTACCGTCATGCGAGTCATCGCACCGGGTGCGAACGCGTTTTTAAATGTTTATTTCTTGTGTTTTTTATCGCACCCCGGTGCGATAACCCCGATGGGTGCCGAAACCCCGATGGGGGTGCGCAAACACAATTAAATCATGCCGTTCTTGGTATTTATGCACCCCCGGGCGATAACCCCGATGGGTGCGATGCTGAATCGTAATACACCGGGCCATATTTGGGGCAACGGTGCTGCATATATGAGGTACCCTATGTGTGCTGGGTGGAAAGCATATAAAACGATTGACGTGCCGTATTTGAACGCGTGAACTGCGTCAGTGCGATAGTGATATGCGAGTGGTTGATCTTTCACCGAACGTAACTTCAAAGGAACATACATACGGCCCGTTGCGGCAGCACTCAATCTTGGATTTATGTCGGGATTATCACACCCCGGTGTAATCACCCCGATGGGGGTGCGAAAATGCAATCAAATGTTTCTTCTTGTGTTTTTTATCGCACCCTGGTGCCATAACCCCGATGGGTGCCAAACCCCCGATGGGTGCGATGACTCGCATGATTACGGTAAGTGTCTTATTTTCCTAAGGCAACGTCCCTGCGTTCCAAAAGGGACAATAAGGCAGTTTTTGAGCACCAAAATAACGCCGTTAGATACGAAATCCTTAAAAACGGGGTCCGGGGCGGCCAAGATATGTCTTGAAGAATTTAGTAGAGCCCTTTTTCAGCAGGGGCTTGTCTTAGTCGCTGTTTCGTCCCTTACGTGTCATATTTTCGTAGGGCAGCGTCCCTGCACTCGGAAAGAGGCAATAACACATTTTTTCGCACCAAAAGTACCCGTGACCCCAAGGCAAACAGTAGAATTATATATTTCACTGAATGTGAGTACGAATTACCTTGGTTTTGCTGGAGCTGAGAGGAGAGAACGGTTATACGTACGTATTACGAATAAATCAACAACCACGAATATCTTACCATCGGTCACAACACAGCGATATACTTTTATTATTTGTTTTGTCCCTCCCATTTATTATCTCCGCCCTTCTTTTCTCTCTCCCTCGTAGTCGTAACTCAGATCCGGGGTCACTAAGTACGCTCTTCTCGCCTCCCCACTACGGTACTTCCCTTGCATTGTTACTGCTGTACACTGAATATATGCAGTCCGCTGTTAGTATACTGCTGGTGTTCACGTTTTTTCCTGCTGGTGCATGCACGCACCCGCACTGCTGAATATGTATGCTGAGCTGTTTTACCGCTTGCTATATATTATCAGATGGAGGTGTGAACATACAAGCTTCGACATTGGATTATGATGTACAATCTGTACAATGCTATGTACGAGCTGGGCCAGCCTCTATGAAGTGCGCTTTTCAATTTTCCTCCCCGCTTTCTCACGCCGTTTTTCCTGTGAGATACGAGAATAGGCACGTGCTTCGTCCAAGACTTCCGAAGCCATTCATTACTGCTGTTTATTTTCATATTTTTTCGGTGGACTAAACACATTTTTAGGGTTATTGATGTTTTTGGGCAAAACTGACGGGAAAAAAAAGGGAAAAAAAAAGCAGTGATCAATCCCTTGGTTTGCCCTTTTTGAAAGCACGTGGGCAAACCCCAAGCCCATATCTATCTATTATATATAGTTCGTCTGATGCCCAAAAAACAATATTTTAATCAAGTGATCTTTGATGCCCACTTTATTATAGCAATTTAGAGTGGAGAAAAAGCAAACAAAAAATGTATATTTTTGTTTTCTCCCACATATTCAAAGCACGCTTCTCCCTACGCCGGCATGCCCGGCACCGCCTCCTTACGTCGCAGGCTGGCATGCTGCTGTAGTACAACTCGTACGTGCGCCGTGCTTGTCGTCGTGGCCACCGTGATTCGCGGCTGCTCTACGTACGAGTATTGCAGCAGTGCGGTTGCGACTTTTAATCTTTGCTGAGATTGTATCGTTCATTCTCGCTCTGGTCGTACTCGTATCGTATGAGACGTACGTACGCCTTCTGTCACCGTACGCGACGAAAGCACCACTGCTTTCGAAACGGACGGGGTCTCTGAAAGCCCCTAAATAACATCCCCTCCTCCTGCCTCTGCTCGTGTTCAAAGCCGTCCCGAGTTCGCGAAGCTTGGTCATGTTGCATTGCCTACTTACCAGGTACCAGGGGTGGTCCTGATCAAGAAAACAAGCATACGTATTCCACCCCATACCAGGTACCAGGTAGCAGGTACCAGAGAGCACCAACAACCGTCCTCGAGTCAAGCACCGCCACCACCACCACGACCACCACCAGCTGAGCACCAGCAGCAGCAGAAACGTGTCGCTGGTGGTGGTGGTGGTGGTGGTGGTGGTGGTTGTGTTCGTTTGTTTTGGTTTTACAACAAATCTCGATCACTCTCCAAGGAAGAGGGATGGCAAGAAATAGTCAATTTTGTCGAATGCGGCGCCATACTTGTAATGTGATACCAGGTATCATACTCGTACGACCGGGCTAGACCGTGCCGCGAGACACCATCATAGCTCTTCGACGATACATCACGTTCAGAGCGATGCTCACGTGACATGCTCACGTGGCATTCTCTTGAGCCTGCATCATGCTGTCTGTGCACGTACGTACGTACGTGTACGTACATACAATGCGCCTGTTGTATATACGTACGTACAAAAAATGTCTTAACTACTCGTACATATTAGTAGTAGACTGCTGCAGCAGCACGACGACCACACTGCTGCCGTACGTAAACCCGGGGAAACGATCAGCGCATTCCCGTATTGCCGGGGACACAATGAACTCTAATACTCTAAGTACTCGCAGTACGAAATGTACTCGATATTCGGTAGTACTCGGAGTATACTCGGAGTGCGAACTACGTTAGGAGCATCTTTGAATCATTTGAAAGACTAGGCCGTCATTCCTCCCAGGTTCTGGGAGCATGTGACTGGCGTTTATATCATTTCAAAATTCACAGATGCTCCCATTACCTCGGAGAATATTGGAGTATTTTCGAGAAAAAGTACTTCAGGTACTTTGTGCACTCGCAGTATTTCCGTGTCCAATACTCTCGATACTCGGAGTACTCCGAGTAATTTAGATGTTTTTACTCCGAGTACTGCTTGTACTCGAGTATAAGTACTGCTTATACTCCCAGTACTCGGAGTATTTGGGCCTTCAGTACTGTTCATACTTCAAGTACTCCGAGTATTTAGGCCACCAGTACTCTAATACTCTCAGTACTCGGAGTACGAAAAATACTCGATACTCCGAGTCGAGTATACTCGGAGTCTCACGAGCGATTTTGCAAGCCTCTTTCGCGATGATCGCGAGACAGCCGACATCAACAAACAACGTGCTCTCAGGAAGCAGCCAGCCCCCCCTGGTCACATCTATTGATCTGGAGAGTTCTTCACTTTTTTCCCCTAAGTCTTTTATGGAACAACACTACACATTGTCGGATGGCAAGTATAATAACAATAATTGTAAATAGGTTTTCCATCCAACAACACGCATTGATTCGGAGTCAATCCCCATCGTTTCTATTCCCTTCACCATATATATTTGTGTTCCTATCAAGAATATTCGTAGTCAATTTGTTTCCTATATTTATTCCTACATATTTTTAATTTGAGCCTCTATCATCTCCATTACTACTTGCTTCATGGCCCTACCGCCGTGGGGGCGGGAGGGCCTCTTATTCCCTAGAAACATATAATCGGCGTGATAATCCCAGATTTTGTGTTTATCATCGTAATATTTTTACTTTGTGTAGGGGATCGTATGCACACCATACTTCGTATCTCTTTATGAACGACGAATTAGGCAATGGTAAGGATATCCGTCGTTATGTATTGCCTCAAGGAAAACAGCACGCCGATTTCGAGCGAAATCCGCTTGACAAAGGTTGTGGATTTTAGCATACCTGATAGAAACGCCTGCTAGGGCGAGAAAATGCAGTAAGACACGTCTAAGACATTTGTTTAGGGGAAATGCCTTATCCAAGCAAGACATTTAAGACAATACAAGGCGCTCAAGACAAATGTCTTAAAGCGTGTCTTACCTCAATTTTTTTCGCCTGCGGCGGGCCTTAGGGTACTTGTCTTAGCCCGTTCTTGGCGTGTCTTAGCCGCTAGGGCTTAGATGGGATACACCAGGAGAGTACCACAGCGGCAGCAGCAACAGCAGCAGCAGCAACAGCGTCAGCGGCAATGCAGGCGGCGCTGCTGCTGCTGCTGCTAGCTGCTGCTGCTGCTGCTGCTGCTGCTGTGCTGCTGCTGCTGTTATATTGCCCTCTCTTCTGCGTTGTTCTGAACACTAAATAGACTTCAGTTGCTGTTGTTGTTGTGCTCAGCACGCAATTCGTTCTTTATTTTTACGTCACCAAAACGTCACAGCTGTTTTTTTTTAGGTGGCAAAAGAAGTCAGCGGTTTGATATTTTATACAACATATAATCTAGGAAACACAAGGAAAGCTGGTCCAGCCTCTTATTCGAGAGAGGGTGATTTATACACTAATTTCAAGATAACGAATCCCGAATTTCTTATTTTCCTCTAAAATATCAGCCTCTCATTAGCCTGTTTTTTATTGGGTGTCCTGTACTGCTGTACTCTGCGACCTTTTAGAGTTCTTTAGGGTCAGGGTTGTTGGAAATCAGCACAGCCGTGCGTCGCCGCAAGTCCGAATGGGAACCTTGTACCAGGTAAATAAGCCGTCCTGGTGCTACTTAGAAGCAGCACTTCTATTAACGTGCGACGCAGTCCGGCGAAAAAACAATACGGAAGACAAGCTCCAAGGGAAATAGCTGCCCGCATGGCATTCGCGATAGTGCAAGAGACATACCTCACGCTCGGGTGCCGGACGCTTCTTGAGTCGATAGAGGCCTCTCGGGTGGCGCAGGTGTCCTTGGCACAGGGGTGCGGACGCGTACTGTGTGGGTCGAGGGGTTTGCACTTTTACCAAGTAGCGTCTAAAGTGCGGGGATAGGGGGTGCAATCTACCCAAAAGTGAAACGAAAATGCCCACGGCCATACTACACTACTCGTACTGCTGAGAGAGGCCTCCACCGACTCAAGATGCACGGGATATCCGAGCCAAAGGTGAGGATAATCCCAACAGCAAACGCCTTGGGGGCAGCCGTCCCTCTGATGCTGGCGCGGTGTGTTCGGTTCCGCCTGTTATACTGGTACAAGTACTCGATTAGAATGTACTTGTCATACGAACAACAAAAAACAGTGGTGTAATGGTACGTACGTACGTACGTACTGGTATTTGATGCAAGGGCAGTATTATTATATCATAGGTACGGCATCATATAACACAGCCGATTTTCCTAATTGAGAATTGCCTTTCCGATGAGAATGAAAATGGAAAATATTGGTTTTTGAATTGTAGTAAAAGTACTTCCCTCTAGAGTAAAATATAAATAAAATTACACTGGTGTAAGGGCCCATCTTAACGAACATCGCTTTTTATTGAAATGGGAAAACAATTTTTGTTTTTCGTTTGTTTTGAATACGATTTCCCTGAAAAAACGTGTTTGGGTCTTATCGAGGAATGGTGTATTGCGTCAAAAAATGAGAATAACGCACAAGGGTCAACGAACACCCGTGAGTAACCAACGAGGCGACCTACGGCCTGTGTCCTCCCCGGGGCGCCGCTGCCAGCGGAAAATTATGTCTGCCAGCACCGGCTAGGAGGCTATCACTCTAGGGATGTCTTGGGTGGGCTGGCGCAGCCCCGAAGCCCAACGCGGGCAGCAGCGACGGGGATACAGCGATCGAACTTCTACGCCAAGTCGCGACCTGGTCGGTGCTCGTGTGGTTTGGGAGGCAAAGAAGGGTGAAACATTGGATTTGCGACGGCCTATGTTACTTTTTAGGCACCGCAAGCGGTCTACCCTATGCTAGGGCCCGTCGGACCTCGCGCTGCGGCTGATCCGGTGGCCGTGCCTCTCGGGAATGGTGGATCTCGCCTCTGAATCAGTCGACGACATGGCTCAAGTTTGCGTGGCTTCCTTCGGTTTCATGGAACACGCCACGCCGAGTTGGATGAACTCCCAATTCAACAAAAAAAAAAGAGCAAAAGAAGTCCCAAAAGACTTCTTGTGGAATTCCGTTTTATTGAACTACTCAGTTTTGAAATCGAAATATCTTGCTGGTTATTCACGTTTCGACCAATCAGGTCAAATCAAAACAAACGAACGAAAAAAAAAAACTCAAACAAACGAAAACAAATGTTCGTTAATACGGGCCCTAAACCATTGTCAGTAACAGGGGGGTTTGTTTGGCTCGTCCGAGTTTTTGCAGTCGACGCACGACGAAAGGCATGTCGACTGTTGGTCGTGCTGGGCGAAAGCCGCACTGGTCCTTGGGGAGTATCCCTTTGGCCTCGCAGTAATTGCTGAGACGCGAGGCGACCATTTTCAGCAATACTTTGCCTGAATGGGCAACAAGCGAAATCCCTCGGTAGTTGTTGCAATCGGATCGATCCTTCTTTTTATGAAGGGCCTTAACTGTGGCATCTTTCCATTGCTGGGGGACCTCACCCGTTCTCCACACATTGACAAGCAAGTTGTGTAAGTACCGGATGAATTCGGAGTGGTCCAGTTTCTGTAACTCGGCCTGAAGGGAGTCTGGTCCCACCGCTTTACAGTTTGGCATACCCCGGACTACCGCGGCCATGTCATCCATGGTCGGTTCATCTCCAAGCGATGGTGCCAATGGTCGCTGTGGAAATAGGGCGCTGATGGTTGGGTCGATGTTAGGTGATTTCGCGGTGAGGAGAGTACCGAAAACCCCGCCTATCGTTCAAGAATGCGCAACTTGTCCCTTAGTAGCGTGCCATCCTCGTCCATGATTAACTGCTCACTTCTCGCTTTTCGACCGTCCAACCCCACCGTGCCCTTCAGGTGCTTGTAGAAACCCCGCTGGTCGTTGGCAGCGAGGAGTCTCTCTGTTTCAGCCAGATGCTCTTCGAAGTAGGCATGTAATTCTGCGTCAATCACCCCTCGCAGATTCGCGCACGCCGTCCTCAGCGTCTTCCACGCAGTTTTGTCCCTCTTCATACGCATAGATCCTCGGGCATCATCCCTCGCATTCCATGCTATTTTGAAGGCAGCTGCGGTTTCAGCGTTCTCGCGCCGCCCGAGTTTGTGTGTGCGACGTGGCGGGGGTGGTACCTCTTTCGCTACTGCATCAAGAATTGTGCCGGTCGGCAAAATATTCGGCCATTTC
Organism: Saccharina japonica; assembly: GCA_008828725.1. Lineage (NCBI taxonomy): Eukaryota > Phaeophyceae > Laminariales > Laminariaceae > Saccharina > Saccharina japonica. Next base: position 3,756 of record MEHQ01001144.1, on the reverse strand, counting down.
AGAGATACTGTTCGGTTGCGGGGGTAGGAAAGGAAGCCTGGAGAGGATCCGCGTCATTACTCGCCGCCTGCAATCTCCGTCAGATTTAAACTTCTGCCGATCGAAAGGCCGGATTTCGTTTTCGTTCGCACGTGCCGGTTGGGTGCAAAACAACCGCTGAGGCGGACCATCGCGTGTACGATATTATGGTCTGAATCCGCCCTGGCTGGAGGCGGAGGTTGGGGATAGATCTTCACATCAAACACGCGACACCGGTGTGCTTGGCGAGTTAGAATGTAGTCAATCTGCTTTTGGTAATTGCGGCTGATGATGCCGTTGAACGTAGGCCTAACTGTGTGTATAATATGGAAAAAATAAAATATTCGAAGCTGTGAGATCGATGTATAGTACGCAATGCACCTGTCATGGTATAGTCTACACCGATCGATACCCGATACCTCACTCCTTGGCGAAGGTACAAACAAACTTACCAGGTACTGCGGTACGCGCACAACTGCGCATACCAACGATGGGCGGTTGGGCGAATGCACGGTCGATCAACGATCAAACGAACGAACGGTCGGCGGCCGAGCGAACTAACGATCGGCGGTGGTAGCGAATCACCTGGACCTACCTGTGTGCGTATATATATGAAGATATAAAATATTGCACGGCCAAGGAACGGGTTGGCGTGCTTAATTCCACAAGTGTATGTACTGCGGACCGAGCAATTGAGATGGTGGAAAACATTAGACCTACGTTTCTATGCCAATGGGAAAGCGATGTATGAAAGCGATTTTTGAAAAAATTCCCTGGAATTTTCATGCTGAAGATCCGCTCGTACTGCCGCTGTGGGAAAAAAGGGAAAACATGTATGATTTTGTCATATTCGTTTTCAAACGGCTGCAGGCGGCGCAATTTGCTTTTTCTCGTTCCAAATCGTCAACACCCTGATAAACATCAGCTCGTGCGACGATAGACCTTCGATCTCTACATAGACTCAGCCCACGGCCAACCCGCTTCGTGTCGGGTAAGGCCAACGAGTGTAGATGACGGCCTTGTGTTCTCGAAATGTAATTCGTTTTTCGGTAATCGCAACGTGTAGTGTTTTGAAAATCACTAAAAACACAGCCTTCTACCTGGTGTACGTCCTCCCCGGCTAATCTGTGATATAAGGGGGGAGGCTGTCACAACAAAGCTAGTTGTAGGGATCGAGGAAAAGCACGATAAAAACAAGTAAGTTTTTTCGATACTTTTTCGTATCCGTGATGGAATCGAGGTGGTCTGTCGCCTTAGTTCAGTCAGCCAGCAAGGTACGTTGCATTTTGTTTGCCAAGTGGTCCCGCCGCCGTGTCTGGCAAGAGGGAAGCACAAACCAGAGTACGCTGAACGAACATGCTGCTCGAACGATGCACGAGGGGCACTCCGCAACATCCAGTAATTAAGGCTTGAGATAGATAGTACCGCAGGCCACTGCTTGCTCTCAGAGCGCTGTATATACATCCAGCAGCAGTGCTACGAGGGTTTTTACTCGCACAGGCACCAGCTCGAAGTAGTGTCTCCACTACTCGTACACTACTGTAATAATATTTTCCCTTTTCTTTTTTTGCTGTAATAATATTGTGTTACAGGGATCTGTAATCGAAGTTTACCGAAAATTATGAAAAGTAAAAAAAAAACAAAAAAACGTAGAATCACAAATGAAAACGAACAGCCCATAATAAAGATACGTTTCAAAACCAAAGGTATTTTGCCCCACCGATTCGTATGACGAAACAGAAGGCATGCTCGGCAACACAAGGAACTGGAGCTCCCTTCTACCCGATGCCGGTGTCATTTGAGCTTTTGTGGCCGGCACAATGCTTTCGGATCTGCCGGCAAGGCTTGTGTCTCCGAGCTGCTGCAAATCTGCAAATCGCTCGCCCCGAGTACGCCCTGTAACAAAATTAATGAGGCTCGAGCTAGCGTCTTAGCCCAACGAAACCAAGGTTGACATGCACGCCACAGCCCACAGGGTTATTGCAACGTCGGCCGTTTCCAATTTGGTTGCTTGTATCGTTCGCGGGCTCAATTTCCTCGTCCTCGTTCGGTGCAGGTACTGCTGTGAGAAATGCGCAAACTACGAGTACTCGAACCAAAATATCTACAATACTATAATTTCGCCGATCGAGGAAACTTCCGCAGATTCTGCTGCTTGTAGGTGCAAGTCGTGCTCCACCTAGGAAAGAGGGGCGCAAGGGACATTTGGCGTGGCTGTTGTCCTCTACTAGAGGGTTCGAGGAGAGCAATCGGCGACGCAAATGGTCGCGTCCTTCAGAGGTAGGGCTGCCCTCTGTCCAGATTCGCCAAGTGACAGATGTCCCCCAAAATGTTCAACAGGGTAGATCAAGGGTCGACGTCGAACACCCGCCCGTTCTCCCTCAAAACGGCACCCCGCGACGGGCTGCAGCCTCCCAAGCGGTCCCCCTGACCTCGGGAGACGTCCTCAAGACGTTGCAGCGTAAAAGAGGCTTCCGTCGGCGAGGTTTCAGCCTCTGATCTACGAGGATGATGTAAACGAAAACTTACGCGCCGCGACTCCACTCACTTCTGATACGAACGAGTACGAGCAGATTGACCTCGCGAGCGATGCAAGCAACGAAATTTGAAACGGCCGACGTTACAATGACCCTGTGGGTTGTAGGGTGCCTGCCACCCATGGCTTCGTTGGGCTAAGATGCTGGCTCGAGCCCCATTTATTTTGTTAGAGGGCGTAGTCGGGACGAGCGATTTGCAGATTCACAGCAGCTCGGAGACACAAGCCTTGTCGGCAAATCGGATAGCAGTGTGCCGGCCACAAGGGCTCAAATGACGCCGGCATTGGGTAGAAGGGAGCTCCAGTTCCTTGTGTTACCGAGCATGCCTTCTGTTTCGTCATACGAATCGGTGGGGCAAAAAGCCTTCGGTTTTGAAACGTATCTTCATTCTGGGCTGTTCGTTTTTATTCTGAATCTACGAAAAAACAAAAACGGATTTAGAAATTTCTTCTAAATTTCGGGAAACTTCGAATGCGGATCCCTGTAGTATCGCAATCGAATGAGTAACGTTCGCGTTGCTAGTCTCCGGTCTTACCAAAAAATAAGGTGTTGAGAAAGGGCCATTATTATCGAGCAAGTTTGAGTTTTGTCCAAGTGCTAGTATCGCAATCGAACGAGTATAAGTCGCGTTGCTATTAATAGTCCCCACTCCTGAAAAAAATGCACGTCTTTGTCCTGCGTTTTTCCCGCAGGCTCAGGGGTAGTTCCTCGTTGTCTTCAATGATGTTGCACAGAAAGATGATGCTCCGAGTACCTTGGAGTAAATAAAGTAAGGAGTACGTATATTGGAGATATAACACTTCAGGTACTTCGTGTACTCAAAGTATTTCGGGGTTCAATACCGTACTCCGGGATACTGCTCGTACTCGGAGTATTTCGGGTATGAACACTTACTTTCGATACTGCTTGTACTCGGAGTATTTCGGGGTCTGATACTACTGCGGGTACTCCTTGTACTCTAAGTATTTGGGGCTTCATACTCCAAGTACTCCGAGTATTCAGGCCGGCAGTACTCTCATACTCTCAAGTACTCGGAGTACGAAATGCACTCGATACTCGGAGTATACTGCGCAATCGGACTGCATACATACGCGTAGGACGGTGCTTTCGTTTTTGAGATCGAAAAATACTAATCTGAAGCTCGAAATCGAACCGCATAGGAAACGGCCTCTTGATTGTGCAAAATCTGACCGGATCGAAA
>MEHQ01001073.1:0-33100 GCA_008828725.1 Saccharina japonica | reverse complement strand
AGCAGCCAATCCCATCGGGGTGCTTGTCGCGAATACAAAACATGAACGCTGAGTAAGACTGCAAAGAAAACGGGTAGTCACTCGTCCGAGTGGCTTTGAGTCCGACTCGAAAGGGATGCGTGGTCAATGGTCAAATGACTAAGGCAAGCAACAAATGAGTACGCCCCCCCCCCCTCCCTACCGTAGCAGGACTCAAGTCGCGACCTTGGCCCTCTTCAATGCCTTATTAACCTGGGTGTTCTAGCATGTCTGCATCGCTCAATTTTTACAACGAAGACGAGCGTTTAGCTCCTTCAGGGCGGTTTGGGGATCCCTGATTCCAAGAAGCAAACTAGCACCTGACGCCGGTGATCCCTTTTTCGCCTTGCCATTATATCTGTGACTTTTGCAGCTGTTGCAGCGATGCTGCTTTCCAATCAACTCAAAGGTGTAGCGCTCTCCATGAACCATTCGACTCTGTGGATCCCAGTCATCGCTCACCACCTAGAACATTGGCGTTGGGGGGAAACTCTGAGCTTCAGTTTTATACCAACAACAAGCAAATAAACTATACCTGATGGAGTAGGAGCACCCTCTTGACGACGACAGGAAAAAACACCAATGCACACATGCTGCGCAACAGAGGTATAGACTAAACGGAGACTAAACGGAATGGTGATCGATTGCCAACATGCGCGGTCAACGTTTTGGCCGATCGGCGTAGCTCTATACGAAGCACTGTTATTAACGGTAACGGTAAATACTAAACACACCATCGGCGGTGTACTTGGGCCCAAAAAAACACCACCACCGCTCGTTCACGGCACAAACTTCGGGCGGGCAAAGGACTAACAGGGGTGTGTTGCTCTGGTCTCGGGCTATCATTGAAGCTATCGTGAAGTCAAATCGAGCGGCGGTGATGTCTACCCGGTATAAGCTTTTTTGTACTTGTATACACCGATGGTAATATACTGACATCTACTGCCTTTGCACGCGCAAGCCCGCATCTCCTGGAGTACTACTCGTAGCCCGTTTTGGTCCTGCGATAGCTTTTATGATAGCCCCAATCCAGAACAACATACGCCCGCGAGTCCTTTGCCCGTACGAGGTACGGGCAGCGAACGAGGTACAAGGTACGGCGGCGAGCGGCGATGGCGTACACCGGTGCACCAGGTAAGCTTATGCCGAACAAAATGCCTACAGGGCATGGGCCTTGGGATGGTACATCGTTAGTCCCATGACAGTGTCGGTACCTTGCACAAGGGGTCCGCAGGGTCGTCACAGGGTCAAATGCCTCGCAAGGGTGTGTCAAGGTGGTCAGATTAGCCACGTGAGCACCAGTAATATACAGGCATACGGGTGCAGGCGGCGAGCACGTACACAACTCCTGGAGTACCTCCCCGATTTGGCTCCACGATACCTTCCGTGATAGCCCTACACCAGGCCAACATCTGCTAGTAATTTTCCCGTCCTAGGTGTGTGCGGCGAGCAATCGGCGGTGTTGTGTTAAGCATTACCGTATCAAAAGATACTGGTACCATGCACCAGATACTCGGCATGCCTGGCACCATACTCTACTTGTAGCACCTGGTAACTGTACAGTAAATAAGACCCTACCATGGTGGCGAAGGCGCGTGCTGCATGAGTACAAGTTGAGTATGTGCTGTATATGTACGAGTACAAGTATATACGTATATCCAACCTGCGGTCGACGGTGTCTGCGAGCTACTACTGCTGTACCAGTAGCATACCGACAAGCAGTACCTCGTACTTCGAGCACGAGTATGTACGTACATACTGTCGTAGTCATACTGGTACCTGGTACGTACCCGGTATACTGTACAACAAGAACGACCATCAATACTCGTATCATACGAGCAGCTCTTCAGGCCAACAACTCACGTGCTCCCAACTCTCATAGAATGGACACGGGGGTGCCCTTATGTGCCAGGTACGGGTCGAGGAATTCCGAGGGGCAGACGAAGACAGTGGTCAGCCAAGGCGTGCCCATGCCCTTCAGTCTCACGGAGTCGGGCCAGGCGCAGATGAGGTGCTCAAAGCAGTCCGCGTCTCCGCGTCTCCTACGTCTCGACCAGGTTGTGTCGCTGGTAGCACCACCGCACTACATTGCCCACGCGACCAACATCGACCTCGGTCATCCTGCTATCCCTCCACCATGTGCTCTCTTTCTGCTGCTGTCTGCTCTTTGCTCTCCGCTGCTGCCTCTGGGAGCTGCCTCTCTCTCGATAATGCGGCGCAATGCTGCCTTGATGGGTAAGCTTATTGGTCAGTGCAACGTAGAATTCACAGGATGCAACGTAGAATAGGACGTTTTGATTGGTCAATGCAACATAGATTCTGTCCCGGTGCGGTTTTAGTTCGCCGGACAGAATTTATGTTGCATTGGCCAATCAAAACGTCCTATTCTACGTTGCATCCTTTGAATTCTACGTTGCACTGACCAATAATCTTACATCAAGGCAGCATTGCGCCGCATTTTCGAGAGAGAGAGAGAGTAGGCAGCAGCGGAGAGCAACAGAGCAGACAGCAGCAGAGAGAGGGCACATGGTGGAGGGATAGCAGGATGGCCGCAGCCAGAGGTCGATGTTGGCCGCGTGGGCGATGTAGCGCGGTGGTGCTTCCAGCGATACAACCTGGCCGAGACGCCGGAGAGGCGGACTGCTTTGAGTGCCTCATCTGCGCCTGGCCCGACTCCCTGAGACTGCAGGGCATGGGCACGCCTTGGCTGACCGCTGTCTTCGTTTGCCCCTCGGAGTTCCTCGACCCGAGCCTGGCACATCAGGGTGCCCCCGTGTCCATTCTATGAGAATTGGGAGCACGTGAGTTGTTGGCCTAAAGAGCTGCCCGTATGATACGAGTATTGATGGTCGTTCTTGGTGTATACCGGGAACCAGGTACCAGTATGACTGCGACAGTATGTACGTACGTACTCGTACTCGTACTCGTACTCGTACTCGTACTCGAAGTACGAGGTACTGCTTGTCGGTATGCTACTGGTGCAGTAGTAGCTCGCAGACACAGCCGACCACAGGTTGGATATACGTAAATACTTGTACTCGTACTTGTATATATACAGCACACACACTCAAAGTTGTACTCATGCAGCACGCGCCTTCGCCACCATGGTAGGATTTTATTTACTGTACAAGCTTGGTACAAGCTACAAGTAGAGTGGTGCCAGGTATGCCGAGTACCTGGTACATGGTACCAGTATCTTTTAATACGGTAATGCTGAACACACCGCCGCCGATTTGCTCGCCGCACACACCTAGGACGGGAAAATTACTAGCAGAAGTGTGTTGGCCTGGTGTAGGGCTATCACGGAAGCTATCGTGGAGCCGAATCGGGGAGGTACTCCAGGAGTTGTGTACGTGCTTGCCGCCTGCACCCGTATGCCAGTATGTTGCTGGTGCACACGTGGCTATTATGACCACCTTGACACACCCTTGCGAGGCATTTGACCCTGGGACGACCCTGCGGACCCCTTGTGCAAGGTCCCGACAATGGGACTAACGATGTACCATCCCAAGGCCCACGATCTGTAGGCCTTTTGTTCGGCATAAGCTTACCTGGTGCACCGGTGTACACCATCGCCGCTCGCTGCACGTACCTTGTACCTCGTTCGCTGCGCGTACCTCGTACGGGCAAATGACTCGCGGGCGTATATTGTTCTGAATTGGGGTTATCATAGAAGCTATCGCGGGACCAAAACGGGCTACAAGTAGTACTCCAGGAGATGCGTGCTTGCGCGTGCAGAGGCAGTAGATGTCTGTATAATACCATCGGTGTATACAAGTACAAAAAAGCTTATACCGGGTAGACATCACCGCCGCCCGTTTTGGCTCCACGATAGCTTCAATGATAGCCCGAGACCAGAGCAACACACCCCTGCGAGTCCTTTGCCCGCCCGAAACGTGTGCCTTGAACGAGCGGTTGTGGTGTATTTTTGCGCCTAAGTACACCGCCGATGGTGTGTTTAGTATTTACCGGTACCGTTAATAATAGTGTTTTGTATAGAGCTATGCCGATCGGCCAAAACGTTGACCGCGCATGTTGGCAATCGATCACCATTCCGTTTAGTCTCCGTTTAGTCTATACCTCTGATGCGCAGCATGTGTGCATTGGTGTTTTTTCCTGTCGTCGTCAAGAGGGTGCTCCTACTCCATCAGGTATAGTTTATTTGCTTTATGTTGGAATAATACTGAAGCTCAGATTTTCCCCGCTACGTCAATGTTCTAGGTGGTGAGCGATGACTGGGACCCACAGAGTCGAATGGTTCATGGAGAGCGCTACAACTCTGAGTTGATTGGAAAGCAGCATCGCTGCAACAGCCGCAAGAGGCTCAGATACAAAGGCAAGGCGAAAAAGGGACCACCGGCGTCAGGTACTAGTTCGCTTCTTGGAATCAGGGATCCCCAAACCACTCTGAAGGACCTAAAAGCTCGTCTTCGTTGCCAAACATGAGCGATGCAGACATGCTAGAACACCCAGGTTAATAAGGCAATGAAGAGGGCGAAGGTCGCGATTTGAGTCCTGCTACGGTAGGGGGGTCACTTTTAGGTATTTTGTTTTCAGCCGCTCCAAGTCACTCGGACGAGTGACTACCCGCTTGCTTTGCAGTCTTACTCAGCGTTTATGTTTTGTATTAACGACAAGCACCCCGATGGGATTGGCTGTTACTCTACGACAACAAACAAATTATAAGTTTAACTTTGAATGAAGTACAGAGTCATTCGCCCTAGTGACCAAAACGCTCAAATGAAGATTGGGGTAGATCCCCTACCGTAGCACCAGTAGTCACCCCCGACTGAGTGATGGCAAACTCTCTACGGGCTCACATCGATTGCACGGTAAACCTCCTTACCCAATGCTTTCCTCTGTATGTTTTGTAATGCGTACTGTATACTGGTATGTTTTACTCGAGTGGTGAACGAGTCTCACTGCGTTGCATTTTCGTCGTTCACCATCATCGTATTCCTTGCCGTTGCTTCGCTCGAATGCAGGGTTCGCCACCAGGCGAGCGTCTGTAAAGTGGAATGCCGACATTTCTCGAATCCGCATGGAGGAGCTGGCTGGTCGCCATGAAGTCAGCCAGGACGCAAAATAATCAACAGGAAGGCGCCGTTCGGCTGCCAGAACCGTTTGATCCGAATCCTGGAGGGATGTCCATACCGCGCGGACCGTTGGAAACTATAGGCTGGCACTGAACCAGATATATCAAAACGAGCGAGTCAGGATTTTGTCGCAGAGTAGCGCGGAGCAAGCAGGCATCGGTGTGATGCGGGACCGAGGCACAATCGCCTTTCTGTTTGTCATTTTGGGCCGTATGGCTCTATCGCGACCTGCACCCCCGGCAGGCTATGAGATTCCATATGAACGACTGGGGGGCGGAAGCGCTGGTGATTAGTCGAGTGATGATGATGAAATAGGTGTTGGGATGAAAGGCTATTATGCTGATGTAGATACGAGCAAACAAGGGTGCGCTATAAACGTAAGTCCCGGCGGATAACAGTCTTGGTAGCGCCGTTGTCGGAGGGAATGAGCCGCTGGAGACACCAGCTTCAATGCCCGCGGCCGATCCGGCTTATGTCGTACCGACCCAAGCTTGTAGCTTCCTTCTGTCAGTAGTGCCCACGTTTGAAATTGGTGGAGCGTCTGCAGACCAGGAACATATTCTGAGTGTTTTTCCATCTCCGATACAGCCGCGTCTCCTTCCGGCAGCGTTCTTCCGTCTCTACGTGTCAACCTTGTGGCCACAATACTTACTCGCACGGGCACAATGGGCGCAGTGGTGGTGAAAGGCACAAAACCCGAGTCCGCAATATCTCCCAGGAGATGCGCAGAGAGGCAGACTTTCCGAAACGGTCGAGCAATCGTTACATCCGCAGCGCTTGTGCAGATTGCACCCTTGGGCAAGCATCAAGAAGGATGTGGTGGTGTTAATGTGATTTTTATCGTAACTTTATTTCCGGCTCAACTCGTGGGAGTTTTTTTAAAAGAGGTGTCTCGTCTCTTTCACGGGTGTCGTTCCTTCTCCCCGCCGGGGGTTGCCTTCGTTTTTATCTCGAACAAGATTCAACATTCGCACTGGTCGTCGACATTCATCGAAGTTTGCGTAGAACTCGCCCTCTTGCACTTTCAGCGGCGGAGGAAGAAGCCTATACAAAATGTGTCTTATTGTGTTATATTATGTCTCAAGCAAGGGTATATTTTTGGTTGTATTGCTTCTTTTTGTTCCCCCAGCGTCAATGGATATTGCCAGGTACATTCTATGTCATACTACCGAGAACACAAAGCCAAGACGTCCAAGGTATCCAACGCAAAAAATCTTGTTGTATTTGCAGACAACTTCGAAGAGTTATGGTGTTGAGAACCAGCACCGCACGTAGCTGTGGTTCTCCAAAACGTCGCAAACATAAAAAAAAAACTATATATTTTCTTGCAAAAGAAAGGGGTTTCCCAAAAATCGCGCGGGCTTCGCCCGCGTAATTTTATTCCATAAAACCTGTCCCGGTACATGAAAAAATCGCCTCCCGCATGCGCATCAATGGTTACTTCCCAGGCACCTGCCCCATCATACTACTACAATAACAGTAATACTGCTGTAAGTTAATATGGGGTAGATCATTGTATATGTACCCTGTATTTCTTCTCTGCTACTGCTGCTGCTGCTGCTGCTGTTGCCGCTGTTGTGTACCTGGTACCAGGTACACTATACATGGTAGGCTCAAATTGTCCACAAAAAGTAAATTGGGTGTAACAAACACAGTTCATCAAACTGGGCAACACGATAAGAAACAGTGATATACCGGTAGGGAGCTCGAGTGCATGGCTTACGATATACGTTCTGTTTTATATGCTCGTACTGTAGAGCAGGGCAATCGTTGCCCTGCTGTTCCCTAGGTGTTACCAATTATGATATGGTTGGACGGAAGTCATTATTTGTCCCCGTGCCTCCGTCTCCCGCAGCTCAGTATCGCGGGATTCCGTCCTTGCAGGCCTTCCCCAGCGAGCAGCAAGTCGTAGGTTAGTCTGGGTTAGTTGTTGTAGTGTGTTGAGCGAGGTACGGCGTCTTCCCCAATCTGTGACATCTAGCCGAGCTAACCCCAAGAACACGCTGGGGGCATCTGACCGCGACACGCCGAAGAACCCAGTATTTCTACGAGAAGTCGCCTTGATGTCCAGATCTACGGCGAAATCCACCAAGAATCGTGCCCTGTGAGCGTTTGTGCGCATAGTCTACAGACCGGGCTTATGTATTCGCGCGTTTTTTTCCGGTACGTGTTCTCTGGCCTCCGACCCGTTGGGGGGATAGGCTACCAGGCCGGCGTGGCCATTGTAGAGGCCTGCGCGGGAGGCTACGTGCGCGGATCTGGGAGAAGTTGGAACGCCCCGAGAACACATGCCACCCAGGCTTAGTCGAGAACTACCATCTCTCAAAATTGAAAAATCCTGCCGGGAGAAGAGATGAGAGAGCTACGAGTACTGCTGTACGTACGTGTGATATGTAGAGCAGCAGCTAAGATGGAGCTACGCATGTATGTGCTGTCAACGTTGCTGCGGGGATACGTATGCTATGTACAGCAGCAGCTGTGGTCGCATTCTCTACTGCTACGCAGTGCATCGCATCAAATACTGTTGAGGGTTTCGACATAAAAATGGCGTTTGCAAACGGGGATATAAGCACGATGTTTTGTCGTTTTCTGTTTTGATTGTTCTCTCGCGCGGAGAAGGAGTGCAGATGCAGCAGCAGCAGCGGCACAGCATGCGTGCGTCGGATATGTATCGAAGATGCACCTATGTATCAGTACTACAACACCAGTACCTATGATGCATTCTACGAGCTGTAAGCCGTCCAAAGTATGCGGGTGGTATATGATGTATGACCAGTATCGAAGATACACACACGTATCAGTACTGCGGTGCCACAACAGTTAGTTAGCTACCGTGCTGCAGTGCTGTTGTTAACTGTTGTTGCTGTTGTTGTTGTTGTTCGACTGCGTCGAAAAGGTGTGGAAGCTCGCACGGCAGGCAGAGCTGCAAAGCATATGATACGTACATACGCCAGGTTTGCGACAAAGATCCAAGGTACATACGAGTACACACACATATGTACAGCAGTAGTATCGCACTACAGTATAACGGCAGTCATTATTATCATTCTCTGTGGGCAGTGTGTGGGGCGCTTCGCAGTACGTTCGATGTTCATCCTTATCCACAATATAGCTAACGTGTGTAGAGCACTCTCAACTCTTGGCAATACGTCTGACCCCGATCCTTCGCCACAATGCCGCTAACATTTTCGGCATCACGCAAGGCTGCGACGGGTACATCATATTATTGCACCTGGTGTGTATCATAATATGACGTATCCCGGGGAAGAAACGATAGTGTTAGTACGTACTACTACTAATAATCTTTGCTGCTGTATAGGTAGATGTACGGAAAAAGAGAAGGCACAGCACGGCACAGCACTTGTAGGACCGCACGGCGCGGCGCTTCGCTGCATTACGTACTGCTGTACGTACGTACTGCTGTACGTACGTACAACTGAATGTATAGTACCTGCCTACCGCGGTATTGTACTGTATGTTGTGGCATGTGGCGTATAAGTACCTACGGCAGCAGCAGCAACTTCCTATGTTATATATACAGAAGATAGAGCAGCAGCCAGTAGTACGCAGGACGCACGTACGTAAGTAAGTTGAAGTACAGCAGTAGTAGTATTAATAGTGAAGTTTGCACGAACCCTAGGAAAATTCTACGTCAATTACTGGAGGGTGGAAGCCACCCCGGCAAAAAACGCCAAAGAATATCCGGCAACACCCTAGAGCAGCTTCCTGCTCGTGGGCCTGCGGATCGAAGAGACAGCAAAGCCAGCTTGTGCGGTCGACAGCCATTAGGGGGCACCCACGCTGAGAACCCCGTTGGGGGACAGAGATATCTACCCTTAGAGCCTCCATCGGTTTCGATCCATGGCCTGTACGCAATTTGCGAACCTGTGTCAACATCACGAGTGACTCGTGACGTACGTAGGAAATACTGTTGTTTTTCTTAAGTACTTTGATTTACTGTGGCGTTTGAAACTACCCTGGGGGAAAACGCCACATAATCTACAGCAATGCCCATTCTGGTCAAGACGAGTCAAGAGCATGCAGCCTGAGACTAACTTGCACGACCCTTTGCAATTGGCGGGCAACGATCCTAATAACCCTGTTAACCACGCCCGCTGAACGACCTATGGCTCGACGATTTGATCTCACTTCTGTTACAAGCGATGCGCTGGAGGAAATTTGCGAACGATTTTGCTGCTCGTACCGACGCTTGCGTGAGCGGTTGTTGCTCGCCCGGGTGCTGGTGCGGCGCGTAACTCAAGGCGTAGGGCTCCGTTGAAGCCGAAAAATGGCCCAGACTGCTTGTACGTGTGTCGGCGATCGATTTCCGCTGGGCGCGGTTTACGCACGATATACGCGTCAGGTTTGGGAGACACAAATGCCGAAGGTTGGAGCCTCTTTGGACCCAGGGTCAGACAGACAGGCGGACAGACAGGTTTGGAGTTTCCGATTTAGATAACCCTAGGTTGACACCTAGGGAAAATACCAGACATAAATATACATAATACAAGGTTCCCCTCCGGGACGTGCCTAGGGGAGTGGCGCAAGGACAAATCGAGAATCTACGCATATCATATTGTATACTGGTATTACATAAATACGACGCTATGAAATATCTGTGTATTACTGCTGTACAAATATCATTTTAAAAACTGCACCTGCATTTTTGGGGATAAAACATACTCGGAAATATGATGGAACCATTACTACTATTTACTCGATCGTTCTCAGAGATTTTTGTTAATGACTTCGCCAAACATTTTATCATATTTGTCAATAGTTTATTGTTGTGGCGCTCAAGGTATGGAAGGACTATGACACACAGCACACACCGCACACGCACGCACACGTGACACATGGGACACAGCAGTGCTCGTACAGCAGTAGTGGTGGGATAGTATTTGCAGAAGAAGTAGAAAAGGATGCATCGAAGAAGGGGCTGAAACTCTCGACCACACCTGCCTACTACGTAAGAAATCCACTTGGTTTGTGTTTGCTGTTTGTCTTATATATGCGGGGTCTGGGTTATCGTGTGCCCGAACTCCGAAAATAATTTATTAACTCTATTTCTGGTACGAAATAATGAAATTGGAAATGCGATCTACAATAATTATTTTTGTTTTGCCCAGATTGCACCCCCGCACCTGAAAATAAATAATTAAACATCAAAAAATGATTTGCCCAAATACCGGTACAGTATTATTTGTCGCGGCTTGCGCCAGATGCACGACAGGCTGCACATACATCATGCAAGCACAGGCAGGCAGCAGGCAGCAGCGCAGAAGAGAGAGAGAGGTGTGGTGGCGATTGCTGATGACGGATGCAAGCCTCCGATGAAGCAACCACTAATAGCCACAGCAGTAAACGGCGGACCCGCCACAGCAATGTCTGCTGCTTGTGCTTCTAGGCGGGGCTGTGACCTCGTTTGTGTTTGCTGCATATTGTCTGATGTCTTGTAGATTTCTGAAGTGAGCTTCAGGAAAGAAACACAAAAAATATATGTACGTATGAACAGTTGAGGTACGTACTCATATTTGATCAAAGCGACCATTATATTTCAGGCCAAAGTGAGAGTGGGTCAGTCACATATATCAGCACAACAGAAAGGTAGATGGTGGATTACGGACCGCTTGCTCCGATAAACACAGCTAGCCACAGCAGTACAGCGCAGATGGGTTTATCACCCAGGCACGGTGTTACCTGCTGCTGGTGCTTATGCAGAGTAACGTTGTGCTCTCTGCATGTTCTGTTTCTACCTTCTGTGGTATACCGATATGTCTGCGCTCTCCTGTGTGTGCGCATGACCAGCTCGTGAAATCAGGGCAAACAACAGGACATCACGTATTATTCACTGGCACCTACGTACAAAAAAAAGCCTCACGCAGAGCAACCAGGGAAATCGGCTTATCCACTCCCGTGGGAAATAAAACTTTGAGCGCCCGCCACGCGAGCTACAGTGCTCGGATCGAGCTCAAACCTCGACCAATGTGTCCGGCCGGGCCTCCCGTGTCGGGGTACTTAGCGTTTTGCCGAAAAGTGCTCGTGCGAAGAGAAAAGTTGCGAAAAGTGCGAAAATTTCACAAACATAACTATACATATTATACGCACACTGACTGATGTATGTACGAGTGTACCAGAGACCTGCAGAGAGCACCGGGTATATGCTACTGCTGCGCTGTTCGAAGCGGTATCATATCATAGGGATGGTACTTTGCTGTACTTATTCTCTGCTGCTGCTGCTGCTGCTGCTGCCGCTGTTGCCGCCTTATTAGGATATCATCAAAAGCCCAATAGGGCGGTCAAAATCTCGGTGCACTGTGTGCGTGTTGTCTTCACATTAAACCCGTTATTTCCACGTACTCAAGCACATCAGTACACCCAGCGCCTGTCCTGATTCCCAATCCTAGAGATACAAATTATGTGGTCACAGAGTGTGAAACAGAGAAAAACCGAAACAAAATAGACGCAAACTAATGGGTAAAGCAAGTGAGATGCTCAACGTACCGGGTACGAGAACACAACGACACGAGCCGAACCAAAAAACTAGAACAAAAAGACAAATAAAAAACGAAATCTGAAATGAAACATATAACAAATGACGTAGGGAGCCAGAAGCGCCCCTAAAGAAGAGCCACGCGTGCCCAAGAGGAACAGATAACTGCTGCACGGGCGAGGCAACACGAAAAAGAGGAAGACACCGGCATACTACACCGCCTTATATAGGCCCCCCTACTGTAGTTGTAAAAAAACACTTGTGGCATAAAACGTATTGTCCCCTTTTCCCCAATGACCCGAACCTTACTGGATATTTTTTGACGAGATAGGTGACGAGGCCTGCTGCTGCTGTGCATTTTGTGGATGTACAGTAGTGCTGCTGCCGAGATTTTGACCCGTATATCTTGCGTCACCCATCATACTACGACCACTCCGAAGGAAAGCCTTGTATATATATATATATTTGTTTCATCATTGACAATTGTGTTAGTATCGCAATCGAATGAGTAACATTCGCGTTGCTAGTCTCCGGTCTTACTAAAAAATAAGGTGTTGAGAAAGGGCCGCATTATTATCGAGCAATGTTTGTCCAATGTGTTAGTATCGCAATCGAATGAGTATCATCCGCGTTGGTTGTCTCCAGTCTCAATCTATCGTAAGAGAAGATTGTTGTTAATCAGAGTGTTGGAGGTGCTGATCGGTTCAAGCGGGAGCTGTACGATATGGAGGATGCCCCGTTCACTCTAAAGGTGCGCATGCTAAAGGCCGCGAGGTGATGGAGACACTGCTGTACGGGTGTTTGACGTGGACCCTTGGCCAGGAGCACTTCGTTGAGCTCCGAACGGCACACCACACCTTCCTCCTACGTTCGGACCATTGGTTTCCAGCGCCGACAACGCATCGACCATCTCATCATGTCGTCCGCCAAGGCTCTCAAGAAGGCACAATGCGTGAGCGTTGAGACGACCATCCGCAAACGACGCCTCCTCTTGCGGTGTTCGTTAGCTCTAAGCAAGATAGTCAAAACACCCAGAGCCCATCGATGGTTTGATGATTCAAGTCGTGTATTAGGGGTAGGGACAGCAGGAAGTAACAGCAGTGTGCGTCGTCACATATGCACCCAGTCGTCGAGATACACATAATCCTCAACACATAAAATCCCGAATCGTCATGTAACTGTCAAACTGAAGAGGCATCACGAACATGCGGAGGCCGTACAGCGCACGACCAATGAGCGGCTGACCCGGCGGGTGATGTTTGGGATGATTGTCGCGGGGGGCGAACCCGGGACCTGGCCGATTAGAAAATAACCCAGGGCCCAATGTCTAGCAGATGACCTTAGGGTTTTTCCAGCAACAGAGGGCTCCACAGAAAGCTCCCCTTTACTGTTCGGAGCAGAGACGTTACTATGGCAGCTAGGGCGGCTAAGAAGAGTGGGGTGAGGTATCGAGGGGTCGTTGAGGCGGCGGGCCATTTCATGGCGAGGTGGCACAGGGCCGAAGCGGAGAGAAGCCGGCTACGGCATGCAGCTGAGGACGCCTAGAAAGGCGACACAACAAGGAGGAGGGGTGGGGGGGGAGTGATCCGAAAAAAATAATACGTGCAATCAAAGTGATCCGCACGCACAATGAACAAATATACGTACGACCTGGAAAATCTGCCTAATAAAACACAAAATAATCTCTCGGATACGCTGTACGCAGATACGCATAGGCAGAGTACGCAGATCGATACTGACAAAATACCCGCACGTACGTATCAAAGTATACCATCATCAGGCTTGGGCTTTGCTCGTCATATAGGCTCTCTCGGCGGGCGGATGTTCCTCCTCCGACCGGTACCGTGCCACCACATACATGCACACGCGAGGAGAGAACACTCAGCACAGCGACTGACTGCTTGACGTGGGTCAAACTTTAGTCGGTTATTACCGCAGCCACTTCTACTACTATGCACTTTGCATTTTTGTAGGATATGCGGTGTCTGGCTATTTTCCGTGTCTTTCTACGTATATATGTGTCGTACACCGGTGTCATTCTTCACTACGTAGCTGCCGACGGAACCTCGGAATTACTGCTGTAAACCTGGTATGTTTCCCGTGGTTTAGAGTCACAGAAAGAAAGGGCAACCACGCGGTGCTGTGCATCAGAACACCGAGAGGGTGGACAGGGCTTGTCTCGCGTGCGTTCGCTATGCCGCCAGCACAACTGCTAGCTGTTGCCTATGCATCGCCCGCAGCATGCACGATGCACGACCTGCAGTATAATCGCATGGGACGCAGTGCCTTTATGACGGGCTGCTCAAGAATGGCAAAGAATGCGGCGGATCACCTAAAAATCGGACACGGATTTTGAAAAGTAGCCAAAACAAATAATGACTTGATTTCACTGTAGTTTCCTTCAATTCTGACAACTAGCTGTGTTTGAACAACTTCCCCCCTTCTATCACAGATTAGCCGGGGAGAATGATACAGCTATACGAGTAGCTGTCGACGAATGAATGAATGCAGAACCGAAATGGCAGATCGTGCGGCACAAGGTATCGGTTCGACTAGCCCTGAATTATAGGATTTGTTTCAATTTGTTTGTTTGTTTGTTTCTTGTTTATTTGTTCACTGGGGGGGGGCGCGACAGAAGTAGCACCGGCTCCTGACACCGCTGCACTCGTACAAGTACACAGTAAAACCCATATAATAACAATCTGGGCGTACAATAATTGTCACCCAGCGCTGCCCAGCGTGCACGATTGTTTTTTCGCTACGTACTGCTGTATGTACTCGTAGTGTTTATCAGACCCATATATATGCTGTCCCGTGCACAAGTAATGCCTAACGACACCTTCACGAATGCCCCATGCAAGGGCAGGGCTTCTTGCCACGCTCTTCTTGGTACCACTCCGTCCCGAAATATAAGAAATGTGTTGAAATTAATACGTAACTATAATAAAAAGTTCTTATATTTCGGGACAGAGCTGTATGTTGCGATGCAGCAGCTATCATAGCGAGCGGTCTGGATACCTGCCCTTTACCTGCCTCTACTCCTCATTATTGTTCGCATAAAATAAGCAGCGTTTGAACTGCCTCAGGTATCTGTTCTGGTGTGCTCTGCCTGTGTCTGTGTGCGCCAGCGCCAAACTACAGCCGGCTGGCGCGGCCTCGGGCCTAGAGACGAAGGGAAGCGCACTCGGCGCGCGCCTCTCCGTACTCATAGACTTTACAGCAGCAGCAGCAGCAGCAGTAGCAGTACATACAACCAGTCAACGCTCGGCGCTTGGATGCTTCGTTGTGTCAAAATACAAAATACCAAGACAGGTCGACTTGTAGTACGTGCAGATATTTCAATAAACGGGGAGACCAACTAACTGCTGCTGTTGTTGTGGTTTGGCGCCGCGAAGAGACGCGCCAAGTGCGCTGTACTAGGCGTAGAACCCAAGCGTCCGAAGCCACGCCGGCTGCCTCTGGTCTGGCGGCGACGCGCCGAGTGCGCTCGAGTCGCCCTGTCTTGGTATTATTTTGTATTTTGACACAACGAAGCATCCGAGCGTTGACGTACAGCAGTACAGGACACCTAATAAGAAACAGGCTATAATGAGAAAGCCAGGCTGAGATTTCGAGGAAAATAAGAAATTCGGGAGTCGTTATCTTGAAATTAGTGCAGAAAGCACCCTCTCTCAAATACCAAATCGAGCCTGGACCATATTCCTTGTTTCTTATTAGGTGTCATGTACTGTACTCGGCGTGTTTGCGTGCTGATCTGCTCTGTTCGTGCTGCCGTCCTCGACGTGTCGCACACACCCCACCTCTGTTGCTGAAACTCGGCCGAGGCCCATGGTGTGTGCTTGGCTGTCGGGGCGTGCAAAAACTGTCGCGACGCCGCTGCTGTACGCCCAGAACGGTCTTTGGGGATCGAGCGGACAAGGGGGTACCCGTGGTGTGATCTGAGGGGTCACTTTTCTGTCACGCTTATCAACTTGATTTCGGGGGTCACTTTTCTGTCACGCTGAGTGACTTGAAAACTGGGGCAACTTTTGTCACGCCTATTATCTTGAAAATCGGGCTTCACTTTTGGGATTATGGTTGTGAGTCTCCGGTCCAAGGACCGGAGAACTGCTACAACGAAAAGGATTACGTCGACGATTATTTGACTTGATTTAGTATTCATTTGTTTTCGATGAAAATCAGTTAATACTCTCACACGTGGCCACTCGGCTATTTGGCAAGGTCGGTAAAAGCACGACTTTGGGAGGGACCCCCCCTCGAAGGCTATATCAATCTTCAGGGTAGAAAGTTTATGACCTTCCCGAAGGTCACTACCTCAGCAAAAACGGCGCCAGTGGACATATACATTACTAGGATTGGCGAGGTCGGAACATGACCAACGTTGAAAACATTGCACCCTGAGGACCGTCAACCTGAGCGGGGCTGTTACCTTGACACCCCGATAAGCGTCGACATGATTAGTGGTGGTGCACGTCGAATAGAGCAGCAGCTTTTCCTGGTGACACATGGTTCTACATCAGTGAGATGTTGGCTGCACCAGTGCACCAATGAAAGCAGTATCGTGTATATCTTAAACGCCAAGAAATGTAGCGTTTCAACAACAGACGTTGTATATATATCATCCTGCATGTCTACAACGAATATAGATATGTGCAGAAAAAATCAAATAATGAAACGAAACCGAACGTTAGTGCCGGCACACGGTCGCGTCTATCAAAGCACCACATAGGTTCCCTAAAAATTGATAAACTCCGTCTGATATCATCCATCTAATGAATGCTATAAAGTATGTGACACACCACAATGACACCACATGCATCCGTCTCCTCAAACACGCGAAACACTTTGCGTGACACGTTACTCAACGGAAGTATAGTATACCCAAAAATACAAATGTAAATAAAATTGTTTCAAAAGCTTTGGTGGCAGTGCCGGGCATCACAGCGTACAAGGGTCTTACGAATACATGCGTCCACGAAGTTACTAGGCACCCACCCGTCCCCTCACAAACGCGAAAAATTCAAACCAAACGCTGGTGGCGGAAAGTGCCCAGTATCAACATACACCGTAGGCCTATGAACACACACGCGTCAACGAGAACACCATACCCATCCGTTCCCGAAAAAACGCGTAAGCCTGTATGCTGTGTACTTTATGTTTCGAAACCATTTATACCGGTGGATAAGTACATAAACGCCGCAGCGGCAGTGCCGGACAACAACGTATACATGACGCTTACAAACACACACGCATGCACGATGACACCACAGCCATCCGTTCCCCAACGAATGCGAAGCTCCGCGTCATCATACTACAATATTCTCCTGTGGTAGTGAAGGGCGTGCCAGATATCACATACTAGATGCTCCCAACACAAGGGCACCACATCCGTCCCACGAAAAACCTCCTTTGGACACCACGCGCGTGTCATGTCCTTTACATCTTTGAAGGTATACTGCCATACTCCACGGCGGCACATGTATAGCTAACGGCAACACGAACGTCACCGCGCGAATCATGAACACTGCGACAACAAAACTGTTCACGTACGACTGAACGGCACGCCCATACGCATCGATGGCGCGCTAAGGCCTGAACGCAGTATCTAGATCCGAATACGGAAAACAGGCGCAACCTCCTGCTTTCGTTGGACGTGGCGACCACTTCGTTTTGAGCACGACTAGTCCTTGGACGCCGTCCTCATCTTGGGCGGTCGCACCCCCTGTGTATTTTCCAATGAACGGGCGGCGGGCAAGTTACTGTATTTCAGTTGAGTAGAAAACACAGAACGGTACGCGTCGCTGGTCGCCCATTATATTAAATGAAACCGGTTCAGCTCGAATACAACTTACCTCCTATACGACGAAACCCCCATTCTACAAGACAGCCAGTAACAATTCCAACTTCGCCGCAAAGAACAACACACGGCATAGCAGAAACAAAATATTCCAAGTGGCGACAAAACATGCAAAAAAATATTAATGTACGAACATTGCAGAGTACTATTTTAAGCTGAAAAGTTTGCGCCATAAATATTGATGTTAAGAAAGTGTAAAGCAGAAGGTACGTGAACTCGAGACACAGTACACAACAAAGTATAAATGGCAAGATACACAAGGAGAAGGGCGTACAGGTAGGAATAATGTAAGATCAGCAACAGCAAGGTATGTTTGGGATTCTTCATGTCGCCGGCACCGGTTTAAAGTATAAATGGTGATGTAACGACAACACGAGGTATAATCCAAGCAATATCAACATTTTAGGTATTAAAACCGTGAAGTAAAATACCACAATCACTCGGACGGTTGCGACACACACCTGCTTTGGGCTATGGCGTAGGCGGGAGCAGGAAAGACGTCGAGTCCAAGGTATTCATCGAACAATATTTTCGTCATGGTTCATCGCGTGCGCCCTCCGCCCACTGCCGGTGGTGAATTAGAAGAAGGATACCACAGTTTGTATCTGTTCAAACCGAGAAGCGAGAAGCGCTGAGGAGACACCATGAGCGCACACCATTCATTATTGACGACACCGCACCAATATTTGTTCCATTCGCTACTTCAAAACGGTGGTGACAAGATAGGCTCCAACATATCTAGAAGTAGGTGTATGAATTGCACGAGAGAGGGTGTATGAATCGCATGACAACTGTCAGGAGGCGAGACGGGATTGGTACAAAAGTCAACCGCACAACACACAGCACACATCAAGCGCTGCCGCGTGCAGCAGCAAACTATTGTAGAACAAAATCGTAGAGTATAACAAATGGTACCACACTTGCTAAGCAAACTATAACAAGCACCCTTCCGGCCTAGCAGGCGTCGACGGAACGGGACCCTTGCTGCCTATGTGTCGCTACTGCAAATCAAATGGCGGCGACTGCCTTTAAGCTTGGTTCATAGTTATCGCCGCTGAGGTATTCCAAACAACAGTATTCAACGATCCCCTCTATTATAGCGGGTGCGTCCACTCGGCACAGCGATACCGATGCAACGACAGTTCTCGTGCGGCTGTGTACCATATATAGGCATGTAATGCACCTCGGCTGGTCTGTCAAAACGTGGTACTGTAGCAGTAGTAGCTGCTGCTGTCTATGTACCGCACACGTGCCTGCTCGGCCATACACTACAGAGCCTAACGGACAACGCACAGAGTACAATGCGATGTGATACGCTGCTGCTGCTGCTGCTGGGTAATTTTGTAGGTTGTGTCGCTGTTTGTACCACCCACCTACCCCCCATGCTGTGTTCGTGATTCCTGCTCTGTTCGTGTATGTCAATCGCCGCGCATTCTACACAGTAATAGAGTTAGCCGTTGCTTCCTGTACAGCAATATTAAAAACTAGGCTGTAGTACAGAAACGATCAAAGCTATATACGTCGTGCGGGATTCTGTACCAGACTATAAGGGACGTTTTGACTGAATATTAGCATGCAGTCGGTCTTTATAAATAAAGTTAATAATAAACTAAGAAACACGTCAGCTGTAAACTCTCCCAACCGGTCGATATTCATCTTTGCTAGCTGCGTGGCGATATTCCATGATGTTATTGTTAGGTACATTTCCTCGCGACTGACTACTGGCCGGTGACTCCCCTGGATGCTACCAGGGTCGACGAGACGATAATACTTGTAGAACGATTTCCGATTGGTTTCGCCCCATATCATCACGTGTACCGAAACAGCAGATCACACGAAAGGGGCACATAGATAGGTAAGGGGTACGAAGGACACAAATATACTTCATACCCCCTGTGAATGTAGCACCAGGTCTTCTTGACGTAGCACGTGATTGGCGATTTTCCACGTACTCGCTATCTTGACTCCTGCTCTTTCTTGATATACGCAAAAGCAAAGTATTCACACACCTGTATAGTTCGCAGAGGGTGACCCAACGGCGGAGGAGGTGACTTTCGTGTTTTCTGCAGGCGGGCTGTGAGCGGCGCACTCTGATCCTACAGCTCTTTGTCCCATCTCAAACGTTCTACCAGGCAATACGATCACGAGAACCGGATCCAAAGGTTCGATCCTGCACACAATGCCATGAAGATTGGGACGAAGGCTAAAACCACCAGTGTGCACCAGCACCACTCTGCCCCCATTTTTACAGCAGTAGTTAGATAGTCCGGCTAGCCCGGATCTTGATTGGAGAAGCACTTGGTGGTCGTAGATCCATGAACGAACCTAAAATCGGGTCGAGCACGTACGACCAGCAGAGAGGGTATATTTGCCGCATGTACTCGAAGTTGCATGGTAGCAGTACAGCATAGTACGGATCTTGCTTTCTCGTGGGAGATACATCAATATTCAATAATATACCAGGTACGTACGTACGGTAGTTGACAACAAATTATTGATAAAAAAAAAAAGAAAAAGTTATACGTAGTGGTGTATTAAATAAAATTATTATAAATACGTCAGCTGTGAGTTCAACCGATTGAATAGTAGATACTCAACTTTGCGAGCTGCGTATAATATTTGTTCTATGTATTATTTGAGGTATTGGTGTAGGTTTCGTGATGTACTAGGAGCCTGGTAGTTACTACTCGATTTTATAATAAGCCGTTCGCGCGTGTTATGTGTTTATTCCTCGTTAAGGATATGGTTCAGTGACTCCCCTGGATACTACCCGGGTCAGCAGGACAATGTAACAAGGGTATCCCATGATCATTCTGCGCACTGATACTATATAACCCGAATAGAGGAGACAAGTATGATATTTGGTAAAGTAATCGAGTACATCTATATCACAAAATGTGTTGTTAGACGAGGATGGGGACGGGGAAACAGGGGGACGGGGGATAGGGGGATAGGGGGGTAGGTGGGGGCGTACTCATTTGTTGCTTGCCTTAGTTATTTGACCCATTGATCACGCATCCCTTTCGAGACGGAGCACGGGGGGGAGGGGGGGTTATGTATGGTCGTGTTAATGTAATCACAGGTCCTTACGTCCTTACAACATTGTGGGTGGGGAGCGTAATATTTTGTTGTTTTATATTAACGTTTTAATTCTTGTTATTGCTTGGTCGTTAATATGTTGTATTTTATGAAGTATTAGTTATGAAGTTTGAAGTGTTTTTTCGGGGAATGAGCTGCTGTTTTTATGTTCAGCTGCTGTTGTGATGCCCAGGTTGTATTCGATATGGCTCGAGGTGGCACCTAAATCAAACCTGAAGGTTCCTTGGAACAATAGCGTTCCCAAATATAAATACGTCAGCTGAGAGTTCTACCGATTAAAAGTTAGATACTTAACTTTGCGAGCTGTGTAGAACGTTTGTTCTATGTGTTATGTATAGAGTTCGTGTGGGATTCGTGATGAACTGGGTACTCTGGTAGTTACTACTTGATTATAAAATAAGTCGTTCACACATGTCATGTGTTTATTCCTCGTTAGTGGAGGAGGTAAGTATGATATTTGGCAAAGTAATCGTATACATCTACATCAAGTAATGTATTATTAGAGTTTTTTAGAGGAAGGTGGGGCCGGGGGGGGCAATGGGCGGGGGAGGGGGAAACAGGAAGCCCGGGGGGGGGGTTATATGTATGGTTGTGTTTGTGTAATCACAGGTCCTGACGTCCTTACGATATTGTGGGTGGAGAGCGTAGTAGTTGTTGTTTTATATATAAACGTTTTAAGTCTTGTTGTTGCTTAGTCGTTGATATGCTGTATTTTATCAAGAAATTGAAAGTGCTTCTTCGGGGAATGAGCTTCTGTTTGTATTTTCAGCTGTTGCTGTTGTGACGCCCAGGTTATATTTGGTATGGTTCGAGGTTGCACTTAAGTCAAACCTGGGGGTTCCTTGGAACCATGGCGTTCCCGAATTAAGGTGTATTGTTTGTTAGTAAGTTTTTATGTTTTTTGAATGGAGTGGATGGTGGTATGATAGGGAAGGCCGGGGGGGGGGGGGGGGTTATTTGCTTCTTCGGGGAATGAGCTGTTGTTTTTTCTTTCTGCTGCTGTTGTGATGCCCAGGTTATATTTGATATGGCTCGAGGTGGCACCTAAATCAAACCTGAGGTTCCTTGGAACCATGGCGTCCCCGAATTAAGGTGTATTTATGATTATTAAGTTTTGCGTATTTTTATGAAGTGGATGGTGGTATGAGTTAGAGATAACATGATGATATGTCACGTTTTGTTGGCTATCTTATGCAATGTTGTGTTGCATAATAATTGAAATGTGTGATGAGTTTCTATACGACTATAATACTCGTATAATATTTTCTCGTAAAAATGGGAAGGCCGGGGGGGGGGGGGGGTTATTTTGGGGGGACAAAAAGAGAGCAGTCGGTTGGTTGGTATGAAATGCAATGCATTTTATGGAGCAAGGGGTAGGCGATGTTCTTGCATTGCGACTGACTGTTGTTGAATGCAACTTATTTTTCATATTTTTTGAGGATTGAATTGTTTCCGTACGGTCGTTGTAAATGTTTGATTCCGCATAAACTCTGGTTGTATGTGTATGTATGTATATAATGTCTATAGGCTTTACTAATGTACGGTGCCGGCACTCTCATACGAGACTTGAAATCAGGCACAGGCTGACTTTCTTATTCCGGGTGTGATCGAAGGCGTATTTTCTCATGTTGCGCTGACTTATTTTGGTCCCTGAGAGAACGTGTTCCTAGAAATGTACCCTGAATGGTGGTTTAGGCCCCAGGTCATCCATAGGAATGGATCATTTTCTTAAAGTTTATGCATTGACTAAGTTTAGAACTTTCTTAATTTTTCGTTGGGTTCCTTTCTTACGAGTAGACCAGTATAACAGTATGTCTGTATTGATGGCCTTTGGGTATGCATGTGTGTAAAAGTGTAAAAGTACATGATAGCTGTGAGTTCTACCGCTCAATCGATATGTATTACTACTGTATAGAGGTTGTTTGTATTTTTTAGTACCCGGGGTGATTTTGGTAGTGACATCTATTAATAGTCGTCATGCGGAAAATGTGTGTGAGCATTGTTTGCAGATTTTTCGAAGGAAAGGAAATTGATTTAGATGATTTACTGGTAGGTCGTGTGATTGAGTTGCCTACATATATGGTGGTTTTTAGGCCCAGGTCAGCCATAGGAAGGGATCATCTTCTCAGAGTTTATGCATTGATTTAGGTTTAGAAACTTCTAAATTTTATGTATTTATGGCCCTTGGATATTCTGTGGGTATCTTACAGCAGCAGTACTGCTGTGTGTGTACGATAGCTGTGAATGCTACCGCTCAATCGATATGTATTACTGCTGTATAGGGGTTGTTTGTATTTTTAATATTCGGGGTGATTTTTGATGTGGCATCTATTTATAGTCGTTATGTGGAAGTTGAGTGTGAACATTGTTTGGAGATTTTGTTTTTTTTCCGCGGGAAGAGGGATTGGATTTAGATTATTTACTGGTATCATATGTATAGTTATGTTTGTGAAATTTTCGCACTTTTCGCAACTTTTCTCTCCGCGCGAGCGCTTTTCGGCAAAACGCTAAGTATCCCGACACGGGAGGCCCGGCCGGACACATTGGTCGAGGTTTGGGCTCGATCCGAGCTCTGTGGCTCGCGTGGCGGGCGCTTAAAGTATTTTTTCCCGCGGGAGTGGATAAGCCGATTTCCCGGGTTGTCTGCATGAGGCCGTGTTTTGTACGTACGTGCCAGTAAATGTTTCACGTTGTTTGTATTTTGTGAGGCCCTGTTTTTGCTCAGTCGTGCGTTTTTTGTGCGTTTCTTGCCGAGAGCACGAGGAGCACACACGAACAGCAGCAGCACCGCAGAAAGCGTGTTACAAACAGTACAACCTCAATGTTACAGCCCTGCCGCCCAGAAGCACAGCAGTAGCAGCAGCAGCAGGCATGATACCATGCATGCGCGTGCCTTAGTCCCGTGATGTACCGCCGTGACGAGTTGCTTTTGTCGAAGCCTGCGAGTTTTCCGAGTCATGATATCATACCTACCTGCAGATCGATGCTCATGTACGAATCTCTCCACTGTCCCGAAATGTAAGAAACTTTTGTTCTACAGTATTATTTTACGCTGCCAACGATCATTCAATGTAAGTATTGGATTGGATGAGGCCTCCTGCCCTGGTCGGAGGGCCTCGCCCGGGATAAACTCCGCGCTGAGTGCGCTTCTCAGCGCGGCGCCCATCCCTGGGATTGAAATGACCGAGCAGAAAAATACTACTAAGCCTGTAGGGTGGGTGGGAAGGTCTGTATTTTTCCTATGCCTATTATCCTCTTCTCGCCGGAGAATTAGGCTTGGACGAAGTGATCGTCTCCGGCATACAGTCTCTGAGTAATTCGGACCAAATCTGGTTTCATATTTTTGTGCCAAAACTGGACTCAGCTGATTGGGTAACGATTTTACTACAGTATTCTTTTACGCTGCCAACGATCATTCAATGTAAGTATTGGATTGGATGAGGCCTCCTGCCCCGGTCGGTGGTCCTACCCATACTTCCTTGCGTTACTTAGTTCGTCCTCGGCCACCGTTCCGGGGCTGCGTTGTCTCACCCAAACTTGCTTCGTACTTATGTGCTAGTATACGTTAGGCGTACTTCGGTGTGCCTGCGGATAAAGCAGACTGAACCGCTGCAGACGGTGACGGCTCGCCGCGGACGCTTAGTCATGGTCCTGTTTCGTCCTTGCCGGTTTGACCAGTGTACAAGTGGTCCACCGGGTGTAGATTCGCTACTTTCTCTGTCTTCTACCTGCCGCTCTTCGTGATCTCGCTAACGGTCGTATCCACCACCGACTTGCTCCCTGAGCCTCCTACGTTCAAGGGGTGCCGGATGGTCGGGCATTCGCACCGCTCGCCGGTGCCCCTACCACGCCACCTCGTTGCCCTCGTCGGCTAGTGCTTACCCCTGCGGCTGGGCGTCAGGATGTCGCCTATAGAGAGTAAGCAACCCGTGATACCGCGCATACGTGTGTATGCTCGCTGCAGTTGATGCGTCGCCCCACCTCATCACACACCCGAGTGTGGTGAACACGAACTTCTCGGCGTCAAGAGGAGTCGTCCCGGCTTTATACGGGTATTCTCACAACATGCCCGCAGATATCGGCGATATATATTTCAAATATGTACATACTTGGTATAATTTATTGTTTGCTTTTTTTAGACGCTAACCCCTCAAGTGTCGTGAAATTCGACGCCAGGAAGGTCAATCTTGTCCTATCCGTCCGTGTGAGTATACAACACGCCTGGCACGCATTGTTCCCTATACATTGCCCTGGAACCCCATACTAGGACGCATCGATGCCCATTCCACCAAGTGATAATACGTCGGCATGTACCAGTGCGGTGAAAACCAACTATTTGCCCACTCACATCAGCATAGTAAGGCATACCTGGTATTCCTTACGTTTGGACAAGCTAGGAAAGCTGCCTCCCTCGGCAGCATACACATCACCAGGTAGGGAATAGTCGTTGCTGAACTAGCTGCCTCCCTCGGCAGCATAAGCATCACCAGGTAGGGAATAGTCGTTGCTGGATTATCTGCCTCTCTCGGCAGCATAAACATTACCAGGTAGAGAATACTCGTTGCTGAATTAGATGCTACTGCCGGCATTGTTCAAACTACTAGCGATGCCGTTCTGCTGGTGCTGCGAAATCGACGCTATTCAAGGTGCTTTAGGTTTTATTACTGTCAATACGTGCGCGCTGATGTTATGGCTGTACTGGTACTGGGTTGCTGCTCGCTCGTAGTTGTTGAAGAGCACGGAGCGTGCACCGGTGTTATTTATTTATAACTTTAGTGCTTATTTTAATTTATTAATTATTTTCCCGCGCTGATAAATGCTGACCAGGTACCTCCCGTGCGCCTGTCGGGCTTGAAAAATAATACACAGCGTCTTGGTGTGTTTTAAATATATACTAGCGGTAAGATCACGGCCCCGCCCGTGGCGCTAGCCGAGCGTTGCCTAGAGTAGTATGTAAGGACCTGGGATGGTAGTACTCGTTATATATTTTCGGTTCTCCTGAACGTAAACCGAAACCGAGGGAACGACAGTGCCCACAGCAACCAAATAGCCGCGGTGTACAGTGTCATGGGGAAGTCACGGGGGGGGGGCGTCGCATACACGCACGGTAAAACGAGCATAACGTAACCTGTGATTTAATGTTACGGGGGTCCGGCCATGATGTGGGTATGTGTATACGCACCCGCTGACCTATTCTGGGCTGTGATTGCAGTTGCGCGTTGCTGGCTTTGAGATACCAAAAATACTTTCAATGAGTCTTGCTGATGCTGATGCTGACGCTGTGACTGCTGCGCTGCTTGTATTGAGGCCGCAGAAGTCCTTTACTTTTGTAACCGTTGCTGAAGCGGCAGCTGGTGCTCTGCTGCTGCATGTCGCTTATAATTATAGATGCTGCGACATATGGGTAATAAATATTACTGTAGGCATCCAACCTCAAGCGTACAGTGTGATGCCACACACGTACATCGCAGTGAGCATACCCACGTGATGCATGGTTTGATGCTGTGGCTGTTAGCCGCTGCTGCTGCGGCTGAAGCGAGACCATAAGATAGCGAAATAAGCAACGACCTATAAAATATACAATACATATATATATAATAATATCAAGACCCAATATGCTACACCTGCGTCGCACTTATTATATAGGCGTAGAAAAAGAGGCAACCTCACGCGTGCTTCGAAACTTGGAGCGGAACCCGGTATGCCTATGCCAGATGTCAAGATGCACGCGCGCTTAGTCGCGTGTCCTATACCTCCGTTCAGGCACAGACGTTTCACTCCAGAGCGCAACCGTATCATTGCATCATTGCATTCACCCTCATATACATAACCCGGTTTAGCTACGTAGCCACCTAACCCGCGAGCAGTGCGATCATGTATCTCCCTGGAAGGACGTGCGGCGGTTCAATGTCATCATGCTGCGTGCGCCTCGTATATGTCTCACGTGACGCTTCGTAAATATCCCTTCGCTCAGCAATTCGGGCAGGGTCATGTGGACGATCTGTAATAGTCGAATCGAAATATATTATATACACCAGGTACAGTATATATGATGTATCCGATACCTATTCCTAACCAAAAGGGCATACTTGAGAGCTTTCTGCTTTCTTGCTGGTGCAGGCTTCTGTTGCGAGAGAGGCGCGACACATTTTACGCTTCTTTTGATGCCGCTGCTTGAATACTACTTTTGTGGATGCTACTGATACCCGTGCAATTACTGCTGATGATGCTGAAGCAACTACTGCTGAGGCTAGCGGTATGAACATGTACATAATACGGTTTAGTATTTGAAGTACTTATTTTATCGTCATCCACAACACGGAAATGATCATCGAGCTCTTTATACAACAAAATGTGGAAGCTGCTTTTCCACTGCTGGTGTTGGTGCTGATGCTCTGGTGCTGCTCATACCGCGGATCATGCTTCTACCGCCACGGATTATATATCTGTTTCGGGTGCTTCGAACTGCAGTACAACAGTCACAGTAACACCTGACATCCCCATATCTAGGCATATTATAAGCACGATAGTAGAATACGTATATATAAACCAATGGTGGTGGAGAGGGGTGGGGAGGGGAACTGAGGGGCAAGACAGTGTCATCCCCGCAGTATCGGGCTACGTCCCAAACGGCCATGGCGCGGCAATTCGGGCGGGGTCCAGCGCTTCCCGCTACATTTTGTTTTTTTACCTAGCCCTGCGGCGCGAAACATGCGACCGGGACTTTTGCGCTTCCCATCTTAATTCAATAAGTGATCAATTTATTTACTATTAGCGGTTTATCGACTCCGACTGTGCGTCGTCACACACCCTTACTTCTGCCGCACGGCAATATCATATCTCGGTGTGACAAACGCTACCCCCACCTCTCTGTCTGGCCTTTTGCTCACGGTCGCGTTTACTGGGTTTGCTAATATTTCCTGATCCTCGCGCGTAAGCTAAG
This sequence comes from Saccharina japonica, assembly GCA_008828725.1. Classification (NCBI taxonomy): domain Eukaryota; class Phaeophyceae; order Laminariales; family Laminariaceae; genus Saccharina; species Saccharina japonica. The sequence continues at coordinate 5,594 of MEHQ01001073.1, read as the reverse complement.
CGCCCACTCTGGCGAGGTCAGCGATACCTATTATAACCCTACGAAATCGCAACAAACAGAAACCACACATCACACTAAATATCTTGACTTTATATACATGGTACGGAGTTGTCATGTAATGTATCCTGCTCACGTGGTTCCCACCCCGCAAGCTCACGCTAAAATGCCTGATATATTACTATGCCCGGGCTCGTGGCTGAGGCGCAAACATCACACTAAATATCTTGACTTTATATACATGGTATGGACTTGTCATGTAATATATCCTGCTCACGTGGTTCCCACCCCGCAAGCTCACGCTAAAATGCCTGATATATTACTATGCCCGGGCTCGTGGCTGAGGCGCGGGCGCCGCTAACGCGACTTTCGGCGTTGGATGGTTAACCGTGGAGCTAAACTACGTGGACCAGCTCTCTGCTTGTGTGCGTCGTATTAAATCGTTGCTATAGTATTTGGCCCCACGAAATATACATATCTTGCATCGTGAGTATGCAACGCCCCGGTTCACACAGGTAGCACACTGCTGGCTCGCAGCCGTTACCCTTGCCCCGGTAGGAGCCCCCACCACGTACAACGTGCTGGCGGCATCACAAGCGGCGATTTCCACGTCACTTCTTCTCTCAAATCACTAGCCGCGATGTTTGCGTATTGCACGCTGCGCGTCCGTCCTCGTAGTCGCTTGACTCTACCGCTTTCATTTGAAATGGACGTGTGCCGGGGCCTACGTGCCCTACGGCAAATGCGCGGTGCTGCCTGCCTCTGATCTGCGCGTGCGAACCACGTACATACCCGTACACCCCGGTGTCTGTCTGTCCTGCAGCCGCAACCGCCGTGTGTGGTAATTTTCCCTACGACGGACTCCCGTACTGCCAGCTTCTGCGAACGAGCCAAAATTACTTTTATTTGGTTTTATGTAGTACGAGGCCCGTAATAAAATCGTGAATATTTATTTTCCCCAATGAATGAGATGAAGTACCCGGTAACCCGATGAGCGCCGATATGTCGCAGAGAGTCGGCTGTGCTAGGGCCTAGCGCTGGTCGAGTTGTCTGAGCCATCGGCTTGCGTCCACTGACCGCGCGCGTATAGACGAAACGCTCAAAATATTAATATACTGCTTGCTCTTTTATCTCTTTCTATTTTTGTGTGCGCGCGCATGCCGGCCCGTCCTCGCTTATTGTGTCGTGTTGCTTCCTCTATCCGCCACTCACAGTATTCGGCGAATGTGTGCAATAAAGTCGTGGTGATGCTTCCTGTGGCCGTATAGCTACGGCGTTAAGCTTCCCGTGTGTTTTGCTGGGTTTTCGATACCTTATCGCTTTCATATAATTTATTAATCTGATTCAATTCATTATCAAAGGTGCCGATTTCTATTCAGCGCCCAATGTTTCCCCCGAACGGGCTACGTACTGACAAGTGTCCTGTTCTCGTTACGCTAGTGGAAACAATGCTGTGAGTCTTAACTAACCGTCAAGTAAACACGACGGTACCGCAGACACGAGCAAAGCGACTCCTGATGGTGTCCTATCGACATACGTTAATGTTGTATGTATTTGTTATATAAGGGACGATGCGCGAGTCGCGGTCGTGTCTACAAGCCTCGATACAGATAGCGGCGTGTTTTGGGCGGGTGCCCTCTGCCGAGGGTGCTTCGCTGTGTACTGATCCCCGTCGTTGGTGCGGAGACGACTGTTATGCTTGCTGTGGTAATGTAGGCGCTGCTCCAACCTACCTACTACGCACGTTTTTTGTTGTATGAATGCACCCGCGATACGAGCCTGCGTTGTATCGCGGAGCGGGTGCTGCTGCTGATGTCAGCCCAGCAGCTGAAACGAGCGGCGGCGCGACCGGTCATGGCGCAGCAAAAGCAAGCGGGGTCCAGCGTTTTCCTTATGGGGCTAAACTTGAGGAGTTCGTTTTCGCGCTTCCCATCTCAGTTTGAATAGTTAATCAGTTGATTAAACTATAAGAAAATAAATAAATAAGATAAGATTTATTATCAGTTCCCAAGCGCCGACTGTACGTCGCCCCCGTTTCAGCGTGTTTTACAGAACCTGGCCTCGTTCTCACGGCCGTGTACATTGGATTGTAATATTTGCTTGGCTCTCGCGCGAACGCTACACGCCTACTCTGGCGAGGTCAGAGATAGCTGTTATACCCGCACCCTACACGTTGGATGGGTACCCGTGGTGCTAACCACGAGGACCCGCTCCCCACCTTCGTGCGTCGAATAATATCGTTGCTGTGATATTTGTGGCCCTAGCAATATACACGCTGTGTTTTCTGCCGCGCCCCGGCCCACGCACGTATCACACTTATGGCTCGCCGCCGTTCCTCTTGCTATCCCACTACGTACCGCGTGCTGGCGACCTCGCTGGCCGCGATCTGCGCCGCCCCTGCTTCCCCCAAATCACTGGCCGCGATTTTTGCGTATAGCGCGCTGCGCGTCCGTCCTCATAGTCACTTGACTCCACCGCGTTATTTAGCAGTGTGCGTGGGCCGACACCCGTAATATGTGCCGAAGCCTGTATGCCCCCCACGGTCAACACGAGCGCTGCTTGCCTCGTGATCCGCTCGCGTGCGAACCACGTACACGTACACCCCGGTGTCTGGCTATTCTTCAGCCGCGACCTCCGTGTGTGGTAATTTACCCTACTGCGATTTTAATTTGCGTTATTCACACCCTCAACCGAAGCAGGCGCTATGGTGTAAACAATAAATGCGACCGCACCCGTACCCCCGGTGTCTGGCTATTCCTCAGCCGCGACCTTCGTGTGTGATAATTTTGTTCTGCTGTGATTTTTAATTTGTTCTTGTTCACACTCTCAATAATCTCAACACCGAGACGCAACAGCAACCGCAAACGCAGTAATGGAACACACACACCAGCAGCGCCCGTAGTGTAGGTCAGCACAAATAAACGTCATTCTTCGTTGAACTCATTATGCGATTAATCGTATGAGCACGTAAGTCATTATTATTTTTGAATTTTAATGCAAAATAAACAATAAATAAATAAGTAAATAAACGAGATATAGCATACACAAGCACACACGCGCCCAAGTCACCAACCCACACACCGGTAACCACAAGCCAATAGCACACAATACAGTAGCCCCCCTTATGCCCTATATATTATAATAGTACACGTCAAGAGAGAGGCCAAATCGGCGGGACCCGCCTACACTAACACCTATATATTGCCCACTGCTGTGGATAAGAGTTCTCTTAAATCGGGGTACTCGTTTGTGGATCGTATGTTATCGTGTGAAAGCGATACGTACGCGTATATGCACTCGTATCGGGGTACTCGTTCGTGCGGCGTACGTACGGTGTGAAACAGGTACGTATGCGTATATGCACTCGTATCGCTTTTCCGAGCGAAATGCCCCGTCTCCGCGTATCGAGCCGTATCAAACCCATTCGGCAGCAGCTGTCGCCTTATGATAATGACGCACGCTGCACTGACGCCGACGCACGATGTTGGAAAGCTTTTTATGTATGCATGCAAGCTGGTGTTTTGTACAGGCTCGTGTCCCGATGTCCGGTGTTCTCGCTATGTGGCCTCGCTACGATGCGTCCTTTACCAAGCTGTTATAACGTACGCAGCTTCTGCCTCTACGCCTATATACAAGAGTATACGTACGGCATGCTGCCACATATGGCCCACAGCGTACCAGGTATATGCAGCAGTGAAAAGGACGTGATTTATGTGGCTAGTTACCTATAGCATCGCTCTTGTTATTACTCGTACACAGAGTACTTCGTGGACTATCGCTTCCTATTACTGTTATTATAGCACGGAGAAAACCCAAACCACGCGTCCTCGAACCGCAGTCGTTTATCTTCTCTTCCCTTGCCCGGCTTACAGGTTGCACAGCGCACGCCTGGGACGTGTGCCGAGGCCTGTATGCTCCCCGGCTACGACGTGCATTACTTGCCTCTGATCCACGCGCGTGCGAACCACGTACCCGAACACCCCGGTGTCTGGCTGTTCTCCAGCCGCGACCGCCGCGTGTGGTAATTTTGTAATTTTCTCTACCGCGAACTACCCTACTGCCCGTTTGCTCTACTATTAATACGAAGTTTTTCGTGGTACGTATAATATGTACATGTAGGTACTATGTGACCGTTTGTATTTACTCGTACATATCATACCAGGCATGTTATTATTTGTTAAACAGTATCTCCAGGTTGAACTACCCATCAACACACATACTTGACCTAATTTCCTACTCGTGGCTCGTTGCACAGTAGTTTCGTGAAAACGCCCCGGCGAGCAGCGAGCAGAGTTATTTATCTATTATATTAATATTAATAGGAGATTCCACGAGTGGTCGAATTATGCAGTAGACCGTGGGTGGTCCGAACCACCAAGACATACTATAATATCAGTATGAATAAGATATTTTCAGATCAGGGCGACAAGTGAAAGAGGGGCGTATTCATCAAACCCGCTCTATGTTGTTCCGCGTGAACAAAGGGGTCCGCCGATGGCTGACACAAGAGGACCCACGTTAAAGAATAAACGAACACGCTTAGGGCATAATACAGGGCAGTCACGTCGAAGGTGCACCGCTTGAGCTGTGTCACCACATATACATGTCAGCGTACACGACTGACTACTATTAATAGGGTCGTTCCAAAGCCCATTCACCCTCAGCCGAAGCAGACACTGCTGCGGTGTACCATAAAACGCAACATCCGCCGTAAAAGACGTAATGCAAATAGAAAATAGCAGCAGCGCCAGTAGCTGTACGTAGCAGCAGTATGAATGGGGGGAAGCCCCGCTTTTTCGGCGCCCCTAGCCTTGAAACATGGTTGTAATGTGGTGGGGCGGTGCCATGCACCTGTATCTTATGTTCCTTGCATATACCCGCTTGGGTTCGAGTGCTTCTATGCCGGGGCGGTTGCGGCTCTCGGCTGAACGCTGCCGATGCTACCGCTGCTACCTACCCCATAAACACTTTTTTCATAATATATGTACTTCGTATATATGTTGATTTCATAATTTATATTGTGTACCTGGTATGTTGTATTTGTACACGTATCGCATACGTAGCAGTTGCTGCTGCGTCTAATTCGGTGTGTTGCCCTTTTCCTGCGGACCTCTCCTGTCACCCGATCATCTGCTGCTTTTCCGGTTGATTGTGGCCGCTACGATATATCAGTATCTCCAGGTATGGCCATACTAACACACACTTGATATATTTCCTACTCGTGACTCGTGGCATAGTTCCACTACTGGACAAAGCATGATGATAGTAGATCTTCCTGAAGCGCTTGCTTGTCACGTCGTATAAAGCCCATTTGGCAGCAGCCGCCACATTGCCCTCCTATTTAGTATCCTCTATTATTAATGGGCCATTTCAGCTGAGGATGATGTTGTAGCGTCATCTGGATGATTAGTGCAGGAGAAGGGTGTCGATTCATCTGACCTGAACACGCAGCAGTTGTTATCATGTTAGCACCAACTCTCAATAACTGTCAGGTTGAGTAGATGCGTGTGTTGAGTAACACGGGCCAGCGAAGATCCGTACACGCTTAAGCTCGCATGCACCCTATACTCGAAACCGTCACGCACATAAACAGATAT
>MEHQ01002857.1:132251-202818 GCA_008828725.1 Saccharina japonica | reverse complement strand
CATACGTAGGACGTAAGGTGCTACTACTCCCTGCCTACAGTTGTTCCATCGTAGGGCTTTAGCTACTGCTGTACATACATACAGCAGCAGTAGGGGACGACGTCGGCTCCATGACATCGACTGCGGGATCCTCCAAGATCGCAAAATACCGTCTCCCCATCCACCGCCGGGGCATTCACCTCGCCACATATACTACCAGATACTGGTACGAACATGGCTGCGAAAGCTTGGAACAGAAGCAACCAGGCCGGCCCATCATGCTGTCTCTCGTACATACATCAAGGCTGTTGCTCCCTGGGCCATAACAGGGTCTCTCCCGTCAGCCCCAACCCAACCGTACGCATCTCTCTCAAAAACGGTCTCGAAACGGTGGAGCTCTGCATGGCATACCTGCTACTACTCTCACCGACTCAAGGTTCTCACATCCCAAGAAAATTTAAAAAACGCCGCTATTTTTTCTTGTCCCAAAATGCTGAACGCGAAGCATTCCCTGGAGAATAGATGACCTCGATGCCACCCTCCCTACTCCACCCTCCCTATTCCCTGCGTCGCCGTCGGAGAGTTCCGACGATGGCGAGATACAGCACCCCTCTCGGCTGTATCAGCGGTGGTTGGCTCCTTCTAACTGCCTTACACCGGACCCCTCCTGCGCCTTGCTTTCACAGTTTTTCTCCGAAAGCGCGAACATTCGAAGTAGCTCCATATATTCGACAGCAAGGCCCTGTTTCAACACCTGAGCTTGAAGGTCTCCAACTTCCGATGATCCACGTTATCTACCTTATTTCAGCACAGGTTTGTCTTGACACCATGGTTCTTGCCATGGCGACTCCATGGCGACTCCATGGTGTGTCCCTGGTGTGTCCCTGGTTTGTCCATGGTTTGGCCATGGCGTTTCCATGGCGACTCCATGGCGTCTCCGCGGCGTGTTCATGGCGACTCCATGGCGACTTCATGGCGATTCGGCGTCTCCATGGTGACTCAACGGTGTGTCCATGGCGCCTCCACGGCTATTCCATGGTGTGTTCATGGTGTGTCCATGGTCATTTTATGGCGACTCAATGGCGACTCCATGGTGTGCCCATGGTGTGCCCATGGCGTCTCCATGGCGACTTCGTGCTGTGTCCATCGCGACTCCATGGCGACTCCATGACTACTTCTAGGCGAACCCCAGGACAGGTTTGTCTTCACTCAATTGTTATTTTTCAGCAATCGCCATGACGACTCCATGGTGTGTCCATTGCAACTCCGTAGTGTGTCCATGACATTTATATGGTGACTCCATGGCAACTCTATGGTGTGCCCATTGAGAGGTCGTGGCAACTCCATGGTGTGTCCGCAGAGAGGCCAGACCAACACCATGGCGACTCTATGGCGACTCTATGGTGTGTCCACGGCGACACCATGGACTCGCCATGGTGTGTCCATGGAGATGCCATGGCGACTCCATAGTATGCCCATGGAGTGTCAATCGTGCCTCCATGGTGTGTCGATGGCGACTCCATGACGCCTCCATGGCGACTCCGTGGCTAGTCCAGGGTGACACCATGGCGACTCCATGGTTTGTCCATGGGGACTCCATTTTGACTCCATGGTTTGTCCATGGCGACACCATGGCAACTCCATGGTGTGTCCATGGAGTGTCCATGGTGTGTCCATGGTGACTCCATGACGCCTCCATGGCGACTCCATGGCTAGTCCATGGCTAGTCCATGGCTCCTCCACGGCTCCTCCATCGGGACTCCATGGCGACTCCATGGTTTGTCCATGGCGACACCATGGCGACTCCATGGTTTGTTCATCGGGACTCTATGGCGACTCCATGGTGTGTCCATGAAGCCACCATGGACACACCATGGCGTCTCCATGGAGACTCCATGGCGCCTCTGACGCATGCTACGATAGAGATGAACCATGTTGTTTCTGAGCTCCTCACTTAAGGAGCTTCATACCTCACCGAAAACAAATCTTGGAGGAAAATTAAAGTCCTACCCGATGCGAAATCTCACGACCCAAGTATATTCTGAAAAGTATTTCATCACAACAATGAAAGTCCGACGATTTCGGGTTAAGGAGCCCGATCGTTCAGAAAACGATTCAGCCAAAAGTCCTACCTCTATCGTAGCATGCGTCCTTCATGGTTTTTCCATGGCGACTCCATGGTGTGCCCATGGAGAAGCCATGACAACGCCATGGTGTGTCCGCGGAGAGGCCATGGCAACACTATGGTGACTCTATGGCGACTCCATGGTGTGCCCATGGTGACACCATGGACTCACCATGGCGTGTCCATGGAGAGGCCATGGCCACTCCATGGTGTGTCCATGGAGCGTCCATAGTGTCTCCATGGTGTCCACTATGGCCTTTCTATGGACACACCATGGCACACCAAGGCCTTTCCATGGACCTGTCATGGAGTCGCCATGCCGCAGCCATGGCCTTTCCATGGACACGCCATGGAGTAGCCATGGAGTAGCCATCGACACACCATGGGCACACCATGGCCTCTCCATGGTCTTTCCATGGCACTCCATGGCCTTTCCATGGACCTGCCATGGAGTCACCATGGACCTGCCATGGACACACGATGGACACACCATGGCCTTTCCATGGATATGCCACGGAGTCGCCATGGAGTAACCATGGGCACACCATGGACACACCATGGCCTGTCATGGACATGCCATGGCGTCGTCATGGAGTAACCATCGACACACCATGGCCACACCATGGCTACACCATGGCACACCATGTCCTTTCCATGGACCTGCCATGGAGTCGTCGTGTAGCAGCCATGACCTTTCCATGGGCATGCCATGGAATCGCCATGGAGTCGCCTTGGAGCAACCACGGGCGCTCCATGGCCTCTCCATGGACACACCACGGGGTAGCCATGGTAACGCCAAGGCGTAACCATGGAGTCGTCATGGAGTAGCCATGGCCTTTCCATTTACATGCCATGGACATGCCATGGAGACGCCATGCAGTCGCCATGGAGCTCCCGATGACACGCCATGGACACACCATGGCCTCTCCACGGCGACACCATGCACTTGCCGTGGATGCACCATGGACACACCATGGACACACCATGTCCTCACCATGGACTCTCCGAGGAAGCACCATGGACGCACCATGGAGTCGCCATGGAGCCGTCATGGAGCAGCCACGGAATCGCCATGGTGTAGCCATGGGGTCGCCATGGACCATCCACGGAGTTGCCATGGACATGCCATGGAGTCGGCATGGAGTCGGCATGGAGTCGCTACGGAGTTGCCATGGAGTAGCCGTGGAGACGCCGTGGACTAGCCATGGAGTCGCTATGGAGTCGCCATGGAGAAGCCATGGCCTTTCCATGGACACGCCATGGAGTCGCCATGGTGCCGCTGTCGAGTAGCCATGGCCTGTCCGTGGCGGAGTGCTAACCCAAAGTGCAAAAAACTGTCGGATATGTACATCGGTCACTAACCAACGACTGCTCTATATAGAGTGTCCGCAAAGCCCACGTTGGAGCCCAAGCGCGATGGTTTCAAGTCACGGCATTAATCGTACCAACAGGGAGAGGCAAGAAAAGGGGGGGGACCTCGGGGGTCATCACGGCATTCACCAACACACCAACCTGGAGGAAAAAAGCGGTAAAATAACCTATAAAATGCCAATCACCGGTAACGACACGAGACTGTCACAGTGTAAAGATACCAAACCAACAGGTGCTGCTGCAACACCACCTACCGAGCAACTATAACGCCAATACAAGCAGTGCTTTTTTGTCGGTGGCTTCCCACGCTACAGCAGCAGCAGTCCTCATCCCCGGTTCGACATCGACACACATGTCGGTGAACGTCACTGCAACCTTCAGTCTGAAGGCGTCCTGTATCAGGGCCTACTTCACGACGTTGCACCGGCGGTTCTGTCTGCGGGACGAACCGGGGCAAGAGCATCATGCTGCCTGCGACGCGGAAGGACGGCAAGGATTGTCGTCTGTACACGACGGCACCAAGGCTTTGATCCGACATGTGCACAAGGCATCATATTATGTTACACACCCGAGGCGATTTGCCAGAGATCTGTTTTAGGCGGATAACGACCCAGACACACCCAAAAGCGTCGTAGTTGTAGCAATAGCACACCACATCTCATGGGCCGCGGCCCGGGCCGGCCCGTCCAAACATGTGAGCCGCCTCAGGGGCACGGTGGACACCGTAGTAACCGTAGCAGTAGCACACCACATATAATGGGCAGCAGTCCCGGCCTGCCTGTCAAAACACATGGGCCGCCTCATGGGCCGGGCGGAGCGGCCCATATAGAGTCCACATATCATGGGCCGTGGCCGGGCTCGACCCATCAAATATCGAGAGGATGGGCCGCGGCCCGGTCCGGCCCATCAAATTATCAGAGAGTAAGCAGTCGGCCCGACCCAGCCCGTCACATTTGTTTTTACTTCTTACGGCCCGGCCCATCAAATTTTCAAAAGTCTCGGCCCGACCCGGCCCGGCCCATCACCATGTTCGAAAGTCTCGGCCCGGCCCGGCCCGTCACAATGTTCAGATCAGCTCGGCCTGGCCCGGCCCGGACAAACGACCCATGACAAGCCCTAAAACTAATAAGCTCCACAAACCTTGGCCAAAGTAAGAGTCGCGTACATGTGTACTACGGGGGTCGTCATTTGAGAAAGACCTGTTTTTTCCAGAACAAAATCAGATACTCGTACCAGTACGTTTTTATGTTTTTAGAATCACAAAAATACTGAACAGCCCAGAATGAAGATACGTATACACACCAAAGGCATTTGCCCCACCAATCGTTTTGAAGAAAGAAAACGCCTGTATTGTAACGCGAGGACATGCTGCCCCCCTTAATTCAATGCCGGCGCCAAGTCGAGCCCTTGTGGCCGGCACACTGCTGTCCTACGATCTGCCGGCAAGGCGTGTCTCGTCACCGCACTGCAAAAAACACTGCGAGCCGGCTGTCCAGCTGCGTGTACCAGGAACAGTAATTGGGCCAGAGACGGACTAAAACCGCCCCTAAATAAGGGATGCGGACCACCGCAAGACGTACAGCAACACCGTGATGTTGAGTTCTTTTGTTTTAACGCTTGCAGCCTGCGGTATTTGCGCTTATCTTGGCTCGTTCAGCAGCAGTAGAAACACGCTCTGCTGCTGTAGAACTCGAGTTTTGCTGTACATACTCCCCGAAGTGCCGTTTTAGACTCGTTTCTGGCTGTAACGAGCCAAGACAAGCGCAAACACTGCAGGCTGCAAGCGTTAAAACAAAACGTCAACGTTACAGTATTGCTGTACGCCTTGCGATGGTCCGCAGCCCTTGTCTAGGGGCGGTTTCAGCCTGCCTCTGGCCCTGTTAAGGTTCCTGGTGCACGCAGCTGGACAACTGCCTTGCTGTGCTTTTTGCAGTTCGGAGAGATACGCGCCGGCAGATCGCAGGACAGTGTGCCGGCCACAAAGGCCCAAATGACGCCGACATTGAATTGAAGAGGGGCAGCATGTCCTTGCGTTACCGTACAGACCTTCTCTTTCGCCAAATCGATCGGTGGGGCAAAATGCCTTTGGTGTATATACGTATCTTCACTGGGCTGTTCAGTATTTTTGTGATTCTACGAAAAAAACAGAAACGTATCTGGGATTTTTCTCGGAAAAGCAGGTCTTTCTCAAATGACGACCCCTGTAATACTTCAAAGCAGAGTAAGTACTACGAGCACTACGTACGTTTCTCTGCTGTCTGTTGTTGTCTTTGTGGTGGCGGTTGGGGGTCGTGGATGTGTTTTGCTGTGTGGGTGAGCGTTTTTGTTGCTGTGGGTGTTGTTTTATTGTTAATAGTAGTGTTTTTGATATTTCGCCACGTTCCTCAGGATCGCCGGCAGAGTCGCTTATCTCCGAAGAGAAAAGCGCAGGTCATCGAAACAGATCAAGTGGGCACAAGGCCACACCAAAATCTGAAAACTATCGCTGCTCCGGCTCCGGAGAACTTGCACGTACGTGCGAGTCTAACGAATCTGCACGTACATTCAATACGGTTATATATATGTATAGCAGGAGTTGTTGTAGATATGTATGGCCTACATGGGTACCAAATGGGATCGAGGTGCCAGGTGGGCCTCCGGCGGCTCCTGCGGAGGGCTGATTATATTTCTGCATCTTGTGGGTGGGAGCAGGGTGCCAAATGGGATAATATCCGGGTGGGATAGGTCCGGGTGGGAGCAAGGGTAAAGATGGTGCAAAAGTACGTGCAGTTCTAACAGCCCACAGCACGTACGTGCAATTATACGGCTGGTGTCGCTGCTCTGCCAACTTTATCGTCCTCACCGGAATCGGTGGGTTTGCCTTGTTTTGGATAAACAAAGCGGAGACTGACCTATAGAAATGATTATTTCGAGTACAGTTAGGAGTGCAATTAAACACGTATTTACGCCAACACTGGCTCTTTTTCTATCACGAGATCCAGTTGAAACGAAAAATGAAACTTTTGACCTTTAGAAAATAAACCAATCAGAGCCAGCCAAATGTCGTCGTCATGAACGACTAAAACAAACTCCAATTTTCAGCTCCATACTACTCGTACCTAATGATGCTGGGCAGCCTTGTTCGCTCGTTGGAGCTGCCTGTACTCGTGACGCTGCTTGCACTTTGAACAGTAGCTAAGCACTTTCTACGACACAACACACAGCCCACAGTCAGCGAATCCCAAGCCCGCTTGTCTCGCGGAACTCCAGCGCTCATGGCGATGACTACCCACACGTCACGGTAGCAGCCGTCCGTGCCAGATCAAAATCAACTGCTGCAGCAGCATTGACCAGCAGCATTGAGCAGTAGCACAGCAGCAGCAAGCACAAGCAGCAAGCAGCAGCAGCAAGCAGCAGCAGCAAGCAGAAGCAGCAGCAGCAGACAGCAGCAGCAGCAGCAGCAGCAGCAGCAAGCGGGAGCAGCAGCAGCCATGATGGCTACTACCGGTACCTGGTATTATTGCTCAGCACAGCTGGTAGTCTCCCTTTCATGCTGCAATCGGACGTATAGGCAGCTTTGTCCGTAAATATTACGACGTTTGGACTGAATGATAAACATGAAAAGTTTTTATTTTCAGGTTAGAGTGGTAGGGAATACATATCGAAATGAATTTCTGCGGGGCTGGAGAGACCCGAGGTGTTTTTTTATCAGTTATTCCCTCTATAATGCCGGTGTGTGCCAGGCCTCGATACCGGACATTATAGCGGGCAACGCATTATTCGTACATTATAAACTTAGTCAAACCATCTGCGCCAAGCGACTTCACCGGCAATATACGGGCACCGGCATATTTAACCGATTATAGAGGACTCCTCACTGTAGCGAAAAAGCGTAACATATACCAGTACAACCAAACAGACTAAAGTGCATTTTTTAGCGTGGGTTTTTCCTCTAGCAACAACGCGATTTTGATGCGGTTTGCTTTGATAGATAGCCTATAACCTAAAGCATGTATTAATCTATCAGTGTGTTAAAGTAAAGGAGGCAAATCATTCCGCGCAAGAACATATGAAAAATATAGTCCTTTTCGGCCATTTCTCTTTCAATTCAGATTATTTTTTTGACGTGATGAACTAATACAACCACGGCGACCCTGCAGCCATGGCCGCGAAGTATTAAGAGAAAACTCCAAGGTCAGGTTATGTAGGGTACCTACAGAACCATACCCGGAGTACTTACCCGGGAAATACCCTACAGAGAACTTCTGTGAGTTCTGTAAGGGTTTTATACCCGTACCCGGAACTTCTGTAAGTTCTGTACGACCTTCATCCTACAGAGAACTTCTGTAAGTTCTGTACTCCCCGTTTCACATACCCGGGGTACCGGTACAACGGKGTTTGTACCTGCCCGGAATTCTGTGAGTTCTGTACGCCCGTACCACAATACCCGGAACTTCTGTGAGTTCTGTAAGGGTTTTATACCCTAACCCGGAACTTCTGTAAGTTCTGTAACGCCTTGGGCACAATACCCCGGGTAAGGGTATTCCCTCGGCACAATACCCTGTGTGCCGGTACAGATTAGGGTATCGTTGAGGATGTCAGGAGACGGTCAGTCGAGGGAAAATGGGCATCGGTCAAGGGTGTGGATTCGAGTGTTCCACACTAAAACTAGTATTTTGGCTTCAGTCGAGGATAAAAAATGAAAAATATTGTCAGTCAAGGGGTGAAAGTGCCGTCTCCTGACATCTTTTGAGGAGTGATGTTATGCATTCTGACGTCATGTCTCATCAGTGACACACACCAAAAACGAACTTACGAAATTAAATTACATTGTACAACCCACCTCGCTCACAACCACACATGAACCGAGCACCAAGTACGTGGATTTTGATTTGGGGGGTAATCTATGACCGCGGAAGTCATTCCCATGAAGTTGGAACGGTCCTTACCGTGAAAATCGTGAAAGACAGCTATAACAGAAATTAGCTACAATGGTACATGCATGGTATATACGCGTTAGTACCGGTTAGTGTGTCATGTTTGAAGTACACCAAATCGCAGTATTTCGAAATGCATTTTATGTATTTTTTTTTAGGAGTACATTTGCAGTTTTTTCGCCCCCTTGAGGTGGTATTTACCGAGGGTTCACCGGAACTTCTGTAGTTCTGTACGCCCGTGCCTCAATCGGAACTTCTGTGAGTTCTGTACGCCCGGGCCACAATCGGAACTTCTGTGAGTTTTGTACGACGGGCCACAATCGGAGCTTTTGTGATTTCTGTACGCCCGTCCACAATAAATACCCGGAACTTCTGTAAGTTCTGTACGCCCGTGCACAATACCCGGAATTTCTGTGAGTTTGTGCGACCTTCATACCCGTACCGGAACTTCTGTAAGTTCTGTGGACCGAGCCACAATACCCGGGGTACCGGTACAACGTGTTTTACCTGCCTGGAACTTCTGTGAGTTCTGTACGCCCGTGCCACAATACCCGGAACTTCTGTGAGTTCTGTAAGGGTTTTATACCGTACCCGGAACTTCTTTAAGTTCTGTACGACCTTCATACCCTACAGAGAACTTCTGTAAGTTCTGTACTCCCCGTTTCACAATACCCGGGGTACCGGTACAACGTGTTTGTACCTGCCCGGAACTTCTGTGAGTTCTGTAGCCCGGGCCACAATACCCGGAACTTCTGTGAGTTCTGTAAGGGTTTTATACCTAACCCGGAACTTCTGTAAGTTCTGTAAGACACCCATACCCTGACCCTAAATCCACAAACCCTACAGAACCTGACCTTATTGGAATAACTCCAGCCACCAGTACGAGTATACCGGCGGGATCAAAGTTTCAGCCTGTGTTGGTGTTTTATTTCAAGAATATTCAAGGAAAATACGATTTCCGTTTTTTTTGTTTTTGCTATGGTTGTTTTGATCGATACGAAAAGACGAGACATGATATTGCGGCGGAATAAGCTTCACTGGCACCCCTAACAGTCATACCCGATACTTTGCTTGATCGGACAAATTATAAACACACTAAACGAAGGCCTCACAAAGGTTACTGCAAAACGTGTATACTATGTACAGCTCACACTATATACTCGTAGAACTACGAACTATAAACTCGTTTGGGCTGGTCGGTGTTATTTGCCCGGTTACTTTCCCGGTGGCTATCTTCGCTCTTGCCCGGTGGCCGGTGGCTACGTATGAGTAGCTGGTACGAGGGACGCACGCTGTGTTCTCCCTTTTCAGCTGGCGACACCCCGGGGATTTGAAGTCAACCACAATCCCGAAGGGGAACCTTGTAAATACGCACGAGTACGTCCTACGATACCCGGTATATATGAACGAGTTTGTTATTTTGTATTGGGCTAAACCCAAAAATAGCAGGTGTATCTACGTATATAGCGATGAGTTCCCCGTATTATATCGTGAGAACAACAAGAATCGCTCTTTTTAACACTATTACGTAATACGTATTATACATTCAAAGAACAACAAAAGACGTGTTCCAGCTTACAACCATGACCACACAATAAGCGAACCGAGCTCAAGACTATGGGATACAGACGTGTACCAGCATCACTGTGTATATCACCCTTATAGTATGTCAATGGTATACAAGTATAGTATACGTATACATACGTCGTATCATAGCCTTTTTTGTGTTTGTTTTCCCATTGTTTACATGTGTCATGTATCCCTTTTCCAAAACTATGATACATTTCGCACATCGTGATTACGTTTTATGTGCCCTGGACCCACTATGTTAGTAACCTACAGTAGAGGAACGAATAAAGGTCTTGCGACGTAGAGTCTTAGAGAGCCCACCAACTAAACACCATGTCCTTATGGGGCTACCAAGTCCGTTTTGGGGTCAGGTCCGGTACGTAGGTTAAGTATACTTCTTCTGAGGTATAGACGAAAATTATGTAACGTATGTATGTGGCATGTATCTTGGAATTGATTGTTGAGCGGGTCAGCGTAAGCCGCAGACACCTTGTTCTACTTCGTAGTCGCGAGAAGTCCGTGGTCTCAGGGCAGTCTCCAAAAGCCCTGGAGTGGAAGAATCCCTCAGGGGAAAATAATTCACAAGAATACAATGTACAACGCAGTTCGATACATACATCATAACCGTGGCACATTGTACACCTCAAATGTATAATATGGGGTGTTGCCTCCAAAGGGTTACAGGTTTGTCGGTGCTAAGGTACTCGTCCATCATATTCTTAGTCCTTCCATTATTGTTGTCGATCTTACTCCATGAATAGCATAGCTAGGGTACAGAGACCAGAGAGACAAAATGATACACCAAGCTAGTATACGAAACAGAAGTTTGAAGCAGTAGTCTGATGTAGCAGGGATAGAGGGGAATCAAGCACACCACTATTCAGGTTCCCCTAATCTACCATGTGTGCGCCTCTCATTTGCGAGGTGTGACACCACTTCTCCTAATAATCATAATAACGTTCCCACTCCATCACATTAGCCCACCCTGAGGAGTAGTAGATGCAGATCACACGGCGATCAAAATAAGTCAACAACACATACATCCAAAAATCGGAAAGGGGGATCGAAGATGCGGCTGTTCGAAATAAAGAAAATATGCTAGATTCACCCCATACCTCGAAATGAGGCTAAGAAGCCTCTGGTAAGATCTAACACGTGCTATGGAGCTGAAAGATGAAGCTTGGGTGGGGGGTACACTCGTGAGATGCCAACCGTAAAAGGGATATGGGGGGATGGCGAAGGCCAGAGCTGGCGAGCCAGAGCATTACACATGCGGAAAACGAACTCAAGGAACACCGCAACGGGAAGAGGGACAACATAGAAAAGTAAGCACGTTGCGAATCACCAAAGAAAAAGGTCTTTAACATGAACCTGGAAAGGATTCCGTAGAACCAACTTGGAAACCCAATGTGATTTCACGCGCAGGTTCGAGTCCTGCCGACGACGCCATGTGTGATATGGAGTGTTGCCTTCAAAGGGGTGCAGGTTTGTCGGTGCTGAGTTTCTCGTCCTTCCATTATTGCTGTCGTTCTTGCTTCATGAAGAGCATAACTAGGGTACAGAGACCAGAGAGACAAAGGGGTACACGAAGCTAGTATACGAAGCAGAAGTCTGAAGCAGTACGAGTCTGATGTAGCAGTGATACATAGAGAGGAATCAAGCACACTACTATTCGGGTTGCCCTAATCTACCATGTGTGCGCCTCATTTAAGAGGTGTGTGTGTCATTACTTCTCCTAATAATCATAAGAACGTTTCCATATCTATACGTATTGACTCCATCACATCAAACAAAAGAAAGTGAATATATTCCAAAGGAAAAAGGAAAAAGGAAAGAGAAAAAGAAGAAAGGGAAAAGGGAAAAAGGACTGAAGAGAAAGGGAAAAAGGAGAAAAGGGACAAAAAAGTGAAGAAAAATAAGACAGGCAGGGAAGCATGACATTACAAGCGGACACATAAGAAAGTACGCAAGTGTAAGAACGCAAGCGGGTACACAGACTTACTCGCAGGTAGGTACGTAGACGCAGGGGGTGGCGACCCAAAAAGCAAAAACCATGAGCCAGAACCAAAAAAACTAAAAGCAAAGTCCATCAACAGGGAAAGCTAATACTGTAGTAGCTATCTATACGCACGCGGATTCAAGATCATGAGCAAAAAGCAAACACTAAAGGACCGAAAGACCTACGAATCAGGAACAATAACGGGAACGAGAAAACAAGAGAGAAATTAAATAAAAAGAAAGGAAGAAGGGAAAAAGGACAAAAGGACAAAAAAAGGGGAAATAGAAAAATAAACAGGCAAAGGAGGCATACAGAAGGCGAGGGAGCACGGGCCGCCCTATGCTAGATACTTCGGCATAGTACTGGAAAGGCACGCATCATGACGATGATGGCCCTACCCAGTCGTCAGTTGTTCGGGGAGCCGCTCACTCCCCCCCTCCCCCCGCCCTGCCCCCCCGCCCAGGTCTCTCCCTGGGCGCATTGGTGTCAACGGTCCGTGTCGCAGTTGCATCCGCGGCCGTCGCGTCTCGCTTTCACTTTGCTGCACTACCCCTCTCCGCGTTATGCCATTTCCGTATAAAAGCCTTCGCCTCGTCCTCGACCATTTGAAACCACCGGCCGGCCTTCTGTGCTGCCTCTCGTCACCCTTCTGGCCTGGTGCCGAACGCCTTGAAGTCCTCCTCGAGGCGTCCCATCCAATATTTCTACTGTCCAAATGAGTAGAAGCATCCCATCCAGTCTTTCTGCTGTCCAAATGAGTAGCCCATACGACCGACCAGCCCCCCAAACATCACCTTCTTCGGCAGCCACTCCCCTCCCATGCGTGCGACGAAACCAGCGGACAATATCCTCCGTCTGCGCACCGTCGCCCCAATGCTCTCGGAGCCTGTCTTGCCAAGCCCGCGGGCGTAGGGTAGAATGCGGTCTTCGCGGTTCCGTTTCCGCCAGCCGGGGCATCGAAGGAGTATACTGTGATGGACCTTCCGTATAGCCTGGCGTAATCAGTTGTATGTGGTCTCTGGCTCCACGTGACGCACTCGTACAGTATCGTCTCGAGTACCTCAGCTTTCAGCAGCCGAACCTTCAATCGCAGGCGCAAACCCGGGCTGTCATAGACTTCCATTTTATACCGCCCGAAGCACTCCCATGCCCTCTGAAGTCGACGCATTACTTCCACACTAAAATCCCGTTTCGCGCTGATAGCTCCGCCCAAGTACATAAACTCGGCCGTTTGATTGTACATCTGGCCGGCTACAGTGACGACGTTGAACGACACGTTGTCCCCATCTTTCGGTTGCGGGCACATAAGCTCCGTCTTGCCCTCCGAGACCGTAGTGAGTCCGAACACCTCGCACGCAGTCATGATCACCGTCATCATCCTCCCCAACCCTGTGCTGGTGATCGCGATACAATGCCCGCATCGCCAGCGCACAGCACACATTCCCCTCAATGTATAGGCCTCCGTCCCCCCCCCCCCCCCTCCTCGACCATTTGAAACCACCGGCCGGCCTTCTGTGCTGCCTCTCGTCACCCTTCTGGCCTGGTGCCGAACGCCTTGAAGTCCTCCTCGAGGCGTCCCATCCAATATTTCTACTGTCCAAATGAGTAGAAGCATCCCATCCAGTCTTTCTGCTGTCCAAATGAGTAGCCCATACGACCGACCAGCCCCCCAAACATCACCTTCTTCGGCAGCCACTCCCCTCCCATGCGTGCGACGAAACCAGCGGACAATATCCTCCGTCTGCGCACCGTCGCCCCAATGCTCTCGGAGCCTGTCTTGCCAAGCCCGCGGGCGTAGGGTAGAATGCGGTCTTCGCGGTTCCGTTTCCGCCAGCCGGGGCATCGAAGGAGTATACTGTGATGGACCTTCCGTATAGCCTGGCGTAATCAGTTGTATGTGGTCTCTGGCTCCACGTGACGCACTCGTACAGTATCGTCTCGAGTGCCTCTCAGCTTTCAGCAGCCGAACCTTCAATCGCAGGCGCAAACCGGGGCTGTCATAGACTTCCATTTTATACCGCCCGAAGCACGCCCATGCCCTCTGAAGTCGACGCATTACTTCCGCACTAAAATCCCGTTTCGCGCTGATAGCCCCGCCCAAGTACACAAACTAGGCCGCTTGATTGTACACCTGTCCGGCTACAGCAGTGGCGACGTTGAACGACACGTTGTCCCCATCTTTCGGTTGCGGGCACATAAGCTCCGTCTTGCCCTCCGGACCGTAGTAGTAAGGGTCGATCTTAACGACAAATTAAAAGTATTTTTCTGGTTTTCTCGCAAATTTCGTGTCGCAGTTGCATCCGCGGCCGTCGCGTCTCGCTTTCACTTTGCTGCACTACCCCTCTCCGCGTTATGCCATTTCCGTATAAAAGCCTTCGCCTCGTCCTCGACCATTTGAAACCACCGGCCGGCCTTCTGTGCTGCCTCTCGTCACCCTTCTGGCCTGGTGCCGAACGCCTTGAAGTCCTCCTCGAGGCGTCCCATCCAATATTTCTACTGTCCAAATGAGTAGAAGCATCCCATCCAGTCTTTCTGCTGTCCAAATGAGTAGCCCATACCACCGACCAGCTCCCCAAACATCACCCTCTTCGGCAGCCATTCCCCTCCCATGCGTGCGACGAAACCAGCGGACAACATCCTCCGTCTGCGCACCGTCGCCCCAATGCTCTCGGAGCCTGTCTTGCCAAGCGCGCGGGCGTAGGATAGAAGGCGGTCTTCGCGATTCCGTTTCCGCCAGCCGACGCATCGAAGGAGCATACTGTGATGGACCTTCCGTATAGCCTGGCGTGTGTGTGGTGTCGGGCTCCACGTGACGCACCCGTACAGTATCGTCTCGAGTACCTCAGCTTTCAGCAGCCGAACCTTCAATCGCAGGCGCAAACCTGGGCTGTCATAGACTTCCATTTTATACCGCCTGAAGCACGCCCATGCCCTCTGAAGTCGACGCATTACTTCCACACTAAAATCCCGTTTCGCGCTGATAGCTCCGCCCAAGTACATAAACTCGGCCGTTTGATTGTACATCTGGCCGGCTACAGTGACGACGTTGAACGACACGTTGTCCCCATCTTTCGGTTGCGGGCACATAAGCTCCGTCTTGCCCTCCGGACCGTGTAGTATGACTTACAAAAAGATCTGGCCGCAAGGTATCAAAGGCCTAAAGTAGACTCGTGCTCGCATAATCGCCTCAGGCGCAAATACTACAGGAGCGTTCGTAACATTTGTCCATTACGCCTCTTGCAGTATCGTGCCTCGAAGGTCTCACCAATTCCGTAGCCAACGCTACAAAGCTTGGACATCCCGAGCTGTTGTCGGGCACTCGTACTTGTCTCGTGTGGCTCAACTTTCTTCTGCTGCCATGCTCTAGACGGAACAGCTGTAGCTGTGGTCGAGGGGCACGCTAACTGGCCGTCTTCACTTGGACAATTCGGGATCTAAACTTAGAGGCCATTTCGGATGAGTTTTCTAACCGAAAAAAAACTGTTTCTGAAAAAAATGCATTCTCGTAGATGCCCTAAGCCCGATCGCCTCACACGCAGTCACGATCACCGTCATCACCCTCTCCAACCCTCCTGGCGATCACGACACAATTCCCGCATCGTCAGCGTACAGCATTCCCCACAACGTATGGACCTCCCCCCCGCCCCCCCGTCGGCTTTGCTAGCCCGTGCCTCCCCCCTCTTCTTCTCCCCCTTCTCCTTCTTTCGTTGGAGTTGCACCATGCTGTCCATGGTGGCTGCATCAGCGGTGAAGCGTTTCTCGGCCATGCGCACACCGCCGTGAAAAACATGTCGAACAGCAATGGCACGAGCACACACCCTTGCCAAAGACCCTGCTCCACGTTGAACATATCGAGCACTCGCCATCGTCCAACCGCGCGCATGCTCGCATACCGTCGTGCAATTGGCGGATGACGGCGAGCGTTCTTGGTGGCACGCCAAAGCGAGATAGAGGACGGTCCACAGGAGAGTTCGGTCGACGGAGTCATGTAGTGGGGTGAATGTGTTGTTTGATGCTGTTGTGTTGTTCGAGGATCTGTGTTTGAAGTTGGGAGGGCCGCAAGCGACACCTCCCCGGAAAAAAATTATGCGGTAGAGATACCCCCGAAGGAATATTCTCCAGGGATTACAGCACTCCAGGGTCTAGCCCAGTGCAAGAGCCTGCTCCCCCTGGGGTCACCAGTCATATTGACCACTGGCAAGCCCCCGCCAGGTAAGTATGCCTCGAATCTGAAGACATTTACTAACTTATATATCTCTTGGAAGCCCACGCACTGTTTTGCATCGCGCCCCAACCCCAACACGAAAACAAAAGCTCAAGACAAAGATGAAGATACAAAAGGTGGATGGTGGGTGATCTTGCTTAGAAGGTGTGGGCACCTACGAGGGGGGGGGGGGATGAACGAAAACAGGGTAACGAGGCGCACGCCCCCCGACAAAACCGTTTTTGTCAGCCGGTTTTAACCGGCTGACCGAAAACCGGTCAAAACCGGATAGCAAAATAACACGCCTGTAAATCAGTGAAACCAAAATGGCTTTGAATGAGCTTTTGATGGTACCCGAGTCACTCGTAGTCTACTACTCGCACACGAAAACAAAAGGTGATACCCTACTCACTGGCACAACATCAACAACAACAGCAGCTGTCTTGCATATGGAAGTGGCCTCAATTACCGGTAGGAACAACTGTAATAAAACGTGTCAAGTACCTGATATCATATATGAATCAGTGAAACAGTACATCTGCGTCTGCCTGAAAGCTGGTGGTGCAGGGCTTCGCTGTCGGTACCCCGCGGGTACCGTGCGTCACCGAACCACCCGCGACCGAGATATACCGAGCCACGCCCGCCCCACACAGCACCCCTCGGTGACCCCGGGGAACGAACAGGCGCCGATGACGGATATAGCTCGCTCCCCGGGAACGGGGCGGATCCGCGGGGAAGGAGGAATTTCCCTACGTTTTTTCCGGAGACGTTCCCCTCCCGGAGTCGTCCCCGTACTAAATTCCAGATGAAATACTCACAGTTACTCCATGATAATTCGTCTCCACACTAATTTCAATATAACAATTATCAGACTAAATCGAAGCAAAAAATTCCATTCTAATTTCAAGATAAACAATATCGAAAAAAAACTAGAAAAGGCAGAATAGATTTTAAAAAGTCGAGGCAGAATTGAAAAGCAGTCAAAACTAAGCGAGATAGCCGCTCCCGCACTTTATTCAAGTTAAAAAAAAAACGTTATCACCCCGGGTTGCCCCCACACTAAATTCAAGATAAAATACCCACAATAACTTCAACATAAATCATAGCCACTTGAATTTTAGATGAATGTCCATGCACCAAAGATCCAATATAACTAATCCTATTATAATTTCAAGATATGGCTGCACTTTCATGGTCTTACACCTCCTATGCGCAATTAAGCATATTTGGCGCGGAGCGCCAAACAAATATGGCAAGGCTGAGGGAGCGAAGCGACCGAGGCTTTTGTGTTGCCTACAGTCAAAAAAGCTCTTCGTAGCGGTGCGTACAGGCTTCTATTTTTGTTATAATGAGTGTCCTTCTGTAATAGCCGTGTTTTTGCTGTAGTACTGATTGTGTGGGCTGTACGTCATCGATTTCCACAAACCCTGCATCTACAAAAGCGGGCGGGTTTGGACTAACGCGTGGAACTTGTTTCGTCGCCAACTACCTCGAGTTGATCGCAGTCGCCTTGCTGCTGTGGTTATGGTGTGTTTTGAGTGCGACGGGATTTCGTTTTTTGTTCCCGTTTTGGCTGTTTTTAAAAGTGAATCGGAAAAAAGCCGAGAAAAAGTAAAACAATACATTTTAAAAACTCGAGTCATAATCGAAAAGCAATCAAAACTAAGCGAGACAGCCGCTCCCACACTCAATTCTAGATACAGTCCGTTTCCCACCCGGGGTCGAACCCACACTAAATTCAAAATAGGAAACGTATACTCACTAAAAATGCTTACAAATACGTCAGCCGCGCGTCAGCTGTGTAGGTTGAAATGAGGTAATGATTGTCACTATTATTTCGAGTCGATCGAGTAGTCACAAAACACTTGTCATCCGGTTAACCGGCTAAAACCGGTGAAAAAAACGCGGGATTGTTTGAAAAAAAAAGGTTACTCGTAAACGCCTGCTGGGTTTATCAAAAACGATTACTCGTAAAAAAAAAAAAACGTTTTTCTAGAAGGTGCCCACAGTAGTTGTAGTATACCCCGTGATAAATAAGCACGTATCCAAAAGGTGTGTCATGTGCCTATATGTATAGGTATAGCGCGACCCCAAGCATCGAGCGACAAGAAATTGAATATTGAAACTTCAGCGCGAACCAATCCCTAGAGTATCTCCGATCCTCTCGCATCACGAATTTTACCCTCGCCTTTTACTAGGATAAACCGTGCTGAGAGGATCCTGAAGGAGTTCTTTCGATTTTTGACCCCACTTGTGGGGTAAACCACACCACCCAACAACACAAACAACACAAACCAACAACCCCACACACACAAAATACATCCGCGTGTTGTCAGTCCGAGTAGAAGGTGTGCCTCCGTAATGTGGGTAGAAAGAAGGAGGTGTTGTCAACTCTCTGGAGCAACATATATGGTTTTGATATATATTCTTCAAGGACTACGATTCTACTGTCGTCCTGAAATGATACGAGTATTATTAGCATAGAAATGACGTAGTGTGGTGTGGTGGTGGGGGCGATTGTTGATGACATTGAGGAGAAGGGGATGACTGAGTGATGCGGTCGGTGGTGGTGTGGTGGTGCTTGGCGTGGTGCTGTTTGGTTGGTGTTGTCCCCGAGGGGACGGACCTCACAAGGCGGTAGTGAAATGCCGAGGAAATCCAGCCGGAACACTGCAAGCAGCGCTAAACCCGGCAATTTCAAAAACAGGTGTGAAAATGACACTCGATGAGTGTCAATCAGTTTTCACACTGATTAGAACAGATACTACACATGATCTTAGCCAAAAGGCCGAGAAGGTATGCCCCATGCATCAACATGGTGTCGCTAATATATAGCCTGGAGTCTGTCAGCCGGAGATGTGAACTGCGTGAAACAACACCGCAATAATCGATGACCCGCGGGTCGGGTCAGGAGTGTTCAAAATGTCACGGGTCGGATCGGGTCGGGTCAGGAAGTGTTCAAATCTCACGGGTCAAGTCGGGTCGGGTCGGGCCAAGAGTCGAGAGGTTTGCAAATCTCACGGGACCGGTCGGGTCGGGTCAAGACGTTTCCATAAGGGCATCAGCCAAAAATAGGTATACGTACGCACTTTGAGCCATTTATAGGTACACTGCGTAATGCACACCGGAAACGGCTTCCTGGCCCGCCTGGTATTTGGCCTGCGCTCCATTGTACCTACAAATGGCTCAAAGTGCGTAGGTACACCTATTATCGGCTACTCGTGTTACGTATCACCTATTTTGGCTTCAACTGTATCTATAAAAGGCTCGAACGATCACTTTTTGGTAACTGAAATATAGACAGACGGCCACATCAGATGCCGGGACTGTCAACCAGCCGACCGTACCAGTACAACCATTGACACTGCGGAGTTATCACGCATTACCTACAAGCGAGAAATCGTATCGCGATCAATGTATACTTATTCAGTACGACACCCCTCCTACACACACATATATATACGATGCGGAAAAACAACAATGACGAGTGTTTCCATGCCGTTATGCTGAAAGCACACTATACATACTGTAGTGCAGTATATAGTAGGAGAAACCTTGGTATATGTATACGTGTACAGAGTAATACCATACGGTTAAGAGGGGGTCTAAGTTACACAGCCGTTGGCGCGGTCCGGAACAACATTCCATATGTAGCAAACGTGGGTGAATGTGTGGTCGTCTGTCTATATTTCAGTTGCCAAAAAGTGTGATCGTTTGAGCCATTTATAGGTACAGTTGAAGCCAAAAATAGGTGATACGCACATTGAGCAGCCGATAATAGGTGTACCTGCGCACTTTGAGCCATTTGTAGGTACAATGGAGCGCAGGCCCAATATCAGGCGGGCCCGGAAGCCGTTTCCGGTGTACATTACGCAGTGTACCTATAAATGGCTCAAAGTGCGTAGGTATACCTATTTTTGGCTAATGCCCTTTCCATAATCTCGCGGGTCGGTTCGGGTCATGACCCGACATCTCAAAAACAAATCGGCTCGGGTCGGGTCATGACCCGACATCGCAATTTTTCGGGGGTCGGATCGATCATGTGACCCGACCTATCAATAATTTCGCGGGTCAGGTCGGGTCATGACCCGCGAGAAACGGGTCACCCGCGGGTCGTGCCAGAGGGATCCGCGAGTTGCTTTATGTTGAACCGCAGGTCGGACCCGTGGCGGGTCGAACCCGCAGATCCGGCCCGCGGGCTCGGATTTCCCTATACCTGGTATATTTTACCGCTTCCTGCCCGGGCCACTCTCGTCTCAGCGGATCGGATCCGCGGGTCCGAAGCCTTTTACCTTACCGCTTCCTGCCCGTCGTGCCGATACCCCGATTGAATATAATAGCGTGCACGAGTGTGGTGGTTGCGAAGGCTGTGAGAGACGCTGATGAACTGTGTCTGGACCTCTCGCCCGAAAGGTGATAGCTTCACTATGACTTTTACTCAAACTTTTGTTGTTGTTGCCCCGTTTGCCGTGTACATTTCGCCGTGCAATATTTATGATACAAAATACAACGTACATGTTCCATGCACAGAATCACGAAAAAGGCACAAATCACACCCAGCAGGCAGTGCAGCGCCTTGCTGTGTGCCGTGGTGCCGTGTTTTCTCTCTTTCGAACATGTAGTTGTGTTGCTTTGAAGCATGGAGCTCTTGTCGTTTGCAAGTCATCTATTTCCTCCATATTTTCTGTGCCACCTGTGAGATGGCCGTGGGGGGGGGAGGCTGCTTCCCAAGAGTGTTTTTGTTTTTAATCGAACGATACAGGAAGACAGTCAGTTGCTGTTGTTGCACTGCTGCACCCAGTGTGCGCGTTTGCCTAGCCGTTGCCTTATCCGCCGATGCCGCTGCTGCACCAGCTCTGAGTGAAAGGCGGACCATACATGCGAGCATACAGCAAATCAGATATGTACTTCGTATACCTTCCACGCAGCGGTGTCCGCCGATGCAGCGAAAGGCAGGCCATACGTATCCATACAACACATCATCAGATATGCATACTCGTACAGTCAGCATCCGTCCCGAGTAGCACCAGACATACCAAAACGCACACTGCACAAGGACGATCTTATCGAGTGATGCATTCGGTGAAAAGTTAGCGCGTACTACTGCTGTAACTATTACAGCACCACTACTGCTGACTAAGGTATTTGAGGATGCTCGACGAGCCGTGGAGTCATATGCTCATGGTCCCAACTACCAGATTACCAGGTATCGATGTCAACGCGACCATACTCTCGCGGAAATCTATCGTGTGGGGAATGTACGAGTGCTGTCTTACGTCCCGTCGATGCTCGTACTCGTACGTATCGTGTGGAAATTGCTAATTAAACAAAATTATTATAAATACGTCAGCTGTGAGTTCAACCGATTGAATAGTTGATACTCAACTTTGCGAGCTGCGTAGAAGTTTGTTCTCGTATGTGTTATTTGTAGTGAATTAAATCCATTAGGTAGAGCGGCACAACCTTTACATTGTTGAACCGTAANGGCGTACTCATTTGTTGCTTGCCTTAGTCATTTGACCATTGACCACGCATCCCTTTCGAGAGGGGGGGGGGGATAGGGTCCCGGAATACTTTTTTTCTTCGTTATTGTTTTTCACTTGAGTTAGATCGGAGGAGTCGAATGGTACCGTACCATTCGGAGGCTTGGTCATCCGAGACAACTGTAGGCCGTACTATATAGTTAGGAACCCGGCCAATATTATAGTGGGGAGAGAGAGACCGTGAAATTGGGTGGTCGATATACTTAGGGGGTTGCAGCAGGCTGCGATACAGATATCTGGCCGAGGGAAAGAATCTCTCTCTCCCACGACTCAGAAAATGATAATGACAATCCAATTCGGAAGATATACAATGAAGGCACTCCATACGTGTCCACACAACACATCATCAGATATGCATGCTCGTATAGTCAGCATTCGTCACGAGTAGCACCAGACAGACTAAAACGCACACTGCACAATGGCGGACGATCTTATCAAGTGGTGCATGCAGTGAAAAGTTGACGCGTACTACTGCTGTACCTACTACAGCACCACTACTGCTGACTAAGGTATTTGAAGATGCTCAACGAGCCGTGGAGTCATATGCTCATGGTCCCAACTACCAGATTGCCAGGTATCGACGTCAACGCGACCATGCTCTCGCGGAAAGCTATCGTGTGGGGGGGTGTACGAGTGCTGTCTTACGCCCCGTCGATGTTACTCGTACGTATCGTGTGGAAATTGTCAATTTCAAGAAAATCCATAGACAGAGCAGCACAACCTTTACATTATTAAATCGTAACATGTTATCAATTGACTAGTCGAAACGCAACTACGGTACTCGTCGTACATACACTGCTGCAACTACTACCGCTACTTACTGCTGACTAAGACATTTGAAGATGCTCGACGAGCCGTGGAGTCACGTGCTCGTGGTCCCAACTACCAGATTGCCAGGTTTCAATGTCAACGCGACCATGCTCTCGCGGAAAGCTATCGTGTGGGGGGGTGTACGAGTGCTGTCTTATGTCCCGTCGATGCTACTCGTACGTATCGTGTGGAAATTGCCAATTTCAAATCCACAGATAGAGCGGCACAACCTCGACATTGTCGAACCGTAATATGTTATCAATTGATTCGTCGAAGCGCAACTACGGTACTCGTCGTACATACTGCTGTACCAGAAAACACAGCTTCTACGACGGGGGAGTCGTGTCATCAACTCTATGATAGAGTTCGACGGTGTGATACACCATCAGTATACCATCGCCCCGTACATTACTCGTACATACGCGGGTCTTTGGGTCTATTCGTATCGTACATACCAGTACCATATACATACGTCAAGTACTACGACAGTGCTTCGTCTCATCAGCTCTATGGTACCACACGTACTTTATATCATGCAATAAATACACCATTCCTCGTCTCGCCAGCTCTACGTATGACATCATACGTACGTGCCAGGTAGTTCATACCAGGTATCACAAGGGTGCACAAAAAAAAAAGTTATCGACACCACACCCCCCCCCTCCCTATATTGGAGGGAAGAAACCGGACCGTTGTGATCCCAGAAAACAATAAGTCAAGTTTTTTTTCAATTAATTACCCCCCCCCCCCCCCCGAACCCAAGCTGAAAAAAAAAAATAGGGGGTCTCTAAAACCAAGTTTTAAAAAAGGAACAAAAAAACAAAAAAAAAAATTGGTTTTTTGCCTCATTTCGTCCTGTGATCACAGCGAATCCGGGTTTTGTTTTCATTCATGACCCTTCTAGGTGTGTGGTGTCGTTTCTTTTTTTTTTGTGCGCCCTTGGTAATCAAATACAAGAAATATACAAATACTGAAGGGAATAAGAGGCCCCCCCCGCCCCCACGGCGGTAGGCCACAAGTTGTAGCGCTCGTATTAAAAAAATATAACTCAATAGGAGAACGCTACTTTCCATTTTCAGTGTTTATTTATTTCGGTTGCTTATGAGTTATGAAAATTGAAGCTCAATGCTAACACATTGTCGATGTCAAGAATAATTTGGAGATTTTTGGGCAAGCATATACGAAGGAATTGCTTGTTCTGTCTCAAGGCAGGAATAACCATCATAAAAAAGATAACCAGCGCAAACAAAGGAAATAATATGGCAGCAGGGGGGTTGTTCGCTCGATGCTGTCCTTGGAATCCAACGGGAAGGAAGGTTGAATGATGTAAGGGGTAATTGACACACGTAGGTGGCACCTGGTTTTCCGTAATTATTCGGCGGATTGTAAATCAAACCGTTTTTAGGTGTGGCTTATGGGGACTGGGTGAAAATCATGTTGCACATCAGCAACGTCAACGCCTGCTCCCGAATCTAAAATTACCCGACACGAACCGATGAAGACTCGAAGATAAGACCTGAAAGAAGAATCTGAAGATAAAATATACAAAAGAAGACACCCAAAGAAGACCCAATACCAACCCGATGTCAGAAATATCCAACACAGAAAAAACCGATACCGGACGAGAAAAAGAAGATCCAAACTCCACCACTCGAACTAGCGAAAAAGTGCTGGAGGGCAGGAAGACCCGGGGCGCGAAAGTGTCCGCAAAATTATAGGAGGAACCGAATGGACCGCACCTTCAAAGCCAGGGGCCAAGCAGTCTGCTGACCACCTGAAAAATGAAGAATAAACCCTCTCGGTCTGACACATAAGTAATTAAAGGAATGTGTATTAGTATTATAGCCCTAGAGAGAACACCACCAATTCTGGGCAAAGCCAGTGAGAATAGGAGTCCGAAAGAGAAGAGAAAAGAAAAAAGGAACACAAAACTGAAACTAAGCGTGGGTGATGATCTACATCAAGAAAGTAGACATGAATCCGCTATGGGGGCCGGGGGGGGGCGGGGGGGGGGGGGGGGGGGCGGAAGTAAAACCCAGGATGTGCCCGGATGTCCCCGACTACCACAAGGCAAGCATAATTCCAAGGTTCATTTAAACGTTAAACCGTCCGTGCCACGTCTTTTTTTTTTTTTTTTTCTCGAAAAAAATCCTAAAGTCCGTGCTCGGCGGTTTTAGAAGCAAAAAAAAATAATTGGGTAAGTGTCGGGCGTTTAACCCGATAATTGGAAAAATCCTAAACGGGAGGTTATTTTCCATGCAATACCTACGGTGCGGTCGGTGGCGGTTTTCAAAGAAAAAAATCAGGAATCCTACCGGTGCGGTTCGGATGCGGATCAAGAAAAATCGGGAATCTAACGTGTGGCGGTTCGGCGTTTCAAGATTTTGAAAAATCTAAACGCGTGCGATATCGTTTTTTGCAATGCAATCCTAACGGTGCGGATCGTGCGGTTTCAAAGATGTCGGTGAACCCCTAACGTGCGAGTTGGTTTATATTTTGTTTCCTAACGGTGGCGGTTCCGTGACCGTTTCCGAAAATCGCAAAAACTAACCTATGACATGCGGTGTGGGTTTTAAGAGGGCAAAAAATAAAAACCGCAGCGTAAAAGATTCACTGTAATTTTCACTAAATTAAATAATAAAACGTAACGTACAACATGTCTGTGACAAAAAATGAAATAATAAACTAATAATAATGAAACATGTACAATAACGCTAACCAAGCCCATATAGAAAATTAATGGACGGAAAAGAACGAACAGTGAGACATACCCATAGATCCCCTTTGTCCCCAATCTTGCGGCTATAATGCTTGCACGGCGTGTTGACTGGGAAGTCCTTAAAGTGTTCTTACGCTGAAATCAATCAAAAAAAATAATCAGTACCGTGATCGGCTCATGTGCAAGAGAAAAAGCGGGAAAAACATAAAAAGAGGATACCAGAGTAGAAAAAAAGGGGAAAAAATATATTACATTAATTAGATACGTATCAATGGAAACACAAAAACCAACAAAAAGATAAAAGAGCTGCCAAAAAAAACAGCGAAGGAGCGTAGTTAAGACTTTGAGCATAGTTCCTTTGTTTCCGCGTTTTCTGCTTTTTTCGGGAATGTCATGAATGGTCAACCTGAAGCTCACCATGCTGCACATTGCCGGATGCAAAAAAAAAAATGAGAGATAAAGATAAATGAGATTACTACCATTGCCATCTACACTCCAAAATCACCAAGTGATGGACGAAAAAAGAGTGGCTCTGTCCTTAATGAAAACTCGTAATACTCGTAAAACCTGCAACATATACATGCGTAAGAAAGTGCCCGTGAAACACTCTTGTCGGAGACACCGTAAAAGATCTCCCAATGCTAAAGTATCAGCCAATTCAAAAACGCCTAAATCATAAGATCTCGAAAAAATAGAACCAGTAGACCCGATACGTAATACGAACGCCGAAATACGTAGTTATAAAACCACAGACAAACAATAACAAATAGCTCAACTCAAGACACGATGAATTACAGCCATAAAGTACGAAGACGCATAACAGTACCAATCACCAAATGTGTACAAAGAGAGTGTGCTCTTCCAGTACGAACTCGTATACATCGTACCTGCAACCCACATTACATAAGGAATGCTCGTACATTTTGTCGGAGATTAGCCGTAAAGGATCTCCCAACGCAAAGTAATCACCAAATTCACCTGTTCGAAGATCTACTCCCGTCTCTTATCGTAACAAAAGATCGAAACGTCAAGATCTCGTGTGATCACAACTCTGGCGTCCTCGACACGTACACAGACAGAAGGAAGGTGCCACAGCTCAAAAGCTGTGACCTGGATGCCCGTATTCAAACGTGTAGCGAAAGTCACGTTGTAACGAGCGGGATAACGTAGTTGAAACCGGATACGTATCTAAATACAATGAAAAGAATCGCAATTTTTCAAAAGTTAACCTTTGACAATATCGAATGACAAAACGCCAACGACTGCGTCATGAAAACTCTCGAACGCATCGCGCTGGGTGAGGACTTCCGATCACACCGCTAGGCCCCCCCCCGCTCAACAGTCTCAAACGACCTTCGGTCGAATGATAATAGCGGTAGACGCCGACAAGGCTCTTTGAATAAAAAAAAGCTGGCAGCAAATGAGAGCAAGAGTAAGCCAGGTGAAACAAGTACCGAGAAAGCGTCTCACGGGGCTGCGGAAAAGAAAACGCGACCCAGTTTCGTTTGAAGAGATTTGACAGAACGACCGCGATAATCGTAACGCACAACTAAACGCGAAAATAGCGTATAAATGACCTCACCGCCCTAATCTCGATGAAAGTAAAAAAAGAAGTCCCGACCTAATCGCAAAAACTCGTAACCAGGACAGGGCCCACCCATGTAGCACATATAGAAAGACTGAGTAATGAATACTTCGAGGCCGCTATGTACACTTGCTGGCCTTTCCCGGTACGAAGTTCGTTAGTCGTGGACTCAGTCTACTATGTCGAGATCGGAGGTCAATCGTCGCATGCAGAATATATGTTCTATTTGTGGTTGATTTGAGAATTGGGCATCAAAGCAAACTGCTGTCGTACGAGTTTTTTTTTTTTCATCAGCGCTACTCTAAGTTGCTATGATAAAGTGGGCATCAAAGATCACTTGATTAAAGTATTGTTTTTTGGGCATCAGACGAACTATATATAATAGATAGATACCATTTTTCAAGTTTGGCATCGATCGACAAACCCAACGAGTGCATGAATAAACTGTGAACGGATCGCGCTGGTGAGGGCCTCCGACCCACCCTAGTATTACAGTTGTCACACCTCGGTCGATGATATGTGAAGGGCGCCGACCAGGCGTCTGGTGAAAACATATTTGGCAGCTGATGTGTTGAAAATAGACGACAAAACTCTCGATCCCTCTATGTACGAGTATGATATCATTCGTACGATACAGTAGTTGATATCATACAAGAAATTGACTATTTTTCAATACATCGATCGACAAATCCAACAAGTGCGTCATGAACTCTGGATGAGTCGCGCTGGCTAGGGGCTCCGACCGACCTTACCTAGTGTCACAGTTCTCACACGCCGGTCGATGATATGTGGCGGGCGCCGATCAGGTGTCTGATAAGAAAACACTTGATAGCTGATGTGTTGAAAGCAGACGACAAAAACACTCGATCCCTCTCCGACGGCAAAAAAATGAACTTGGTGAAGGCTTTTGGGCGAAGACCGTAGTACGCCGCAAGCAACCGCTCGCCCTAGACTACGGATCGCAATGATACCTTCGAGGTCGCCATGTAGACGAGTATCCCCTCGTTGTATAGTACTGCTGCACAGACAACATTCGATATCCTCGCGCCCGCTCCCTCTGCCACTAAACTCCCCGCAGCAGAGTAAACGCGAGTATGATATATCGCGCGACTTTCCCCAACCAATGCTCACGGCGGATTGCGCATAGCTTGGCAACTGTGCGTCTTCTTGCGAAACTCCTTTACAGACATTTTTCCCCTCGCTGCGCGATAACCCCATATCTGCTGCCTCCACAACTAACCTTCTGAAGTGGAGTGCATACGGCAAATAATTGTCGCACGACTTTGAAACCCCCCTCTCGCAACACGCGACGGGGGTACCTACGTCTGGTCTGTCGTGGGGCTGTTTAGCTGCTGCTGTACGTCTCCTCTTTCCCGCTCTACACGGCATGGGTGCGTACGGTTATACTCCCACCATACGTAGGACGTAAGGTGCTACTACTCCCTACCTACAGTTGTTTCGTAGGGCTTTAGCTACTGCTGTACATACATACAGCAGCAGTAGCTGACGACATCGGCTCCACGACATCGGCTGCGGGATCCTCCACGATCGCAAAATGCCGTCTCCCCATCCACCGCCGGGGCATTCACCTCGCCACATATACTACCAGATACTGGTACGAACATGGCTGCGAAAGCTTGGAATAGAAGCAACCAGGCCGGCCCATCATGCTGTCTCTCGTACATACATCAAGGTTGTTGCTCCCTGGGCCATAACAGGATCGCTCCCGTCAGCCCCAACCCAACCGTACGCATCTCTCTCAAAAACGGTCTCGAAACGGTGGAGCTCTGCATGGCATACCTGCTACTACTGTCACCGACTCGAGGTTCTCACATCCCAAGAAAAGAAGAAAAGTGCCGCCATTTTTGCTTGTCCCAAAATGCTGAACGCGAAGCATTCCCTGGAGAATAGATGACCTCGGTGCCACCCTCCGTACTCCACCCTCCCTACTCCCTGCGTCACCGTCGGAGACTTCCCTCTCGGCTGTATCAGCGGTGGTTGGCTCCTCCTAACTGCCTTACACCGGACCCCTCCTGCGCCTTGCTTTCACAGCTCTTCGCCGAAAGCGCGACGATTCCAAGTAGCTCCATATATTCGACAGCAAGGCCCTGTTTCAACACCTGAGCTTGAAGGTCTCCAACTGCCGATGATCCACATGATCTACCTTATTTCAGCACAGGTTTGTCTTGGACGCGTGCTACGGTAGAGGTAGCACTTTTTGGCTGAATCGTTTTCTGAACGATCGGGCTCCTTAACCCAAATTCGTCGAACTTTATTTAATGTTTGAGACGAGTAATGTTTCAGAGTATACTTCGGTCATGAGATTTCTCATCCGGCGGCACTTTTAATTTCCTCCAAAATCATTTTTTCGGTGTAGTATGACGCTCCTTACGTGAAGAGCTCAGAAAAATCATGGTGCACCTCTATCGTAGCATGCGTCCTTGACACCATGGTTCTTGCCATGGCGACTCCATGGCGACTCCATGGTGTGTCCCTGGTGTGACCCTGGTGTGTCCATGGTGTGTCCATGGTGTTTCCATGGCGTTTCCATGGCGACTCCATGGCGTCTCTGCGGTGTGTTCATTTGCGACTCCATGGCGATTAGGCGTCTCCATGGTGACTCAACGGTGTGTCCATGGCGCCTCCATGGCTATTCCATGGTATGTCCATGGTGTTTCCATGGTGTGTCCATGGTGTGTCCGTGGTGATTTTATGGCGACTCAATGGCGACTCCATGGCTACTCCATGGTGTGTCCATGGCGTCTCCATGGCGACTTCGTGGTGTGTCCATTGCGACTCCATGGCCACTCCATGACTACTTCCAGGCGAACCCCAGGACAGGTTTGTCTTCACTCAATTGTTATTTTTCAGCAATCGACATGGCAACTCCGTGGTGTGTCCATTGCAACTCGGTAGTTTGTTCATGGCATTTATATGGCGACTCTATGGCGACTCCATGCCATGGTGTGCCCATTGACAGGTCATGGCAACTCCATGGTGTGTCCGCAGAGAGGCCATGGCTACACCATGGCGACTTTATGTCGACTCCATGATGTGTCCACGGCGACACCATGGACTCGCCATAGTGTGTCCATGGAGAGGCCATGGCCACTCTATGGTATGTCCATGGAGCGTCCATCGTGTCTCCATGGTGTGTCCATGGCGACTCTATGACGCCTCCATGGCGATTCCGTGGCTAGTCCATGGCGACACCATGGCGACTCAATGGTTTGTCCATGGGGACTCCATGGCGACTCCATGGTTTGTCCATGGCGACACCATGGCAACTTCATGGTTTGTCCATGGAGCGTCCATGGTGTCTCCGTGGTGTGTCCATGGTGACTCCATGACGCCTCCATGGCGACTTCATGGCTAGTCCATGGCAGCACCATGGCGACTCCATGGGGCCTCCATGGGGCCTCCATGGCGACTCCATGGTTTGTCCACGGCGACACCATGGCGACTCCATGGCGCCTTCATGGGGACCCCATGGCGACTCCATGGTTTGTCCATGGCGACACCATGGCGACCCCATGGTGTGTCCATGGAGAGGCCATGGCGCCTCCATGGCGACTCCATGGTTTGTCCATGGCGACTCCATGGCATGTCCATGGCAATTCCATGGTGTGTCCATGGGTACCCAATGGCGGCTCCATGGCAACTCCGTGGCGACTCCGAAGGGACTCCATGGTGTGTCCATGGAGAGGGCATGGCAACTCCATGGTGTGTCCGCGGAGGGGTCATGACAACACCATGGCGACTCTATAGCGACTCCATGGTGTGTCCATGGCGACACCATGGACTCGCCATGGTGTGTCCATGGAGAGGCCATGGCCACTCCATGGTGCGTTCATGGAGCGTCCATGGTGTCTCCATCGTGTGTCCAAGGTGTGCCCAAGGTGTGTCCATCGCAACTCCATGACGCCTCCATGACGGCGACCTGCCATGGAGTCGCCATGGACCTGCCATGGAGTCGCCATGGACCTGCCATGGACACACCATGGACATGCCATGGAATCGCCATGGAGTAACCATGGACACACCATGGCCTTTCCATGGGCATGCCATGGAGTCGCCACGGAGTGACCATGGACACAGCATGGCACACCATGTATTTTCACGGACTTGCCATGGAGTCGCATGGAGTCACCATGTAGCAGCCATGGCCTTTCCATGGACATGCCATGGAGTCGCCATGGAGTAGCCATCGACACACCATCGGCACACCATGGCCTCTCCATGGACACACCATGGCACTCCATGGCTTTTCCATGGACCTGCCATGGAGTCACCATGGACCTGCCATAGACACACCATGGACACACCATGGCCTTTGCATGGACATGCCATGGAGTGGCCATTGGGTAACCATGGGCACACCATGGACACACTATGGCCTGTCATGGACATGCCATGGCGTCGCCATAGAGTCGCCATGGAGTAACCATCGACACACGATGGGCCCACCATGGCCTCTCCATGGACACACCATGGCACACCATGGCCGTTCCATGGACCTGCCATAAAGTCGCCATGCAGCAGCCATAGCCTTTCCTTGGACATGCCATGGAGTCGCCATGGGGTCGCCTTGGAGTAAGCATGAACACACCATGAACACACCATGGCGTCTCCATGGACACACCATGGCACACCATGGCCTTTCCATGGGCCTGCCATGGAGTCGCCATGGAGTCGCCATGGACACACAATGGACACTTCATGGCCTCTCCATGGACACACCACGGGGTAGCCATGGTAACGCCATGGTGTAACCATGGAGTCGCCATGGACATGCCATGGACATGCCATTGAGACGCCATGCAGTCGCCATGGAGCTCCCGTGGACACGCCATGGACACACCATGGCCTCTCCAAGAACGCACCATGGACGCACCATGGAGTCGCCATGGAGTAGCCATGGAGTAGCCATGGAGTCGCCACGGAATCGCCATGGTGTAGCCATGCGGTCGCCATGGACCGTCCACCGAGTTGCCATGGAGTAGCCATGGAGTCGCCACGGAATCGTCATGGTGTAGCCATGGGGTCGCCATGGACCGTCCACGGAGTTGCCATGGACATGCCATGGAGTCGCCATGGAGTTACCATGGAGTAGCCATGGAGAAGCCATGGCCTTTCCATGGACATGCCATGGAGTCGCCATGGCGCCGCTGTCGAGTAGCCATGGCCTGTCCGTGGCGAAGTGCTAACCCAAAGTGCAAGCACATGTCAGATAATGTACATCACCCGGGTTCCAACTTCGGTACCCATGAGGCTGCTATTTAATAGTACTATCGGTCACTAACCAACGTCTGCTCTATATATAGGGTACACGACGGTACCGAGGCTTTGATCAGACATTTGCACAAGGCATCATAGTATATTACACACCCGAGGCGATTTGCTAGAGATGCCTCGTACGAACGTAGCTGTATTCGGCGGATAACGACCCAGACACACCCAAAAACGTCGGAGTTGTAGCAATAGTACACCACATATCATGGGCCGCGGCCCGGGCCGGCCCGTCAGAACACGTGGGCCGCCTCGTGGGCACGGTGGACACCGTAGTAACAGTACAGCAGTAGCACACCACATATCATGGGCAGCGGTCCCGGCCTGCCCGTCAAAGCACATGGGCCGCCTCATGGGCCGGGCGGAGTGGCCCACATAGAGTCCACATCTCATGGGCCGTGGCCCAGCCCGACCCATCAAATATCGAGAGGATGGGCCGCGGCCCGGTCCGGTCCATCAAGTTATCAGAAAGTGGGCGGCGGCCCGACCCAGCCCGTCACAATTTTCAACTCTTTACGGCCCGGCCCATCAATTTTTCAAAAGTCTCGGCCTGACCCGGCCCGGCCCATCACATGTTCGAAAGTCTCGGCCCGGCCCGGCCCGTTACAATTTTCAGATCGGCTCGGCCTGGCCCGGCCCGGACAAACGGCCCATGACAAGCCCTAAAAACAATAAGCTCCACAAGCCTTGGCCAAACTAAGAGTCGCGTACATGTGTACTACGTACTACGGGGGTCGTCATTTGAGAACGACCTGTTTTTTCCAGAAAAAATACAGATACCAGTACGTTTTTATTTTTTCGTAGAATCACAAAAATACTGAACAGCCCAGAATGAAGATACGTATCATATACACACCAAAGGCATTTGCCCCACCAATCGATTTGAAGAAAG
This sequence comes from Saccharina japonica, assembly GCA_008828725.1. Classification (NCBI taxonomy): domain Eukaryota; class Phaeophyceae; order Laminariales; family Laminariaceae; genus Saccharina; species Saccharina japonica. Next base: position 169,817 of record MEHQ01002857.1, on the reverse strand, counting down.
AAAACGCCTGTGCGGTAGCGCAAGGACATGCTGCCCCCCTCAATTCAATGCCGGCGCCATTCGAGCCCTTGTGGCCGGCACACTGTCCTCCGATCTGCCGGCGAGGCGTGTCTCTCCGAACTGCAAAGAACACTGCGAACCGGTTGCCCAGCTGCGTGTACCAGGAACGACAGTTATTGGGCCAGAGACGGACTCAAACCGCGCGTAAATATGGGCTGCGGACCATCGCAAGACGTACAGCAACACCGTGACGTTGAGTTATTTTGTTTTAACGCTTGCAGCCTGCGGTGTTTGCGGTTATCTGCTCGTTACAGCAGTAGAAACACACTCTGCTGCTGTATAATTCGAGTTTTGCTGTACATGCTCACCGAAGTGCCGTTTTAGATTCGTTTCTGGCTGTGACGAGTCAAGACGAGCGCAAACACTGCACGCTGCAAGCGTTAAAATAAAAAAGTCAACGTTACGGTATTGCTGTACGCCTTGCGATGGTCAGCAGCCGTTGTTTAGAGGCGGTTTCAGCCTGCCTCTGACCCTGTTAACGTTCCTAGTGCACACAGCTGGACAACCGCCTCGCTGTGCTTTTCGCAGTTCGGAGAGATACGCGCCGGCAGATCGCAGGACAGTGTGCCGGCCACACGGGCCCAAATGATCCCGGCATTGAATTGAAGGGGGGCAGCATGTCCTTGCGGCAGCATGTCCTTGCGTTACCGTACAGGCCTTTTCTCTTTCGTCAAATCGATCGGTGGGGCAAAATGCCTTTGGTGTATATATATACGTATCTTCACTGGGCTGTTCAGTATTTTTGTGATTCTACGAGAAAACAAAAAGGGCAGCGGCCAAAAAAAGGTATACATGGTCCGTTTGCGGCCAAAAACAGGTACATACTTAAACTAAAGTAAAAAACGCGCTCTACGTGCCCTGCCATTGGTCCAAAACTCGTTGTACCTGTTTTTGCCTCTTTCGAGCCCAGGTATACCTGATTTTGTCTACCCTGCTTGACTTTCACCTTTTGTTTGTCTTCATAGTTCCACCCTATGCCCCCTATACAAATGCCGACGTACGCGGAGACCCCCTCCTCCCTTCGCACCTCGCACCACACGCCACTCGAGCGACACACATATTATCTGCCTGCACACCTCCGCCGAAATAATACGACATAGAAGGCTCCCCTTCGGGATTGTGGTTGACTTGGAATACCAGGGGCGTCGCAAGCTGAGAAGGGAGAATACAGCAGCAGGCGTTCGTCCCTCGTTCTATTAATAGCAGCGACTCGTATACGTAGCCACCGGGCGAGCACGAAGAACATGAAAAAACTCAACTTTGCGTTGCAAGGAACGGCAGGTTCGTGGGGTGCGTTTTAAACTTGATTTTAGTATGTACCTGTTTTTGGCCCCGGACGGACCAGGTGTACCTTGTTTTGGCCGCTGCCCAAACAAAAACGTACTCGTATCTGGGATTTTCCTCGGAAAAGCAGGTATTTCTCAAGTGACGAGCCCTGTAATACAGCAGAGTAAGTACTATGATACGAGCACTACAGCAGTACGTTTTTCTGCAGTCTGTTGTTGTCTTTGTGGTGGCGATTGTGGGTCGTGGGCGTGTTTTGCTGTGAGCGTTGTTTTATTATTAATCTATTAATAGTACGTATTATACGTCGTACCGTAGTGTAGTAAGTGTTTCTGGTATTTTGCACCGTTCCTCAGGATCGCCGGCAGAGTCGCTTATCTCCGAAGAGAAAAGCGCAGGTCATCGAAACAGGTCAAGTGGGCACAAGGCCACACCAAAATCTGAAAACCATCGCTGCTCTGCCAACTTTATCGTCCTCATCGGAATCGGTGGGTTTGCCTTGTTTTGGATAAACAAAGCGGAGACTGACCTATAGAAATGATTCTTTTGAGTACAGTCATACCTGATACTTTGCCCGATCGGACGAAGTATATACACACTGAACGAAGGCCCCACAAAGCTTACTGCGCAAAACGTGTATACTATGCACAGCAATACACATTATATAGTCGTACGAGTAGATCGAGTGACCGGTCGCCCCGGTAGACAGCTTTAAAGGCTACTGGCATTGGTACCCGAGTTCAAATCCCACCGTGGTGAGATTTTTACTTTATTTGAAAAAATAAAAAGGAACCAATTGCTGAGAGCGCCTTCGTGGCGTGGGTAGGCGGAATCCGACGCAAGTCGACGAGGGAAGAAAGTGCTGAAATATTCTCGCGAAAAAAATGCAAGGCACGTACCGTAGTGGGGAGGGGGGAGAAGAGCCTACTTAGTGACCCCGGATCTGAGTTACGAATAAAGAAGGAGAGAGAAAAGGGGGGCGAAGATAATAAATGGGATGGACAAAAAATACATAACAACAAAAAACTATACGAACGTAAATTCGTTTGGGTTGGTCGGTACCAGTAGCAAGATATACGTCTTAAGGGTGTCTAAGTTTCCCAACCTTTGGTGCGGTACGGAACAAACCGTGCCGTAGATTTATACCAGGTATATAGGATGCATTACTAGTAGACTTTGGCCATAGTACTGGCCATCAGCCACGGCATTTCACTACACGTCGCGAAACATCACGTCACGCTAAAATGCGGACGAATAGCCTCTTGTATCATGGCAAATGGCCGTCCTGGAGTGGTGGTGTATTTGCTAGCTGGCTCTGCAAGGGAGCAGCGAACATATACATATATATAGGGCGCGCTGAACGATGCAAGCCCTCGGATCCTTGTCAAGGTGAGATTATTCGCGTTGTGTCTATACTGCTATATGGACTACAGCGAAGGGCGTAGTATCCCTAACCACTAAGAGTAGTAACAGTTAGTTGGTGATATACCACCAGTCGACCGTACCGTGATGCCACCTTTCCGCCTATAAACAACGGACACCATCTCTGCTGAGAGTGCCCACCGTGGCCGCAGGGCCCACGCCACCAATCAATGCCCCAGACGCTTTGGTCCCCATCCTGTACTCCCCCCCCTCGTTTGGGGGGTACAAGACAGTAGTAGTAGAAGTAAAGGAAATGATAGAATGGAAAAACTAGCGTTAATAAATAAGGTGGAAGGGGAGGAACACTTAGAGATGTACGAGTACGGGTTCAGAACTGAAAAAAATGTCCGACACTAATTCCAAGTAGTTTGTCCCCAAATTCGTGGGACCAGTTTAAGGGGTTAAGGGGAGGGATAGGAATGAAAACTTATTTGCACGACCCAATGGACTTCGCGAAAACGCTGAAACTACGATTTCGTGTAGGGGACTTAGACCTGCCAGAAAGAAGAAAGAGATGTACAAGTATCCATCAGGAGGAGAAGGAAGTACATGCACAGATATGCCGTCGTGGCAAAGAGAAATAGACAGTAGAACTCACATAGTGGGAGAATGTGGAATTTACAAGGACGAACGGTAGGGCTGTGAGTCGGTTTCATTTCACGACAAAAAACTAGTCGCTAGTCGCTAGTCGGCGAAGCCGACTAGCTGACTTTAGTCGGTAAGTCGGCTGGCGAAGCCAGCCCACTTGCCGACAAAAAACAGGCGAGCGAAGCGAGCCAAAAAAGCCCCCCCCGGCCGAGGGGGCCCCGCTGGAGGCGCCCCCGGAGGGCCCGCCGGAGGAGCCTCCGGAGGATCCCGCTGAAGGCGCCGCCGGAGGCCAAAAATACGCTATTTGYCTTCATTTTACGCAAGAAAAGTGCAAACAATATGACCTAGATCTAACGTAAGTTTAAACGAAAAACACAAAAAGAACTTCAGTTTACACAAAAGAAATTCACAAAAACGAGAAGTACAACGCATTACAGGTAGATCTACCCCGGACTAGAGGAACTGACAGCAATTGTTTGAGTCGCAATACTACCTGGCGGGGATACGAGCGAAAAAGCGAACTCATCACCAAGATAGCGGTGCAAAAATTATCCCTGAAGAAAAAAGGTCTTGGATCCCTCCGTGATGTTATTCGTTTATTAACGTCTCTCCCAACCTTGCGGAAACCGCGCGTCGATGACGGACGGCAAGTCCTAAAATTCCACAGCGGGTTGTTGGATCTGAGCGGCTTGCTGCGCCTCTGCTTATGCTTCACGCGGTAGAGCACCGTTTCGGGGTCGCGTGCACTCGCCAAGGTGGTCCGCGGGCCGATAATGGCCACAACTTCGCCGACGGGATCTCCGCCCTCAGCGTTGGCATTGGGTGCGCCAGGGCTGATGCCGTCGGCACCGTCGAGAGAGATGGGCTGTTCCGCCATGTGTGCGTGTGTGTGTGTGTGGATCTCCCGCTGTGCGCTGCAGTGTCACAGGGCATGTGAGGGTATCCGCAGCCCGCAGCAATTCACGTTAAAAGCTGTACCCCGCATTAAAAAAGCCTTCCTACAGTTAAGGAAACCCAATAAGTCGGAAAGTCGGCACCTCCGTTTCACGACTGACTATTAGTCCGACTAATAACTAGTCGGCGACTTAAGTCGTGCCGACTCACAGCCCAATCGAACGGGATGTGTTACTCGTAGAGATGAGGAAAATAGACGAATGTGGCATAGAGAAGTTTGGTACACTACTACAGTAGGTAGTAGAGAGAAAACGATCGCTATCCTTGGAGAGATGGTGACCATAGGCGGCGAAACAGGAAGGGGATGAGATTAGCAAAAAAAATGTACGAGTATGAAATACAAGGTTCCCCTTCGGGATTGTGGTTGACTTGAAATCCCGGGGGCGTCGTAAGCTGAAAAGAGAGAACACAGCAGGCGTTCGTTCCTCGTATATACCAGCTACGTACTCGTACGTAATCACCGGGCAAGAACGAACAATATAAACACTCTTGAAAGCTACGAACGAGTAAAGAAAAAGAAATAGCCACGGGGCAAGTAACCGGGCGAGTAACACCGACCAGCCCTAACGAGCTCATAGGCAGGACACGGGTTCGAATGTCAATTCCAACGGTTCTTTTATAGAAACGCTTGCGCGTGCGTTCCTAAAAAGCACGTCTCCCTGGCTCCCCAGGTATAAAACGAAGCGGGTAGGTCAACGTACGGCCGTATACGGTACCGACGTCCCAAAGGTCCCGCCGTTCAGAGGGGGGGAGAGTGTTATAAGGATTACCCTGGGCTGGGTCTAATTGATCGATATTTTACCTCTGTAGCTCAGCAGGTAATACCCTCACACAACGTTATGATCGCTCAGTTGTTACATGTGTCTATTACAGGAGTAAGAACGGCGCGCCGTCTCGAAAGGGGTGCGTGGTCAATGGTCAAATGACTAAGGCAAGCAACAAATGAGTGCGCGCCCCCCCCGCTTGTCTCCGTGTTCGATCTCTGAGCTCGACTCCTCGTTGCGGCTGACCTGTTCCGCTCCAATCTATCCTATGCTCCTATCATTCTCCCGACCTCCTAATGTGGTACTTTGACTACTGTACATTCACGAGCACCTCCTCGTGTGCACGGTGTCTTCCAGTTCGTTATGTTCCTTTTAGTGTTGGATATTGGGGCAGCATCGATAATCGACCCCATCCGTATGTAGGATCGAACCGGATCACTAAAAGCTCGATGTCGATACATATGAATACGATGAACGATATGCGAAGCGGGATTGTCCAAGACTTTTCACAGTGCGGTGCGGTTCGATGCGGTTTTACCGAGCCGCACCGCACCGTATGATTCTGCACCATACGATTCTCAAAAAAGTATCTGCACCGCACAGCACCGCACCGCATCGCACGATTTTAACACATGAAAACCGCACGCACCGTTCGATACTCACATGAACAAAAACCGAGAATAAACTTAGGGGGCAGTTCGCTGCGGTGCGGTCTTTACCGTTTTTTACCGAACCGTACCGCACTGCTATACGGTTTAAAACCTCATCGCACCGCATCGTACGAAAATCACAAACAACCAAAATCCGCACCGCACCGCGCGGGATGTATATTATTTGACTTTTTCGTGGCACGTGTCGCGACACACCGAGGCATGCCGCGACACCCCACGGCGTGTCGCGGCGAGTGTCGCTAACCCTAACCCTAACCCTAACCCTACGTGTCGCGGCTTGTCTCGACATGCCGCGGCATGCCGCGAAATGCCGCGGCACGTGTCGCGGCGTGCCGCGGCAGCGTCCGTGGCGCGTCGCGCATGTCGCGACACGTCACGACATGTCGCGACACGTGTCACGACACATGCCACGAAAAATTCAAAGAATGTAGATCTGTGACATTAGCCCATGTTCGTGGTATGCGGTAGCTTGATACAACAGGTTTTCCGGTCTTGGGGGTTTCATGTATTGTAGCGAGGCATTATTTAGTATGCCTCACGGATGGAGAGAGGGAGCTGCCCCGAGAGGCAGTCGGCGATAATGATGATGCGACCCGGGCTTTGATGATAAGATACTGCCCGTATATATGTGTGGGTGGAGCGTGACGGAAAGGTACGGCTCACTCCTGTGTGGTGTTCATGATGGGCCTTTGACGACAGGTACTGGCTCTGCTTGTGTGTGTATATTTGGGTATTTGGTGATACGAGTGTACACTATCTACCACCTCCTCCTTGACGACCCACGGTATGGGCACGCGGTTACGAAGAACGCGTTTGACAGCAGCGTACATAAACACGATCATCGAATTGCTCCGGGCCCGGAGGCCGCTGGAGTGCTATCTGCGTGAGAGGGGAAGTGGTATTGGAGGAAAGGCTGAGGAGATGGCTCTCAGCTTGCAGGAATTTTGGACGGGACGCGTTGGTGACGGACAGCAGCAACGACAGGTCGACGAACTGAGGATGCAGCTGGCCGCGGCGACCGCAGCTGGAGCAACGTCGAATGCGGTTGTGGGTGCCGTCAGGAACGAAGGGCATGCCCATAGAGCAGCCAGGAGATCCTTGGAGACGAAGACGGTGCGCCAGGATCATTTGGTTCGTATTTGGGTTGACCTGGAGAAGAGGCTGGAGCACGCGAAAGTGGGCCTTCACAAGGAGCGATGGGAGGTAGGCCTTCGCATTGAGCACGACGCTTTCTGGACTGTGCTGGATGGTCTACCATTCGCGGAGCGTGAAGCATTCTTCTCAAGGATGGATGCAGAGCATGCGCCGAAAGCAGCCAACACGGCCGAGCGAGCAGGGGCGCAAGAACGCAAAGTTGGGCCCGTCTTCTTTTTCGAGGGGGTCGAGAAGGCAGCACATAAACAGCCCACCCTGACAGAACTATGGAAGAGTCGGGATCGTCAAAACGCGCTCCCACACTTCTACATACCCTGAGAGGCTTCGTATTCGAAGTATTCTCCCGGTAGCGCTTGATTGCGCCGCATTGGTGACGGAAGTATAAATATGATGAGTCGGCTATGATCTGTACTATATTAATATTGATACCTGTAACACCCTCAGCGGTGTCGCTCTCGTCCATACCAGTACCGGTCGCCCCGGTAGAGTAGTGGTCATCTTCAAAGACTACTATCATTGGTACCCAAGATCGAATCCCACCGTGGTGAGAGATTTTGTCTTTATTTGAAAAATAAAAAGGAACCAATTGCTGAGAGCGCCTTCGTGGCGTGGGTAGGCGGAATCCGACGCAAGTCGACGAGGGATGAAAGTGCTGAAAATCTTCTCGCGATAAAAATGCAAGGCAAGAACCGTAGTGGGGGAGGAGGGAGAAGAGCCTACTTTGTGACCCCGGATCTGAGTTACGACTAGGAAGGAGAGAGAAAGGAAGGGCGAAGATAATAAATGGGATGGAAAAAAAAAGAAGAAAAAACAGCCACGCCGACCTCTTTTTCCAGCCCTGTATGGCTGGTGACTGGTGTATGAGGCAGGTGGAAGCTAGCTGGAAGTTGTGAGCGTGATCGGTCGGTCTGTGCTTGTCTGCTGTGTGTTGTCTTGTTTGGCAACTCGATGGTTACTGCTGTTGACGTTGCTGCATGGTTTTCCAACTGGAGAAAAGTACAACGATCGGTACACCGTTTTGATATTTTTTTCGCGGTGTATTGCGGACACTTGATCGCGCGTGAAGGTGTGTTCGTGTTGTGTGTTGCTGATATCCTTGTGCTGACTCCATATCTCTAATAATAGCTAACTTTAGGTGCCTTGTGCGTACATGTGGAGATTCCTTTATAATTCCAGTGAGTTCTGTGGTGTACTGGTTGCTTGTGTGTGGAGTGCTGGTTGGTTGGATTGGGAGCACTGGCCGTTTGACAGAAAAGGGTATACCGTGTCATAAAACGTTATCCTTTTAGGTTTGTTGGGATTTGAGCTGATTTTTACTGTCAACTGTTGGTGTAAAAAAGACCGGTATATCGTTTTGTGGCTATTTTGAGAGTAGCACAGATTGGGGGATTGGCCCGTTTGACAAAAATATCTATACCGTGGCAGAATACGGTATCTCCCTTTTTGGTTGTTGCGCCTTGAACTGATTTGCTACCGTCACCTGGCGTAAAACCCACCGATACAACGCAATATTGACATTAGCGCAGATTGGGCGATTGCCAGTGATTTGGCCGTATGACAGAAAGCTATTACCCTAACCCTAAGAAAGCTATACACCATGACAGAAAACGGCATCTCCCTTATTGTTTTGTTGGGTCGTGATCTGAATTTCTACCGTCAACTGGCGCATAAAGCATCCGTATGCCGTTTCAAGGCGAGCTTGACATTTATGACGGCAGACACTTTCGGGCTTCTCGAGACAGACACCCTAGGTATACCTGGGGAATGCACAGGCGGTCCGACGATCCCCCATGGTACTATATTTGCTCCTCGGGCAGTCGTGCGCATGAAACTTCGCTGATGCGTCGTGAGTGCTCGTTGCAACATCTCCTACCCAGTGTGGATACTCGTAGCAGTTATATACGTAGTTGTCACCAACGTGTTAGAGCAAACATTTCTCAAACACGAAAAACAACACGCACACAAGACGAGTAGTGCTGCAACACAAAGACCATGCAGTCGCTAGAACTGAGTAGAGGATCGAGTAGAGAAAAAACAGGGTGAATTGATAACAGAGTGAATAAAAATATCACAGCACATGCGTCGAAGCTGCGTCTGTACTCGCGGTTTCGTAATCCTAGCAAACCGCCATAAAATACAGTACAACACCCAACATCCCATCGAGTCGTTATTGCACTACAAACAATCCTGACACAAACCACCACCAATGTATGAACGTATCCTACCCCATGCGGATAATGCATTCAATCCCGTGTGGATAACAGTTGTTAACAGATGTGACCCATGTGCTACAGTAGGTAAAAAAACGTCTGCTACACAACAGAAAACATGCACACCAAACTACCACCAATTTACGAACGACCGCTGATCAAAACCCACCGACGACCTGAAAACGACGGCCGCTCCTGCAGCGTGTTGGTGATTTGACGTGTGCAGTGCAGCAAATGTTGTCCTTCAACATTGGTTTACACGTCAGGGTGTAAGGCTCAATTGTGTATTCCAGTCTCCCACTCGACCTCCCTCCACGATCGTCTCGTCGTCGCATGGCAGGTGTGACTGGAACCATAGACCTAGAGCTCCATTATACCACGTACACATGATAGGCGCTAGAGATTCCATAGCAAAACCAGATTATGGATATTTCGTATACCATCAAACAGGAAAAAAAAATAACTGTATTCATGGAACTGGTACGATGTGTATTGTTAGCACCAACGCAAGGGCAAGGGGGCATGCATGCCATGCATGTACCCTGCTGTGTCTACATACACCTTGCAACTTCATACAGTTCTAATAACTACCGGATTTGTGTTGTAGGCACATCCCCTAGAACAAGAAAATAATATACCCAGGCAGAAAGCAGCTCGCCCCCATAAAACACTTCAGGCCGACGGTTCGGTGCGTCATCTAAAAGCGTTAAAAGACGGCTGCCATCGACTCTCGCCGCGGGCGGGTGGGGACGGCGGAGAAGGCGCGGTGAGGCCATTGAGAGTTAAAACAACGCTGAGCTGAGCTGAGTTTTTTTTTCAACTCTCAATGGCCTCACCGCGCCTTCTCCGCCGTCCCCACCCATCCGCGGCGAGAACTCAGCTCAGCTCAGCGTTGCAAGGCGGCTGTCATCGACTCTCGCCGTGGGGGGATGGAGATGGGGATGGGGGAGAAGGCGGGGATGAAGACACAGGCGGCGACGGCGACGGCGGCGTTGCGTCCGCTCCCAAAGAGGGGATCGACACCACCGACCTGACTTTCGGTGGTGGGAGAAACGAAGGGTAGAAGACGGGCATGTCCTGGTCGGTAAACCGCTGCCGCGTGGTATTCTTGATGTGCACGTTCAGGTCCAGGAGCTCCTTAACGCGCTTAAACTTTGCCTTGTCGCCACGTACCGCGAAGACGAAGCACTCGGTGTCCAGCTTGCCTTTCGCCTCCGCCGCCTGAGAAACGCAGCGGCAGGGAGACGGAAGAGGGGCGGTAATATTATAAAAAAATCTCGGCCATTGGCGTATGGGTTGGGGCTGGAAAGAGGGAAACATAGCGAGGGCGACGGTGCGAATCCCGGAGAAAAAAGACTGTATGTATTAGCGGAATGGTATTGGACCATTCGATATCTCGGTAATGCGGGAATGCGTATAGTAGAACCCAGACAGCAACGGAAGGGAAATGCGTTTAATGCGCAGAGAAGACATGTGGGCATGCCAAAGAGGTGGCTACTGTGGCAGGCATGTCAGCCAGCAGCTCTCTCTCTCCCTAGCCACAGAAAAGGATACCGGAAATAGGTTAACCCAATTCGTTGGTCTTGGCGGCCAAAGGACATGGCCACGGGGAGGGACACATTGGTGCCGGACCGCGTCCAAACGAAACGCCCCCGTCGCCCTGAAATAAAGTAGGGGGGCGAAGCAAAGGGTGCCGACCTACGCAGAACGTAGGGACACACAACGCGTAGCGCAGGCCATGAGGGCTATTCAGGTTGCTCCCTAGCAATCCATGAGCAACGAGCCCTCGCCGCGGACGATCTTGGGACGGTCCATACGCCCCAACAACGGTACGAGTACAGACGCCGCGTGCCAGCAATACGGCAAGGCTATACTGCTCGAACTGCCGCGCACCGGTTACAGCTGCGAACCTGAGGACATAATATCGCTCGAAAATTACACATGTACACGAATAAAGCTCAAGAGTAGAAGCAGCGCAAAATTCCGACGACCGGGAGAGAGAGGGCCAGCCCTTAGGGAAATCAGACCTGAGTATCGTAATATTGGCTAAATATTTAACCGAGTCGAAACAAAAACATGACCTCCACGACAAGTAGCTTTTGACGCGAGCTAGACTTGCTGCCACGAGTGAGCACGCGGTAAACCTCCATCCGAACACCGCGTAACCCAGGGATGCATAAACCGCATTGAGATGTGTCTGACCCCACGGTAGTGATACCTGTGCAGTGGACTGGATACCTCCCGTAGTACTGCTCGCATCGTGCCATGGTATATACGCTCGTTGGTGAGGATACCACGCCAATAGTTCACACATCGGACAGTTCACGATCTACAGTAGATCATCTAGACCCTAACCTGCCGGTATGATATGTTGTACAGGATCCGAATACCACAAGATCAAACAAAGAAAATATGTGCTACAGTAGATCATGCAGATCATACGGCTTGCATTGCACCCCTGAAAAATGAGCTAGAATCGCACAAAGGAATGCATCTACCCTGAAAGATCAAAATCCCTGAAAGATCAAAATCCCTGAAAGATCAAAATCACCCAGTGGGAGTCGATGATCTCTCCGACATACCTGGCATGTAATAGTAGCATGAGGCGGGGATAAGGGGATAAGGGGCGGAGGGGATTCCACAGGTATTGTCTGCAATTAGGAATAGGGGGCGGGAGGGCCCCAGCAATACTGTCCGCATTGCGACCCAGCCTGTGCTCTACCTTGAACCCCTCCTCCCACCCACCCACCCTGTCCACCTTCCATTCCCTATTTTACAGACACTCTTTTCCTGGGCCTCGGAAGAGTCTCCTACTCCGTCAACACTACTGTCTATTGCATGCTGGTCTATGATCTGCCTGCGTATGGAACTCCGCCCTCCCCCTCCCCCTCCTTGACATTGCAACTCGTTTTCTGCAGCGACAACAAAATTCTGTCCAAGGTCTTGCACTTGAGCACTTCGGGGATTGCGGCGAGTTTTTTTCTGCAATTCAAGCTCCAAAAAGGTGAAATTCCGAACAGGATACGTAAATAGCAGCGTGGAATGGTGTGAGTCGATGAGCGAAAGGAATGGTGAACAACGGGGGAATCGTTTCTTCCGATTGGTAGCGGGGGACGTGATACGGTTGACCGCGAAGGAGTTGGGGTGGCTGAGTACTCTCTTACCACAGGTGGTGGCCAACCTTCTGGCGTCCGAGGCAGAAGAGACCTCTGGGTGCCAGAAGGTCAGCCACCACGTGCGGTAGAGAGTACTCAGCCACCGTAACTCCATCGCCGTCAACCGCATCACCTTCTCCGCCGCCGCCAATCGAGTCACCTCCTCTGACGTCAACCGGGATACCCTACTAGATTGTTTATGTTATGTTATGTTGTGTTATGTTACGATTTGCTATGCTATGATACGCTACGCTATTGTGTTGTGATATTGTGTTGCCAGCTACCAGGTACGGAATTTGATACCCGGGTGTGCTATTCGTTTCCTTTCATATCGTATACTATATATTTTACCCTTATCTGGCGGAGGAGGTGATACAGTTGGCGGCGGAGGGGACGATACCGTTGACAGCGCCCCGGGGGGGGGGGTAATGTAGCTGAGTACTCTCCACCGCGCATGACGGCCAACGTTCTGGCACCCGAGGTATCTTCCGAATGGCGGAGGGGTAGTTAATACGGTTGACGATGAAGGAGTTGAGGTGACGAGTACCCTCTACTACAGGGGGTGTCGACCGTTCTGGCACCCGAGGAAGAATATGCCTCTCGGTGCCAAAACGTTACCAGGTAGTCTCCACGTACGGTAGAGAGTACTCGGCCCCATTTCAACTCCTCCGTCGCCAACCGTGTCACCTCCTCCTCCACCGCCGATCGAGTCACCTCCTGCGTCGCCAACTGCGATACCCTACTAACAATATATTGTATGGTGTTATGCTATGTTGTGTTACGCTATGTTGTTTGTGTCACTGTTACATGATACCCTGGTATTGTTTGGGAACATTTTCATCTGTAGTTCAACCGCCCGAGTCCGGCTCAATCAAGCGTGACGAATCAGTAGACAACCTGCAGTATTCTAGTACGCGCGTAGGGCAATCGCCCCGCACTGAATATCTCACGAGCACACAGCAGCAGTCGACGAGAGAGGGTACCGGACTCAATGTTTTGTATTATGGGTTGAACGCCGGTTTTGATCGGACGAGGATCGTCGTGACCCGAAACTCCGGCCACATCATCAGATCAGAGCACTATGGTAACTACTACCACTCCGGTCACACCTGCATTGACCGCGCCGCAGACATCCCGCAATCAAAGCATGCCCCCCCCAACGATACCCAATCGCAGTGTCACGGAGGCAACTACTCTACCGCGAGCTGCGACAGCATCCTCGAAAACGGCATGTAACCTGATGCAGTGTGGTGGGTAGTGGGTGACATCTGGTATGCCTCTGCATCGGGTGGGTCGTTCTATAGATTCGTAAACAATGTAATATACCCTGAGACGACTCCTTGGCCCCTTGGTGAACAGCTACAAGAGCAAGGTGATTCGACAGCACAGCTCGGTGGACATTGGTGGGAAGACAACTGCAACCCGCGCACCTTGCAGGCCTCGTCCGTGACGTGTCGGACGTACTCGCTCACCAGCTGCTCTCGATGTTCATTTTATCCGGTGACACCGGTCGCAGCAACGGAAGGGGGGGGGGCAGCGGAGAGCGTCAGCAAGGATTCCAAACATGGACAGGGGCGATACAAAAGGGACTGACACGGCACACACGTTGTTCCCAAGGAACGGAGTCAGGGTGCATGCATCAATACAGAATGTTGGTCGCCCTGCAGAGCAAGGATTCCAAGCATGGACAAGAGCGATACAAAAGGGATAGGCACCGCACACGAGTTGCTCCCAACAATGTGCAATGACGGAGTCAGCGTACCAAACGGCCGTTAACCGAGAATGCATGCATCGATACAGAATGTTGGTCGCCCTGCAGAGCAAGGATTCCAAACATGGACAGGAGCGATATAAAAGGGACTGGCACCACACACGCGTTGTTCCCAACGATGTGCAACGGAGTCAGCGCGCCAAACGGGCGTTAACCAAGAATGCATGCATCGATACAGTATGTTGGTCGCCCCACAGAGCCTGCATTTCAGTGGAGCAGTCACTATCTTCGGACAACAAACACTCGGGAGTGTCAAGCTTGATTTTGCGGTAGTTCGCGCCGGTAAAACAGATCTACAACTTCCGTGTAACACATCGTCTCGGAGGAGTTTCCAAAGTTGCTTTTCTCAACAACAACAACAGGGAGAGTGCAGAAACGCGACGAAATATCTCGATGAGAACTTTCCAAAGCCGATACTTTCGTTGTGTATGCCCTCCCTGGTTTTGGAGTACATCGGCTCGGATTCTCGTCCCAGGGGGTGAGTTATCTCGCGTGGTAAAGGTAAAAACCCAGACAGTACGTAATGGCGAACATCTTTCTGCGACCGGCGGTCTCGGTTCGTTTCGGAAATTTCCGGCTTCTCCCAAACAAAAAGGCAGTGGCCGGGTAGCAGGCTCGTTCGTGGGAGGAGGTACCCTTCGCGTGGAGAAAGTATCTACGTACGTACACCGGGGTAGTCCGGTACCCGATACGGCGTACAACGGCTCTAAAAGTCGACGGGCGGTTCACGGGTACTCTGATGCTGAACGCTCGGACTCTGGCAAGTAGCGGACTATTCTGCCAAAGCTCTCGATGGGCGGTATGGCAAGCAGCAAAACATTCTACCAAAATCTCCCGATGTGCGGCACTTCAATTTGATGGCGCTGCGCGATACAGCCACGGCACTCAACGGCGGTGTGCCTACAAGTACTTGTCCTGTGCCTACCTGTTGCATGCAAGCCACAGTCTCCGGTAGAGGGTTCTCATCGTCGCCGAATCCATACATCATCCTTCAGAACAGGGGCAGAAGACGCAGACGACGCAGGCGAAGGGGGCGTCAGTTCTCCTTCGGTTTTGGGAGTTGCAGAGAGGCTCCCAGGAATCCGACGTAAAAAAACAGGGATAAAAAAAACGTCAACCGCAATTAGTCATTCTTCTTCTTGTCTGAAAATACTTCCTCATGTTTTTGGACGGACTGGTATTTATTGTGCAACGCCGTTCTTACCTACGATTCTACAACAACGCTGCAAACGTGGGCAAAAGTACAAAAGTACACTACACGTGTGCATGTGAAGGTAGAAATAAGCCTCTGCGCTGCCAACAAGCGTCGCCTAGGATTGCTCCCCGGAAGCGTTTGCACGCAGAGGATCCTTTACTACTAGGACAAAGGCTATATCGATGCGATTCGGCTACCCTGTACTTCTTCCTATTTTTACTTCCTATGTTTACTCGCTGCAATTCTCCACGGTGCATGCACCGCGGGGGATTGAATATCCAGCAAGCGATGTCGAAACGTTGATGCCATCATTACTAAACGTACAGCACAGGCCCAATCATAAGAAACCGGAATATTGGCCCAAGGCTACTGTAGGTATATTAAGAAATGTTCAGATGTACAAGACGAACTAAAAATCACCGTGGCAGGCCAGCCATTGCAGACGGTCCTCCATCCCCGGCGATTGCAGAACGCTGGCCTTCACCTCTTATGTAAGAGTCCTGGTCCGGGTAGGCGAGCAGGCGCGCGCGGGGGGGGGATGGGGGGGGCGCAGAAAGCGCGGAGCGTGAAAAAAGGTGCAAAACGATGGTGCGCCGTTCACAAACCACTCGTGAATCTGGACTGCTGCCTGCTATGCATTTGCCATTGGCCTCCGTAAAGCCTCCAGGGGGGGAGAAGGTCGAAAGTCAACGCCGATCACAGCATCGGCGACAAGATGAAGCAGCCTGGGCTAGTAAAATTGAGGCAGATAATGCGTCCGGACTGGAAAGCAAGGAGCCGTACCACACGCGGGCAGCATGGCGGTACTCGTATATGGTATACAGTAGTGCCGGTGCCTCTATAGTGCCGGTATGCGCCAGCCAACAGTACCGGCACTATTTGCCGGCAACTGGCACTACTTCCGCAGACTTACCACACTGGTGAATTTCATCTCTGCCGAGACTTGTCGCCGTACACCACAAAAAGTTGAAAAAAAGGGGAAAACAAAAAAAAACGTCCTCGTACAAGCGACTTGCAAATGCTTACAGCAGTAGATAGATAGAGCTCCATCCTCCAGGACAACAAAGCTGTATTTTCGAAAGGAAGAGAAAGCACAGCAACCCAGCTCAAAGCACGGCGCTGCGCTGCCTGCTGGGGGTGTGATTTGTGCCTTTTTCGTGACTACTGTGTGTGGTACAACAGTAGTACAATTATTATGATCAGCCTGCTGAGCTCTCTCGCTCTCTCGCTGTGTTTCAGAATTATTGCTCGAAAAGTAAGCACCGGTTGAATTTCATACAAACTTCAGGAAAGCCAGACAGAGCCCACTTTTCTTCCATGCTTCCCTGGTGCCTCGATGGACACGCCACGCTTAGCCACGAAAACGGCGACCGCGCTCCTTCCGACCCTCCCTCTACTGGCCAGCGCCCGCTGATACCCGCCATAGCGGCGGGTCACCCCGATTGCCGTGCTCACGCACGAGCACAAAAAATATGAAGAAAAGCTGGAGGCAATAAGAAAGGCCGGAAAGGAAGCCAAGAACTTCGGGAAAGCAAGTAATCGCGAAAACGAAAGAAAGCAAAGAAAGCCAAGAACTTCGGGAAAGCAAGCAACTTCTGCTTCGGCAATTAGAGGCTGAGAGTTGCTGTGAGGTACGAAGATATGCCGAGGAAAGCTTCCGAACCCCAAAGGATATACGTATGTACCGGTATTCATACTCGTATGTAGATCCTTCACGATTCTCGGAGTACTCCGAGTAATTTATACCAAGGTATGTTTTTACTCCGGGTACTGCTTGTACTCGAGTACCAGTACTGCTCATACTCCCAGTACTCGGAGTACTTGGGCCTTCAGTACTGCTCAGGCCGTGTCTTATTAATAACTCCATTCGACAGCTTGGAATGGCTGGAACGGAACGAGACTATTCGCGGTCGTTCGTTCTATTCCATGCTGTTTTTGCGGTTTGTGTCCGATCGAATTTTTAGGCACCCGATCCTGGAACAGGCCGCAACAGAAAGTAACCCATGACATTTGCCTCGGGGCTGTGCAGCTGGACTCTAGGACAGGGGTACCGTCACGTAGGCAGCGAGTGCTCCTGGTACAGAGAATAGCTTCGGACGCAAATAGAGCGCCTGACATGCCTCAGACCAAGCAGTGCTAGCCGTCCAAGTGGCACCCTCGGGACAAATCTAGAAGTTATGATATCGCCGTCGCGGCTCGACGAGGTATCCTGGGTGCTTCTGTAAACATCGGCCCAGCGTTTTTGCTACATATCTATCGCCACAGTCTCGTTCGCCACCCAATTTTTTCCCTCGTGAGCCTCCTGTACAGGCTATGGCCGTATCGCGTGGCTCCTACCGCAGGCGAGACCTGTGGCGTCTGCACGTGCTCCATCGCGTGCTCCCATGTCATCTCATGTTGCCTCATGTCCTGGTGGGCCTCCCAGCAAATGTCGCAACCAGTTGCAACACTTTCAGCACCAATCAACTGCCGTAAATCTCGTTCCAACTGGGCCGTTCGGTTCTGCCGAACAAGGATTGCTGTTTTGACAGATACGCTTCCTCTTTACAAATTTACGGACAGCTTGGAACGCTTTTTTTTTTTTTTTTTGTCCATCCCATTTATTATCCTTGCCCTTCTGTTCTGTCTCCCTCTTCAGTCGTAACTCAGATCCGGGGTCACTAAGTAGGCTCTTCTCCCCCCTCCCCACTACGGACGGTGCTTGTCTTACATTTTTATCGCGAGAAGATTTCAGCACTCTCTTCCCTTGTCGACTTGCGTCGGATTCCGCCTACCCACGCCACGAAGGCGCTCTCAGCAATTGGTTCCTTTTTATTTTTTCAAATCAAGTAAAAAAAACACCACGGTGGGATTCGAACTTGGGTACCAATGCCAGTACGAGGTCTTTGAAGCTGACCGCTGGTCTACCGGGGCGACCGGCTTGGAACCTGTTCCGCGTGTTTTTTTTTCTCAATATCCAATCAGCACCACTTTTTCAGGCAAATAATTTTACGTTCGTTCCGTTCCAATGCCCGCGAAGTGAGTTAAGACGTTAAGACACGCCCTCATCATACTCCAAAGTATACTCGGAGTATCGAGTATACTCGGAGCTTTCTTTCGCGCGCGCCCAGAATAAGAAAGTCAGCCTGAGCCCGATTTCAGGTTTCTTGTGAGGGGGCCGGTACTGTATAATACGCGAGGCCTGAGGCAACCTTGCTTGATATTTTTGGTGTTATGATCCAGTATCACATACTGGTCCAGTACCTGGTGCCCCCTGTCCCTCTGGTACTGGTACCTCTGGTATGGTGGCTCTAGCACTTTTGTGACCACGGGCCGTGATCTTGCTAGATCAGACTATAGGGATTAGCAACTGAAACGAGTTTAATGTGAAGAAAACAACAACAACAACAACAACAACAACAACAACGGTAACTGGTACTCGTATATACGTCGTGAATGAGAATCGGGCAAATGAAGACGAAGAACATTGTTGTCGTACACGTAATGTCGTCCACTTTCTTGGCGAGAAATCAAGAGCCAAAGCACGCACCTGGTACATTCCGTACTTGTCCAAGTGCCCGTCGTCCATTGCCAGTCTATTTCTAGACTATATCTTCCTCTCCTTGCTCCAGGCTTCGGTCTCCGGTCTGTCTGCTTGTGTTGCAGTTGTGACCAGGGGCCAGTAGGCTACTTACCCGGAAACATAACGCTTTGGTTTTTTGGAACACCCCCTGAAGGAAGGTTTAAAAAAAATACTCGAGGGCTGGTGCAACACTGACGTACAAGTAAACCTCTGGTAAACAAGAAGACAGGCACGAACTACAGTACGTAGTACTGCTGTCTTGGAAGATGGCGGGCACCATGGCCAAAGTCAGCAGCACATCCAGTCTGCTCCGGTCTCTGTGCTCCCTGATGCCCATCTCGATCACTCTGGTCTCATGTTCTTCGGCATTCACGCTCCCATCAGCAAGAGCAGCTGGAGGATCGCCATCCGCATCACCAGGAGGACGGGGTACGCAAGCCGGCCAGAGGTCTCCACCAAGCAGCGGCAGCGGACTGGGCACTCATCATAGGGTAGCCCCTGCTCTCTCCACTCGAGGAGGAGCGGAAGAAGAACGGTCAGCACAAGGAGGATGCGGTGTTGACAAGCATTCGTTTCGATCTACGGTGAGGAAATTATCGCACGCAAGAAAAATAGAAAAAACACAACGTGGAAGGTGCGCATGGGCGTATGATATCGCCGTACAGCCCCGAGCTCGGGTGCAATCTGGAGCCTGGAGCACAACAGTTGTGGCGGCAGCGACTGCTGTACGCGTATCATACGTACGTAGCCCTTCGAAACGTGTTTTGTCACTCGTGACCGCTCTGTTGCTGCATAGTCTTGCCGGCACTTTATCAATCGGCCAACCGCATTGCAAACTTCTCCCGTGTACGAGTAATAGCCTCTAAAAAATCGTACCTGGTACGTACTGCTGTAGTACCTGGTACCAGGTACGTAAGATGTTTCCAGTAAACATGAGCAGCAGCAGGTGTTCTCGTGCAAGCTCTTGGTACAATGAGAAAAGAGATCCGACTTGTTGCAAGTAGCAGCAGTACTTCACAGCAAAGCAGCCGCTACAGCTCCGAGGTCTTCAGAGTACCAGTGAGTACCAGTCGTTTCAGCCGCTGGTACCCTTGGAACTCGCGTGTACTGAGTCAGTCGGGCTCCTCGTACCCTCGGGACTCCCGTGTACTCCGTCGTTTCAGGTCCTGGTAACCGTGTTGGACCCGCGAGTACTGGTGCTCAGTCATTTCAGCTACTCGTACCCTCGGGACTCGCGAGTTCTCAGTTATTTGCGCTCCCCGTGCCCTTGGAACTCGCGAATACTGAGTTACGTCAGCCCCTCGTACTCTTGAGATTGGGTGGTTCAAAGGTACTGGTACTCGCGAGTTAATGGCGTGAGTCCCGATGACTGGTACTGGAATATGCTCTGACGACCTTCTTTGCAAGTACTACCGGTACTTGACTGTCAGTTTGTTGTACAGTAGTGGTCCCTCTATAGCGCCGGTTGCCCGCTATAGTGCCGGTGAAATCGCTTGGCACAGTTTTCCGTTTCCATACTAAAACCTATATGTTCCCCAATCCGGAGTAGTGCCGGTTGCCGCTATAGCGCCGGTTTTTCCCGCTGGCACATACCGGCGCTATAGAGGGACCACTACTGTATACGGAAAGCCCTCCGCTGCGATGAGCATGTACGCCGAAGAAGTTTCGAGCATTGAGGATTGAGGAGTGGCGATACCCTCTGGAGTTGCCGCAATTCGATTGTTGGTGAGGTTGAGGCGTCGGACCCAGCTCTCTCTCTCGTCGCCGCCGACATCTTGCAGAGGGGGTACGGGCATTGGGAGGTGTACCGCTACCACCCGGGTGATAAGGTAACACACCCCCTGGGATGAATTTCCGAGCCGATTTTTTCCAGAACGGGGGGGGGGGGCACACACAACGGAAATTGTGGCTCTGGGTACATTTTGTCAAGACGTTTCCACAGACACATCGCCCAGCGTTTGCACTCTCTCCCATTGTCGAGAAAATCAGATTGGAAATTCGTCCGAGGGGTATGTGTTATCTTATCACCCGTCCGTGTGATAAGGTACGATCGGTACGTATTGTTGTTGTTTGATACTTTGTACTTGAATCCCACCTACCGTACCAGATGCGGGTATTGAACAGTTGTCCTGTAATACCCATCCCGAGGTGTGGTATGATCCGTGCACGCGTGCATACTGGTACAGGGTATCAGATCCATCGAGGGATTGGGTCATGAAACTACGACTCGGCGCCTCGCGGACCCTCCGTTCTTCCATTCTTGGAGGTTCAAGCTTGAAGTCCGCCTGCCCCAGGTGCACAAGGGGCGCGTCGCAAATGCTCGATGTCTCTCAACAGTCGAAGCAGCGTCGCGCGCTAGTTTCCTCCACGGCACCGCACCCAAAGTCCTCTTTTCCCATGCCATCTTCGGCCCAACGCTTGCTACCGGTATGGCATACCAATACTAGAGCGCCCGTGCAAACGGCGGAAATGCCTCCCGCAATGTCGGTGCTTCTACCCCGTCGGCAGAATACCTCCAGAGTGATATGTTCCTCTAGAGAGACTTAGGCACCTGACCTACAAATTCAGCATATCTCTGCCAACAGAAAACCCAAACTGCAAACCGTCGCATCATTGTTGGGATTCACTCGCATCCACACCCGACGAAGGATGTAGGAACAATGGTTGGCGGCGAAGACACCACCCGCCGGCATCCCCCAAGTGTGCAAACACCAAGCAGCCTGACATGGCGACTTTGTGGCCAGTTCATCCACTCCGGCCTGCCCCACAACGGCTAGCGCTGAGAGTTCAGTGAACCTGGGCTGGCGCCATCGCGTCGGGGGCGAACGGCCTCCGACTGGCGCCCGACGTTCTGGAGTGCGGCTTTTGCCGAGTTCCGCGGTTGGTGCGGGCGCCGAACCATGGGTTTGTTCACGCGGAGGGGGGGGTCGTTCGCCCAGACTCAGGTTTCCAATCCGTTCGGAGGCTTTCGACCGTTTCCGATGCACTGAAGGGAAGATGCGCTGAGTGTCCGGTGCCAGCAGCCGCACGTCTGTGGCGGTGGATTTGAAAGGCAGTCTGGACGCTCTTGGTGTGTGCGTGCCAAGAGGGCACCGGTAAACAATGGGCTCGCCTCCAGGAGCTCGCGCCGTTGCCCCCTGAGTGTTGACCCGAGCCGGCTCGAGCCATGTGACCTCACGCTGTGCCACGGGAAGCCTTGGTGCTGCTAAGCGTACCACAGACGTCCACTAATAGGTGCTAAATACTTGAAGGAGACTGCACCGGTGCGACGGGGAGGAGCGGAGCGCGAGGGTGCTCCCCAATAAGTGTACACTACCCCTTGGTATGTGCACCTCCAAAGGCTTGCCCCAACACCCGTGGCTTCCGCGTCCTGCATGTGGGCGATCAATACCGTAACTTGCACCCTGCGCGGAGCCACGCAGGTCACGTGGTGCAAGCCAGCTTCCGGGCAGGCCCACAGCCAGTGCCTGGTTCGTGAAAGCTGCAGGGATGCACACAATTGACGAGAGTTACGAATCCAGTCGACAAGTGCCATGTAAATCCAAGCCCATGCGGAAGAAGAATCACTCTCGTGTGTCGCTGGGTGGGAAACTCCGGTTCAGTGGTCGGAGCCCAACAAACATCTGGACCACGCCTTGCGCGATGCAGGCGCCACAGGATGCTGGCCACGCCTGCATTTTCCACGTCTTGCGTGACTAATCACGACTTCTTGGTTGGTTGGCTTTTATTTCCCCAACGGTGTCCGTCGCACCAAAGCACATATATAGTAGTAGTTATTGCGGCCTCAACTGCTGGCATAAACGAACGGAAACGGCTGGAACGAATCGTCGCGCACGACATCCGTAACTGCTGTAACGCTCCGGACACCGCTCCGGGTACGGAGGTTAGTGTACCGACCCGCCAAAGCACCCCTGGACTTCGCGCCCGTGTCAAGTGACTTGAGAGCCTTCCTGCACCATGATGTTGTTTTCGAGAGAGCACTCAACCGTGTGAGAATTTTCTCAGGAAGCACTAAGTCTCTAGCTGGCCCTAGGTTCCAGGAATCGCGAGGACTGGATCATAATGTTGTGGACACTCCGACCTCAAGCGAATTTTGCGTGTGTGACCCGGGGCTACTGTAGAACGGGGAAGGGTACCGCCATTTCCTCTACCATTTTTAGAGCTCTATAATAGCGCGAGCGGCCCTGGACCTCACTCACAACCGGACTTTAAAAATGTTAGTTTAACGGTGCTTATCGGGAAATAAAAAAGGGCGAAGTTTAAAGACTGTACTTGCAAAGAAATAGGCTAGCCACGCGTGTGAGCGTGTGAATGCTCCTGAGCTGCCGAAATACAAGGCCTTTATGTGCTCTCCTTAACGCTGTGGCCTTGGTCGTATCATAGGAGAGTTGACCACGCTGGCGTCAGACAAGAGAACATCGCTAGCATCGCTGGCCGCGCACCCCCCTCGTGTACTCAAAACTCCCGACGATTTCGCCTCTGCCGTGGCGGAGCTCGGGATCGCTATTTTCCCTCCCGACTCTTTCGCCTCTGCCGTGGCGGGGCTCGGGATTGCTATTTTCCCTTGTCCTCCGGGCCAGCGTTGGTCTCTGCGCGTGTGTTGGCAAGCCGCTCGTCTCGCTGGCGCCGAGTGCCCATCGCCTGTGTCGCCTTGATGATGGCGTTACGGTTGTCATCCTGACTGTCTGTGAGGCGCCGTGACGTCGCCAGGTCAGCGTCCCCCCGCTGTTAAGACGGCAGTGGTATCCCGAGAGCAATGTGTAGCCATATGGTATGTCCGTCGCCGGGTGCATGCCACCGCCCTTATTAAAAAGGCGCAAAAAAACACGCTGGCTGCTGTGTCGTTCGCATGAGCTAAATGGCGAAATGCTCTGTGACCCAGCTCCCCTTAATAACATATCGTCTTTCGCCGTTCCGTTTCGTTTTGCGTGCAAACGTCCGCTTTATCGCAGGGGCATCCGGCTGTACCGGATGGCTTGCACCTCAAGCAGGTGGTCGTCATCTGTCGGCACGGGGACAGGTCCGTGGTTGGATGCTCTACCGCTCGTTTTTTTTTTCTTCACTTTTGTGCGTTCTTGCTACCTTTTTGTGTACTTTGGGAGTAGAGCTCTGGGAAGACGAACACCTTGAGTGCTTGAGGAATGGTGGTGTGGGCTAGCGCTCCCGTGCGTCCGAGGGTTCGAGTCGACGCCGCGTTATCATCACATTTTTCGTCCGACAACGCGCAGCATACATTTGTACTTTTCTCGATGCACTCCCGTTGTGGGGGACAAAACACTTGGAATTAGAGTCAGAGTTAGGTTTCTATACAGTAGTGCAGCACTAAAAGGGTTAATGGCCAAGACGCATGCTACGAGTACGCGGTATGTCGTGACATAATTTTCTGAGGCTCCTCACTTGATTATAGTATAGAAGCTCTGTATATCACACAAAAACGCTTTTAAGAAGAAGTGTACACGTACCTCAATAAGGAGCAATCCCATGGCCTACAGTAGGGTCTATATTAAAAAAAAATGTTTTTTTTGTCAAAGCAAACCGATGTTCGGGGTACATACAGTACAGGACACCCGATAAGAAACAAGAAATCTGGTCCAGGCTAGATTTCTTTTTTGAGAGAGGGTGCTTTCTACACTATTAGTAATTCAAGATAACGATCCCCTCGAATTTCTCATTTTCCTTTAAAGTCCAGCCTAGCTTTCTTGTTTAGCCTGTTTCTTATTTGGTGTCCCGTACTACTGTAGTTCCTCAGTTGAGAAGTACACTAATAGTCAGTCAAAAATATTTGCCTCGGAAGGCAAAAAAAAGTGTCACTGGGATCACTATCGTAGCAGGCATCAGCAGTAGTGCTACCTCTTTCGAGCACGCCTTCCAACATGCTCTATGACTTTCAATGGCTCTCCCAACTGAGAAGTTACTCAATATCGTTCGGACACCGGCTTGCCTTGTGTTTTTACGATACAGCAGTGGTGGGTGCCCCGCAATACGGCGCCAGGCATGGCACAAGGCAGTTGAACCTGCGTTTTTGCTAAGTTTGCCATATCCGGATTCAAGGCCACATATGCCTTGAAACTCGGGGATAAGGCTGACCGCCCTTAAAGCGGGAGAAATCGCTTGGACACCGTATGTATTGAGTTTAAAATCGGGACGAAAGCCGATCTGGCCTTGCCTTATCTCTATGTTTGCCTTTTCAATGACTGCCTTCTTGCGTGGTACCCACTGTATTCTGTTGTTTTTTAACCTACAGTAGGGCATGGGATTGTTCAGCGGATCGACCTTCGTTTTTTTTTTAATTGGTCATGTTTTTGGGTGAGAGGTGTAGTTCTCGTAGAGCTCCTCAAATAACAAGCCTCAGGGGAAAAAATGGTGCGGGATCCCTCTACCAACGCATGCGTCAGCGGGAAAAACTCAGCAGCTTCGCATGCGTGTGCGGTGTTGGTGCGTTTCTTGCCGTTCTGATCCTTTGCTACTCGCAGGGCTCCGGTCACAAACAGCCTGGGAAGCCTTCTGGACGACGGTCCCGAGTCCGTGTCGCTGTGGGAATCGAAGCTCCCGCCAACGGAGGATGTGAGACCTGAGACCCTTGGTTTTCTAGAGTACAGCGTCTGAGGTCCGTGCGTGAGACACGGTAAATGTTCCCGCCGCGGGTAAACCCCTTCCTTGTTGCTGGTTGTTTGAAAGGCGAGGGCCCACTGTTCAAAGCTGCTGCGTACCTGTTTCGCGCCCCATGATGGTCGCACTTTCGTACCTTATTCAGCGATATTCAACGCGCTCAAGCTCAAGGCATCACTGGCTTCGCTTCCTTAACCTACCCCCTGATGTCGATTTTTATTTTTCAAAACAAATGCGAAAGTATTGCCGTAGAAATGGATGGTGAAACAACAAAAAAAGCTCTGAAAATTACCCCGCGTTTTAGTTTTTAGTTTTTTATTTCTCCCGCGTCATCATCGCTCACTAAATGTACTGATTTCTGTTGTGAAACCTACAAATAAATCGTTCTGCAAGCGGAATTGTGACTATTTTTATCTCATTTGCACCGTTTGTCCTGACTCGCCGATATGGCCTAGGGAAGCAGAGGTATCGCTCTAGCAACAGTGATCCCTGCTAAGTCTCCCGTGCATACAAACCCACGTGCTCCAAAGATGTCGGGAGACAGGACTTTCAACCCTTGGCAGACAGCAGCTTTGCCTTGACATACCGTCACTGACACCAAACTACTAGGTTTTAGTGTGGAGCACTCCGGCCCCACACCCTTGACAGCGCATGTTTTGCCTTAATTGATATGTCTCCCGACATCTTTGACGTGCACAGACATGTACTGTACCTCACCGCCGAAATTGGTCGGGGGTGTTCCGACAAAACGTTTTGTAGGTTGTGCAGGGTTGTTCCACTTGCTACTTGCAGCGGCTTGGTCCGGGAGGTTTTGGGCTGTGTCGTCAATCAGCCGTGTTCGGTTCTCCTGGTGTGGATTACATCGCGCCTGGGGAAAGGGAGTGCAGCGGCGATTGTTTATGGCACGTCAGAGCCGATAGTTTTTATTTCGCTTACGCGCGACTGTTGTAGTTGGCCTTTCGCAGCAAGTCCTGCCTGCGCAACAGCAACACCAACATATGCAACCATACTCGTAGCTGTTTTGTTTCACCGTACCGTTTCTGAATGAGGTACCCAATGGTGTCTTGGCGCCACTTCACAGACGCGTGATTGGCCAAGGTGCTCGTTACCTACCGATTTTTACTCTTGAGTCAAACAAAAAACGAACGCACGCAGAGACGTAGAGGTAACCAGGCCTCGACTCGTTCCATGTTTTCCCGCGCTTTTAACCGCACTGCTTCAGGTAGAGCGATGGAGCAAGGCCTTCCCCTGCCGGGTGCTGGGGGACGACTGCGGACAGACTATTGATGAGATAGTCAGCGCGGATGGACCCTGGGGTCAGCTCACGTCCAGGTGCGAACGGCGAGCGTTATCTACCTCTTATGTCGGCCGGTCCGTGTTCCTGAATATGCACACCGCCGGTCAAAGGATTGAACAAATAATACCGACGGATACCCCATCCCCCCCTTCTCCCCGCCCACAGCGTAGCACAGAAACATGGATTCACTATTTTGCGGATAACCCTCGTCCGCCCTTCCCCCTCCTTCCGATAACACTCACGTCTAGCGATCCCCCCTGCGCGAATTGTGCGCTACACTTTCTAACTGCCCGTCTTTTTTTTTCTTCTTAATTCCATTCCGTGTATTTCATTCATGCATTCGATCATGCATTGTTTCATTAATTAATCTATGAATTCCTTCATGCCTTCATCCATTTGTTCCTTCATTACTCCATTCACTCATTCATTCATGCATTCATCCAACCATCCACCCATCCATCCATCCATCTATCCATCCATCACATCTCCTATTGCTTTTCGTTGGATTCTCGGTTGCCACTACTTCAGGGGAGCCGACGAGCTTCGAGCGGTTGGAGAGGGTCTCCGCACGGTGCTCGAAGGAGGCGATGTTGCGGGAGGGGGGGGGGGGCGGCTATTCCCCGGAGGGCTGGAGGCCGAAGCGTCGTGAGTATTCTGGCCTTTCCGTTTCAATGATCGGAAGTTTTACTATATTGTTGCTGCTGCCGCTGCCGTATGCCGCTTTTCGTTTCGTATCGGAGTCACCAGCCACCGGCGACTTACTGCCGTGGCTTCAGGTAACACGTTGGTACATGTGTTCCCGCCCATTCTCGTTTTGTTTTTTCGGTGGGGGGGGGGTCATATTGTGCGCATTCCTCCTTTCGGGTAAAGAGCTGGGGGGTGTACTCATGTCGTGCATGGCCGTAGTCGTATGACTATAGACCCTCGCATCCCTACAATGCCGGGACGGGGGGAGGGAGAGGTGAACTTCTCCCGGCGGGCTATATAGGTCGATAAAATGCTTCCTGAGCTTGCTGCGTTTTCGTGCAAGGCAATGTCAGCCGGAGTAGGCGGACGTTTTTTTATTGTTCGCTCTCACCTGGCCCTTCGCCGATGAGCGCGCGGCGCTTCTTCATGGCTTCGTTTTTTTTTCTTTGATAACTCGGCCTTACTGTATGTTCGTGCACCCGTGTCCCCCCTCCGCATACGCAACGATGTTTGTATACGTTTATGTATATTGTCATGTATCTTACGCAGCTTCAGAGTAATGTTTTTGCCTGTCTGTGTGACATTACGCAAGCTTGAGCGTAGTGGCTTTGATTGTCTATGTGATATTACGCAAGCTTAAAAGTATTGGTTTCGCCTGTCTATATACTTCGCATGCGACATTGCGCAAATTGTGAGTAATGGTTTTGTCTGCCTCATGTGACTCTTTCGCGTTGTCTCAGGTCGATCTTCGTGAGATGCACGAAGCTCAAGCGAACCCACCAGTCCGCCCAGAACCTGCTGATGGGGCTCGGCTTCTCCAGTGGCGTCGATCTCTTCGTCAGGTACGTGCTACGATAGAGGTATATGGTATACCTTTTTTTGGCTGAAACGTTTTCTGAATGACGGGGGGCTTCTTAACCCTTATAGGACTGGAGTCCCGTTTTGGGGACAAATTACTTAGAATTAGAGTGGATTGCCCCCAAAACGGGACTGCAGTTCTAAAAGGGTTAAGCCAAAATCGTCGGGATTTCATTATTGCGTTGCAAGACTTCTCATTTTTTGCTTGGGGGCATGTTTTTTTTTCATCGGGTAGCACTTTTTACTCTCCTCCAAAAAACGGGTCTGGGTGAGACATAGAGCTCCTCAAGTGACCACCCTCAGAAGGCGAAACCTTATGAACATGGTGCACCTCTACCGTGGCATGCGTCCTCTTGGGACTTCAAAGATTGAAAAAAAAACGACGATACAAATGGACGATCACAGCATCGGTCACTGCGTGACTAGGGGGTGATACGTACAATGGTTGGTGTCCGAGTTACAGTGGTTACCATGCAAGGGGACGTACGGCACGGGCGCAAGCAACACGATCCTACCCGTTCTGCTGCTGGTCGCTCGCTCACGCCTTCTCGTTGGCATTGGTCACGCCAAAGTTATCGCTGTGCTGGTCGCTATACCTTATATCCCTCACCGGTATGTTCCTTCGATGGAGTCTGTCCCAAAGGGGTCGCACTCACTCGTCCTTATTTTAGTCGATCTCTTCGCCAGGTGCGTTGCCACCGTATCACACCGGGTGATAAGATAACACACCCCCCTGGGACGAAGTTCCGAGTCGGGTTTATCTAAACCCTAAGGGGGGTGGGTGCCCACCAACGAAAATGGTGGCTATGGGCAGAGATCTCGTCGAGATCTGGTTCCGTAGATGCTTGCATCGCTCGGCGTTTGTTTGCACCTTCCCCGTTGTCCAGAAAATCAGCTTCGAGATTCGTCAGAGGGGTGTGTGTTATCTTATCACCGGTGCGATACCTGGTACGGTATTTAATAGGGCGGTGACTTGACTGGCTGTAAGCCGCCTACTTTTTTTTCCATGTTTGTTTCGGGAATAATGCCGAGAAAAAAATGGCGAAGTCATTTTTTTTGTATACGGCATATGTACGATATTAGCGACTTCACATTGGATAAAAAACGGAATCAACTGCTGAGAGCGCCTATTAATAGTAGCGTGGGTAGGCACAATTCGATGCAAGTCGACGAGGGAAGAAAGGGCTGAAGTTTTCTCGTGATAAAATGCAAGGCACGAACCGTAGTGAGGGAGGAGGGAGAGGAGCCTACTTTGTGACCCCAGATCTGAGTTACGACTACAGTAGGAAGGAGAGAGAAAATAAGGGCGAAGATGATAAAAGGGATCAACAAAAAAGCAAAAATGGCGGCTGAATTCAATATTTAATCGTGTACCGTCTTCGAAAAGTTACGTAAAATAGTAAATAACTTACCGCTAATTTCCAAAAACAAGAGAGATCGATTTCATTAGTGTCAACAAAAAAGAAACTATCTTGAAATTATATAATCCACACTGTACCGTATTGGCATGATCTTGGAGCTTGCGGATTCGTCTGTCGGCTCGCTGTACTGACTTTTGTGGGCTGAGGTAGTATATGCTTCCAAGCCTGGTTGGTTCGGCCTGCACCAATCCCGTGGTTAGCAATGAGTGTACCAGGTACCGGTTTGGTCTATTACGGTCGGCTGGGTGACAGCCGACTGGCTGGTTGACAGCCGACTGGTCGTTGTGGTGCAGGATTGGTCCAACAGCCGTTGAATACGAGCGGAAAAATACCCGACCAAAGCTAAGAGCCACCTTGGCAACACCTGCGCACAATCAACGCTTTAGAAAGAAGCAGATGGCACCCGGCAACCGACGATTCCCTTCAAAACATGCCATTGCCTCTGCCCTGCAAGTCTGACTCGCCGCGCCACACGTCTGTGCGCGTTTACAACCTCCCCGCCCCCCCCCCCTCCCCACGCGCAACCCTATTCTGCCAGGCCTCACGATAGGGAAACCCTTTGGCCGAGCAAACACAACCGGGTACGACAAAACGAGTTAATTGCGCAAGCCAATGAGAACAACGAGTACCCCGAACAGGCAGAACTGAAGCGCCAGACGGCGGAGGTGGGTCGATCTGGGAAGAGTTGCGGTATACCTATCGTGCGCCAGAGGGGGGTAGGGCATGGTGCGGGTGTTGTTTTATCTTGAGGGTGGAAGCTCCAGGCTACAGAACGGTAGCATGGTTCAGTGTTAAACCTGGTGTATGGCTACGGGGTTTCATTGATTTGACATTTTTGCAACATAATGTTTTGCTGTAAGCACCTTAAGATTGCATTGGGATCATTGTAGTCGCCAACGTCGTTTCGGTGTTAAGACTGCTGGGGTTATTTCAGAGCGTGGCCCTGACATGAGGGATGATGTTGTGGGAAGCGGGGGGGCTCGAGTGGGGTTGAATCTAAAACGTGCGACAACATAAAATGGGGGGCTTATGGGGGATCGGGAACCAACCCAAGAGTAATCCATACTCCGTGGTTTGGTTGTGGAAAATAAATTAAGCCAGGTCCATCTAACTTATTTTCTGGACGACAAGGGTCGGAGGGGGACGGGGGGGCGATACACTGTGCTGACGATGGGACAGGCGCACGGCTCACAGACGTTTTTGATACAAATGAAAAGCGGAGCGTGTCGCACCTGCACGACAGGTGGATGGCACCCCAAGAGTGCTCTGAGGGCCGTGACGGCTGCTCCCGGCCGATGGACTACCCACTGCAGCATGTATTATGTGTAGAAATGGCCAGGGAACTTATTGTCGCATACTGAGTACGAAATATGTTATCGCTGAAGGACTACGAGTAGTAGTCGCCCTATTTGTTGAGTATCGCTACTGGCAAGGAGCCACGTTGATCCTCGTTCCTGCCACGTTGCGTGCGTCTCCCCCATGCGTGTGCGTATGCGTGCGTCTCCCCCATGTGTGTGCGCATGCGTGCGTCTCCCCCATGTGTGTGCTTATGCGTACGTCTCCCCTATGTGTGTGCGTATGCGTGCGTCTACGTGTGCTGTTTACGCGCCTCGTTGCGTCAGATGGTTGGCGTGGAAGAGGACGGGGTAAAATGGACCACCGTGAGGGAAGTTGTGTCCTGCTACGAGGCGCACGGAGTTCCCCTGCCGCGCTGGGTGAGAAACAGGGAAGAAAAACAAAACTACACTGTACGAAGCAAATTCCTGGCTGTTCAATGCTTCCTCGTTTTTCTGCCGGTATTGCTGTGGTGTCTGCATCGGCGCGTAACACCACTTGGCAGTGCCTGCCATAACTTGGGGGCCTAACCGTAGTGCGTGGTAGGGCGGGCAAGCGCACCGCCTTTCTGAACGAGGGTCGTGGCATGTTATATACTTAAATCGCTCACTTCGAAACCTTTTAATTGGTTGTGTTTTCATGTTTGTCGTCCAACGCCGGTGTTGCTAGCTAGCTCTGCCGCCGCTGCTGCTGCTGCTGCTGCTGCTGCCGGGCGGTTTTCACTGTTTTTTTACCTTCGTTGACTTGTAAACCCCTTTATAATTGCATTCGCGTTTATGACAAAGCTCTTGGGAATGTTTTTTTTGTTTTTGCAGTGGTACAAAAAGGGGGTCAAGACTCGTGTGCGAAATGCACGTTGCGGGGGTTTCCGTATCTGACGGAAGTCGTCGACTCTATTTTTTGCGCAGCTCGCTGTCTTTGGACGTATGCTACTGTAAGGGCATCCCCTTATTTTTTGCGGAGGCTCCTCGCTTGAAAAGTCATACGTATACTGTTATTAACTCCAAAACTGATTTTGACAGAAAACGGACGCTTAACCTTGGCGTAATGAGGCGTTTGCCGCGATAGGGGTAAGGGGTACAGGTGGCACATTTCGGCCATTTATTTTTATGGCTGAATGATCGCACCCCTCGACCAAGGAACTGCCCAGTACCGTTGGAAACGCAGATCGTATTTTACCATGGGACTCGTGATGTGCCTATTACGAGGGACCATACGATAGTAAATAGGACCTACGGTACACACCAGAACCTATATACTTTTTATCACATTTTGCTTACAATATGTGATCCTATTTACTAAGAGCCCCCGGAACAAGACCACCTCCAAGGTCTCCTCGAGCTGAGAGAGCTGCATCCCATTGGCCCCCTCCCGGACTTTCATGGGTCGGGGATGAACGCTCCCACCACCACCACGTTTTGCACTGGAATCGCGAGGTGGTCTTGTTCCGGGCAGCCATGACTACCATCACCACCACCACCACCACCACCACCACCACCGAACTGTTCCCGATAAGAAACGGCACCGTCACCACAACAGAAAACACAACACGCCTGTTTTTGTTCGCTCGCCATATTATTCATGATGCCACCACTACACCACCACCACCACCGAGTTATTTCCGAAAACGAACGCCACCACCACCACCACAGGAAACAAACTTATACGTAGCGCGCCTGTGTTTTGTTCGCTCACCACATTGGCCACGATGAAAAATCTTCTCCGGCTTTTCATTTCCCTGACCCCCGCTCACCGCTTCCGCCACGGATTGGTAAACTTACGATTGAAAAAAAAACGTGCTTATGTTTGATCAGGCCATCGATTCTGGCGTCGTGAAGGGCGTCGTGGACTACACCGGGTGGATGTGGGGCCGGTGGTTCGACAACCGCGAAATGACTAGGCTAAGTCTTGGGCCTTTCCTGTCGGAGGTGCGTGCGACCACCCGTCGGTAGTGGTCAAAGGCGCTATTTAGCTCATTGACAGACGGCAAAACTCCAGGACCTTGGACGGTGGCGCGAGTGAGCTTATGCGGTCGCCCTTGTTGTTCGCGCGATGTAGTTAGTTCCTATTACAGCACTCTTGCCGTAAATGTACTGTTAAGGGTATTTCGCTCATATTTATAAGTGTTGCCCAAATGGTCCTTGCCTTTCCCATGGAGTGGTATATATTTTACTTGCCCCCCCCACCCCCCGTACAGGGGACCTGGACCTGCCAGAATGAAGAAGGATGTATACTGTACTGTTAAGGGTATTTCGCTCATATTTATATGTTTTGCCCAAATGGTCCTTGCATTTCCCATGGAGTGGTATATATTTTACTTCCCCCCCCTCCCCCCCGTGCAGGGGACCTGGACCTGCCAGAATGAAGAAGGATATATACAGTAGGCGGGAGGAGGGAGTAGATGCACAGATATGCCCTTGTGGCAAAGCAATAGAGAGTACCTGGTAGAACTCAGATAGTGGGAGAATGTGAAATGAACGAGGAGGAACGGGATTTGTTAGAGGAGATGAGAAAAAATAACGGATGTGACATGGAGAAATTTGGTACACTAGATAGTAACGAGAAGACGATCGCTATCTTAGGAGATATATAGTGGCCACAGGCGGCGAAACAGGAAGGGGATAGGATTAGCAAAAAAAAACTATGTAATATATGGAAGCAACGTAATGAGTGCGCAGCTGTTGGAGGTGTCTCTATTAGGAGTAGGAACGGTGCTCCGCCTCGAAAGGGATGCGTGGTCAAGAGTCATACGACTACGGTGCACGACATGAGTACCCCCCCACCCAAACAGTCGTTACGTTTCCGCATGGAGCTCTTTTTTCTTCCTCCAGCGCCTTTGAGGGGCCCTCTATCGTAGCACTCATCCCCATACATAAGGTGGATAATCATATGCGGGGCAGGACGGAGTCCCTGTTGTAGCCTCGCCGGCTTCCGTTTGCAGGCTTGTGTCCCTAGACGCAAGATTTTCTTTCCAACAAGGAAGACCCGCTGCCTCTAAGTGGGGCCGGTTACGAGATTTAGTCAAAGCGACTGACGTTTGCAGTATACACCGAAGCCGCCGAGATTTTGCGAACCATGTCCTTCACAGACGCTCAATGAAAAGAAATAGACTGAAATATGAAACCTACGTTTTTTTTGTCTATAATACGGCTCCAAGTCGAACCACCCTGGGCGCTTCGTATACACCTCTAGCGGTAAAGCGAGAGCCTTAGCTCTTGAGCATGAGTCTTAGGGGTGGGGCCGATGATAAGCTTACTCGTAGGAGCTTTGGGGTAGCCGCGGGGGGGCGTTTTCGCGTTCTTATGTATCGAACGTCATTTCCATGTTTTCGTTGTTTTGGGCGGCGCACCATTATTGACGGGGTTTGCCCGAGTTTGTGGGCGCACGCCTGTGCCTCTTCTCCGTGTAAGGACGTTCGTCCCTTCTGTCCCGAGCTACGTTACGAGTCGGGCGCCAGTGTGGAGACTTTTGTATTGTCTCTTTTTTTGCGTTGTTTGTATTTTCTTTTTGCCTTCCGGGGTTTGATTCCATCTTGTTACCCCAGAAGAGGGGCTGACCACGCCGTCCAGTTCAGCTTTTTTTGTTTCCAGATGTGGTAGCTGTGCGGTTGTGTTGTTGATACCTGCCTCTGGGAAACTCGATCGCGATCACCATACCGATGACGACGAGGACAAGCCGGGGCACAACGCGTGTTCCGAGGACCGTCATAATGGCCTACGCAATAAATGTTGCCCCATGATGGCTGACACCAGCGGTACCTGGCACGACGCAAGAAGTGTTATTTAGTGCGGTTGATGCGTGTGACGAAGATGTCTCCAAGGTGCCTCCATGCCACAACTGATCATTGATACATGTATCTTATGGGACACTCGACAACCAGGCCTACAGGGTAGTAGTGACAGAATACGTTCGTTGGTTTTCTTATGTACACGGCAGGTGCTGACCATCATAGGAGCCAGGGGGGATGAAAGCGGTGTCCCCGAAGCGGGCATGACGAATACGCCGAAGTTGGCAATATTTTCAGGTGGGCAGGGGCTTGTTTCTCCGTATACTCTTTTTTTTACCAGTACCTTCGAGGAGTCATTGGAGACGGTACATAATCCCGACGTGCTCCGTCCCAGGATTGTAGGGATGCATGGGTCTATGGTCATACGACTACAGCCATGCACGACATGAGAACCCCCCCCCCCACCTCGCTCCTCTCTCCCTTTCGTGTCGTGTCCATCTTGTGATTCGCTCGGGTAGCCGAGTTCGACGTATCAACGGAAAACCCAAAAACTCCGTGCCCCTTCGTGCCCGGATTCGTGTAATGCGGGCGTCCCGGTCGTGATTCGTCCGAATCGCGGATCTCCTTTGTCAATTCGTATTCATTGTACGCCTATCTTCGCTCCGCCTCGCGTCGGTGGCCTGCTTCCTCGCCGTCCAATCTTTCCTCTGTCTGGGCGCGTGTTGGACTACTTGCGCTCTTCTGCGCTTCTCGCGCTCTGCTCTGTCCCACTCAAAATTGCCCTAACTCGCCTACTTCTTTGTTTCTCCTCTCCCCTCGCGTTTAGATGCCCGCCTCATTCCCGTGACTCCGCCGCACACGCCCCCCTCGTATGTTTTGTTTTGTTTTCTATACTTCATCTTCACAGGGCTTCTTTTGTTTTTCCTGCTTGTTTTAGTGCGGCACGTGGTCATACACGCTGAACCTCGATACCGACCACGATTTACTTTTCAGTTTCCTCTCGCGGCTGCCCATTCACCTTCACCAACGAACGCTAATCATCCAGCACGACATGTTTAATACCTCGCACAGATCATCGATTCCCACTTCATTATCTAATGTTTAATATTATTATATAGTATATACTTAATATAATAATGAACATTTGATAAACAGATAAATAAATAGATATTAAATTATCTTGATTTTGACAGATATTTCAAGGAAGATCTGTTCTCGATCTTGTATATATGATTTAACCCATGTTGCCGAGTGGGACCCGTATAATCCGCATGATCTACTGTAGGACATATTTCCTGGGGTGGCTCTGTCCTATGCAGGTCCTGTACAACCTCTCACAACGTCGGGCCAATAACTAGATGGTCTAGATCAGGATATGACCAAAAGGTGTGAAATATGTACCGTTCATTTCGTGTGTTCACTCACCAGTTACGCATAAAAAAGGCACACGGGAACAGCACGCGAAGGCATTTCATTCGGGTGAATTGACATCGAATTTGTTTTTTTCGTGGTTACTATGTTTCCGTTCGTCTGTGTTGTTAAGGGCACGACTCCACTTTGGTCCCTATCATGACCGCGCTCAAGATCTACGAGGACGTGTGGCCACCGTACGCCAGGTGAGACAAACCCTCCCCGAACACTTGACCCAACCACATGGCGGAAACACCCTGTCAAAAATCATGTTTAGTTTGTAGATACCACGTACAGCTGGCTCTAGAGGGTGTGTCCTAAGATTATGAAAAAGGTACAGCTTGGTGGAGGCTTCTACGACCGCAGCACGAGGGAAACCGGTCATCATAAATTAAGGAGTTAACCCATTCAGAACTGAACAAAATTATCCCACACCGATTACAAGTCATTTGTCCCCAAATACGTGGGACCAGTTCTTAGGGCCGTTTTTAACGACACGAGCAAATAGCAAAAAACTTACTATTTTGGCAACAACAAATTGGCAAGTTTTGGAAAATACTTTCTATCGACAAACACGATGAAATGGCAAGAAACTTGCTATTTGAGCCACGTAACGCCTTCAGTTTTTATATCAAACCCCGTACAGCAAGGATCGGACAGCTAGACGACACCCCCCGTCGAGGAATGGGTGGCCTGGAGACGGATCCAAGCATATCTCGTAGGTCCCAGAGGTGGACAGCTCTCCAGGGCGGTCATAGTCACGTGTTCGTTGCCTTGGGAAAGCTGGGGCGACTGTTTGATTGGGATTGACTTGAGCATCAGCCCCAGACGGCACCAGTGCCACGCCTACATGCGGTTCGTCACCCGCGCCAGCAACCCCTTCAGCAGTGCCGCCAGCCACCATCATCTGCTGTCAGCACCACCATCTAACCCTCGATATCTTCCTGTGTTGCTGCAGCTCGTGCGTCTAGCGCGACGGCGTGTGGTTTGCATGGTCTTGGGTAGGCGTGATTGGTCGCAAATGGCAAGTGAAATAGCAAATTTGACTTTCCAAAAACTTGCCAACGAACAGATACGGAAATATCCGGGAAAAAACTTGGCAAGTTTTTCGCTATTTTGGCAAGTAAAACTTGCCAAAAAATGGAAATTTGGCAATTTATTTGCTAAATATGCGTCGTTAAAAACGACCCTTAAGGGGTTAAGGGCTCCTGCTGTCCCCGGCTCCGAACGTTTCGATGCTGTGCTGACGCCGTCTCCTCAAGTTGAAAAGCAGACAGCAACGGCGGCGCGCCTTTTCTCCCCGAGGCGGTCGTAGATGCCCGCCCTGTCTTGTGTGGTTCACCGCATGTGGAGGTCTACGATAGAGTAATCGATTCTGTTGAGGGTGGCTGAGTAAGTACAACTGCATTGCGCGCAAGAAATACCCCCCCC
>MEHQ01002857.1:93517-132227 GCA_008828725.1 Saccharina japonica | reverse complement strand
TCGTAGGAAAATTTTGGGGTGGTTGTTATCAGGTTGTAATATAAGGCAGTCGGCCATTATAAAGAAATGTCTTAAAAGAATGAGAGGAATAATGAAACAAAAAGGTGTAAAAGAATGTAACCCGTAACAATTTCGGGTGTTCACTCACCGTCCGCATAAAAAGGCCAACCGGCGGGTGAACCAGCAACGCGAAGGCCCATTCATTCGGTGACATTGAATCCGAATTCGTTTTTTTCATGGATTACTATCGTTCCCGTTGTTCTGTGTTGTTTAAGGGCACGACTCCTCACTTTGGTCCCTATCCATGACCGGGCTCAGATCTACGAGGACCGTGTGGCCACGCGTCACGCCTCAGTGACTGAAAGCCCTCCCCGAACACTTGACCAATCCACATGGCGGAAAAACACCCTGTCAAAATCATGTTTAATTTTGTAGATACACTACAGCTGCCTCAAGGTGTGTCCTAAGATTATGAAAAGGTACAGCTTGTGGAGGGCTCTTACGACCGCAGCAGAGGAAACCGTCATCCATTAACCATTAAAGGAGTTAACCCATTCAGACGAACAAAATTTATCACACACCGATTACAAGGTCATTTGTCGCCCAAATAACGTGGGACCGAGTTCTTGAGGCCGTATTTTAACGACACGACAAATAGCAAAAAAGCTTACTTTTTTTTTGGGCAAAAACAATCAAATTGCAAGTTTTGGAAAAATACTTTCTATCTGCACATAACGATCGCATGAAAAAATGGCTAAGAAGCTTGCTATTATGAGCCACGTAAGGCCCTCAAGTTTTGTATGATCAACCCGTACAGCAGGATCGGACAGATAGAGCGACACCGCCCCGTCGAGGATATGGGTGGCCGTGGAACGGACCAAGCCTATCTCGTAGCGTCCCAGAAGGTGGTACAGCTCTCGGCAGGCGGTCATAGTCATGTGTTTCGTTGCCTTGGGATAAGCTGCGGGCGACTGTTTGATTGGGATTGACTTGGAGCATCAGTCCCCAAGACGGCACCAGTGGGCCACAGCCTGACATGCGCGTTCGTCACCCGCGCGCAGCAACCCTTTCAGCAGCTGCCGCCAGCCACCATCATTCTGTGTCACACCCGACAGTCTAACCTCGATATCTTCACTGTGTTGCTGGCAGCTTCGTGCGTCTTAGCGCGACGGCGTTGATGGTGTTTTGCATGGCTGGGTTAGCGTGATTGGTCGAAATGCAAGTGAAATACACAATTTGGAACTTCCAAAAACTTTGCCAAACGAAAGATACACGGAAATACTCCGGGAAAAAACTTGGCAAGTTTTTCGCTATTTTGGCAAGTAAGAACGTTGCCAAAAAGATGGAAATTTGGCAATTTATTTGCTAAAGTATGCGTGTTAAAAACGACCCTTAAAGGGTTAACGGCTCCTGCTGTCCCCGGCTCCGAACGTTTCGATGCCTGCTGCCTGACGCCGTCGCTCACTCAAGTGAAAGCAGAAGCAACTGGCGCGCGCCTTTCTCCCACGAGGCGGTCCGTAGATTGCCGCCCTGTCTGTGTGTGTTCACCGCATGTCGGAGGTTACGATAGATAATCGATTCTGTTGAGGTGGCTGAGTAAGTACAACTGCATTGCGCGCAAGAAATACCCCCCCCCACCCCATGACTACGGCCGTGCACGACATGAGTACACCCCCCCCCCGTGTTTTTTTAGCCTCGTGGCTGCGTCGTATCATTGAGCACTCGCGCCCCCCCCACCCTGCCGCTACGCTCGTGAACAGTTACATTAGTCTGGACATCGCCAGTGACGAGCAGGGGGCGCGTCTGGTCCGCGTGGTTTTCAACGGCGAGGAGGCCGTGCTTCCCGGGGCTGCGGGGCCTTGGATCCCCCTCCAGGAGCTCCAGCAAAGGTAGGGATAGGCTCCCAATTGTCTGAGCATGGGTTTTATATGTTTGTAGGCTGTTTTTGTTTTGCGCATGGTGTGGATTAAGACCCACGAAGGATTGGGCCTTGCCAGGTACGTACAACTCTGTCCCTAAATATAAGGAACGGTTAAACTATTTTTTCACATGCAAACAGTCCTTATTTTTGGGCAGAAAGTGAGTGGTATATACGTAGCAATTGCCAGTTTTTTCTCGGGAGGCGATGTTACGCGTGGTGAGTAATTAACGCTCCTCGCTGCCCCACCTTTTACCCGCTCTGGTCTTGCACACTGGGCTCGTCGTAACGAAAACCGTTTTTAACAGGCTAGAGGACATCATGCCGATAGCCGAAGATGAGGTTGTCCGCGAATCCGACGAAGAAACTTCCAAGGCGTCTTCAGAAATTTCGGCGGCAGTCAGCAGCGGGAAAGGCAGCAGCGATTGAACGACAGGGAACCGAATGCTGTAGTATCGAAGCCGGGCGCCAATAGCCAGACACGGAGCGGAACCGGGTCAGCCCGTTGCTGAACCCCAACCGCACGGTTTCAAGAGGGTATCGAGGCGTTTCCGAAGGGCCAAAAGTCGGAGGTGAACCGAAGCAATCGAGCCAAACCACTCCGTATGCATCCAATTTTGTAGGATTTGAAGCCGCCGTTCGTGCGCTATAAAAAGTAGAGGCACACTACGTAGGAAGGAGTCGCATGCTGTTTTTATCGGCATTTTTTGTTTCAAGTTTTTGTTTTCTTGTGTGTTTAGCCGCATTGTTATTTCTGGATATCTGGATATGTTGTCTTGTCACCAGGTGACACCTGTTATTCCACAGGTTTCCACAGGCCTCGACTGTAACGTCTTCTCAGGAGCGATGGCCCTAGAGTTTAGAGCTGGTGTGAGGGATAAAACAAACAAACACACAAACAAACTGGCGGTCCCGCTGATATCTATGGCGGTGGTAGCGTAATCCGACACTTAACGCCTCCGTGTTTTATACCTCCCCCCAAGTGACCACACCGGAAATTAAATTAGCTCATTGAAGCTGTCATCCATATGCAAGCCCGCCTCACAGGCGGTTCTTAGCAGGATGCAGCTCACCCTCCATGCGACTCGCCCAATACCTCACGGCGCTTCGCGCTTGGTGCTAGCAATGTCTGTCTGGTTGGTGAAAACCCAACGTGCTCCGTCCCGGCATTGTAGGGGTGCGAGGGTCTATGGTCGTACGACTACGGTCGTGCACGGCATGAGTACCCCCCCCCCCCCCCCATGTCGCCTCCACCAGCGCAGAGGACGTCGTCGTGAAGAGACGGGTCACGTTATTTGTTTTGGCGCTTTTAGATACTTTCTCGTACCGTAGGGTACGACGAGCGCACAATGCGCAGCGTGAGATCAGTGTTGTTGGGAGAGCCGAGTCTCTCTACGTAACGATTATTAACCGTTGTTTAGGTTTGAGGTGCAGTTGTTTTGGGGGGGTTTTTTCCGACCCAGAGGGCTTCTGTCATGAAAGCGTGAGATCAGTATTGTTGGGAGAGCCGAGTCTCTCTACGATTATTAACCGTTTTTTTTTAGGTTTGAGGTGCAGTTTTTTTGTTATTTTTTTCCCGACTGAGAGGGGTTTTTGGTCATGAGAGGTGTTTTATTGTTCGTGTTTCGTACGGGAGAGCGACTGCTTCCGTGCAAAGGGTGTATTGCTGCGCGTGTTGATTCGTCGAGGTTGGGTTGCCGTATAGGTGGTTCTCGGGGACCACGGCGAAACCCCAGTGAACGAAGAAGCACGAGTATGTTCGGAAATATGTTAGGTGGTTGCATGAGGAATGCTCCCTCACAAGGTTTAGGGCTTCGTCGCGTATGCGCTTCCTCTGTGTACTGTGATTGATCTCACGTTGTTGCAGATCTTGTTTTTTTTTTCTCATGATGGTATTTTGCGAGCTGCTCCGTGATGGGCAGCAGCACACGATAGCAAAAGACAAGGGTTTACTCGTGGCGCTTCCCGATTTCGTGGAGCTGAGTGGTGGGATAGCTGGCAGCGTCCCGTGACACGGCTTCGTGTGAGGCCTTCGGATTTTTTTTGCTTTGAAGGTGGTGTTTGCACTCGCAAGAGAATCGGAAGGGGAATGAGAATCGCGAGCCGATCTTG
This sequence comes from Saccharina japonica, assembly GCA_008828725.1. NCBI lineage: Eukaryota > Phaeophyceae > Laminariales > Laminariaceae > Saccharina > Saccharina japonica. Next base: position 128,197 of record MEHQ01002857.1, on the reverse strand, counting down.
CTGCCGTTGTTTACTTTTTTTCGTCGTCGGGCATGTGACGTGACCTGCGGCCCACCCCCTCAGCGCCTCAAGCCGAAGGAAGAAAAAAAAAAAGTACGGGTCCGCAACGAGGACAACGATGTGTTTTTTTTAATAGGGGCAAAAACATTACGTGGCATTTTTTTAAACCGGCCAAATTTTATGTGTGCATAATTCATGTATTCATTTGATTCGTTTGGGGGATGTTTCCCCCCCCCCCCCGGTCGCCTTCCTTGCCCCCCCCCCGCCGGCAGTAGGAACCCGAGACCTCGTCAAAACCCCAAAATATCGTAAACTCCCCCACCCCCCTAAAAAAAACAAAACGCCTCACAAGATAGAAATCCTGTATCCTATCCACTCACTGGTAGCATTGATGGTGTAATATACCGTGAAACTTGTACGTCATGGCGAACCGATATAGGCCTGCCATACAAGAGAAGAACCCGCCAAGGCCCCGTCGAAATAAAAAAATAAAAACAAAAGAGGACCACTTGGACTTACCAGAACTCGACGACAACGAGTGCGATGCACATTTTTGTCATTTACGTTTATTCTCCCTACCGCAGAAAAACCGCAAGCGCCTTAAACGTCAAAAGTTGCCCGTTAAATAGAGGGCCGACGTTTATACAATATACTGCATCGCTCGGTTCTGTCCTTCGTTTTTCTGCTGCCAAAGAGGGGGCTAACGTTAATACATCATAATACGTCGCTCGTTCCTGTCCTTCATTATCTGTTATCCACAAAGAGAGCAAGTCAATCCCCCCGACCCCCATCTCCCCCCGGCCCCCTCAGCCGGTGCAAAACTTCCTCGGATATCGTACCAACAAGAGAAAGAGCGGTTATCGCCACATATTTCCGTCCGAAAGGTTCAGCTCACACCAATGACAGCGCTTGCCGATACATGCATGAATCAAAAACATCTGCACAAGAGATACATTGCGCAGCCATGTATACGCTGAACTACAAAAACAATACCTGGTACTCACGAACTAAACAGCCCCCGATACACCTCTTTTTTGCTTTCTGCGCGTCCCTGTGCCCTCTTCTCATTGCCAAGCACCGGCTGAGGTGGAACCATGTCGCACACATTCTACATGTTGGACGAAGTTGCTGGGCTTGCCGTTCGCAACGGCAAACGGAAAAAAAATAGCAGAAAAGCCACTAAGCAAGAGGTTTCTCTGTGCGTTGAGTCTCGCGTGTGAAAATATGAACTTATAGAAGTATACCCTCCAATAAAACCGAGGCTGACGTTGTCCTCAGCCTTGCCATCTCGGCAATTAAATGTGACCTCGTCGTACCGAAGGGTAAAAAAAAAACACACACTACATTATCCGTAGTCAGCGTTTCCCCTGTTTTGGCAAGTGGCCGTTCGTTCACCATCCATCTATCCGTAAACATAGCCCCCCACTCCCCCCCCCACCCCTTACGCCGCCCTCCCCGCCCTCCCTGAAAAACTCGTCAAGACCAACGTTGTACAAAATCAGTGGCACTCCGTACAGAGCTAGGCGCTCCCCATTCAGAAAAGCGCCTACCTATACACTTGTTACCCCCCGGGGGGGCGGGGCGGCCCCTTCTCTATTACGAGATCTCCGAAAACCGACTTGAACGTCTTGATTTCCGGGTTCGCTTCCAGGATCTGTTAACCGCCGGTGTTGAAGTTCGGCCACAAATTAAGGCGAGGTGCGGTTGGGAGGGAGGGGCGGAGCGTCAGGTGCAATGATGCCCGCTGCGCCGTAACGTTTAGAGGGAGCTGTGTGCCGTATCGGGGTGTGATGGTGGAGGTGGTGGTGCTGAGTGCCGCATTCGGGGTAATGGGGGTGGTGGTGGTGGTGGTGGTGACGGTGATGGGTGTTCCACAATGATGGAGGGGGGCAGCAGCAGGGCTGTATTTTACTAAATAAAACATACATTAGAAACGGCTCCACGTACGATATGTACTGTAAGCAAAACACGCGCGAACTTTCGCGCCGCCAGAGAGGGCGCCGCCTAACCGAACCCGAAAACGCCAAAAACTCCCAAAACGCCCAGAACGTTCGGAACGCCCAAAACACCAAAAACACCCAGAAACACCCAAAGCATCCAGGACGCCCAGAACCCAGAAAACAACCAAAGCGCCCGTGAAGCCCTCAACACCCAAAACCATATGCTTCATGCGGGCATATACAACCCGTAGCACGCGCAATCGAGGTGTCACGAACAGCTTTGCCAAGATAAGTTCCGCCGAAGTCCTCGATCTCACAGCTGAGATGTCTTGCTAATTAACATAAACACCCAGATCGCCCAGATCTCTCGCCCAAAACGCCCAAAAACGCTCAAAAACACGGCGACAGCCCCTCTCACCTCTGGGGGCAAAGCCTCGCACTCGTTCATGCCCTCGACGTCAGACCACAACCCGACGAACTCGTGCTCTCCGTCCCGCTCTATGAAAATCTGAAAGCAGGCAACAGATTGTTCATTTGTTCTTGTTCGTCAAAATGTTGTATGCCAGGAGTGCCTGGAACCATGATACCTGGTGTACTCCTAGGAATGCATGCTAACATGGTATACTTAAACCGGGAATGCTTGTACCACGTCTCTATCAAGCGATCGTTCCTTTTCAGCCGTGTCGGGGGGGGAAAAAACGCCTGCCTGTGGAAAGCCGCCGCTGGCAATTACACAACGAAAGCGCTGCACCCCGAAAAAGGTACCACTACAGTACCCTGGTATTCCGTAAAAGCAAGGGCCATTGTGGTATTCATAATAATACCCATCTTGTCCTCAACATTTCCAGATGGAATGGTGCAAAGCTGTGGAGGCGGGTGAGACTAACACCCTCCGTCAGAGCGAGCCTCTTCCTCTTGCAACGTCGTGCAAACATGAACCTTTCCAACAGGAAAATAAACCCGGCTGTCACGGAAGAAACACCAAAACGAAATTGGTATAACGCGACGGTCGACCGACAAACGCCTTCCTACCAAGAATGAGGAAAACCCGTAGGAAGGAGCGCGGACAACCCAACACTGTGGCTGAAACACACCCTCCAGGAATTCACCGATAAAGCTATAAGTTTAACTGGAGCAAAAACGAAGGTGTTTCCCCCCAAAAGGGACGCGCATTGCTGCAAGACGATCTCCCGAGGTGCTCTTGCTATGCGCGCGTGTGTTTCAAGCGCGAACGCACCCAGGACAGGTAGTTGAGACGTTAAACAACAACAAAAACAACAACACAACAACAACAACAACAACAACAACAACAACAACAACAACAACAACAATAACAACTCGCTGCCCCAGCGTGATCCCAAGCCCCAAGCTCGCGCGAGTCCCCTCCCGTCCCTGACCTTGATCGTTTCTTTAAACAAAAAGCGAAAACGTCACGTTTACGGCTGACAAAACACGTCCCCTTTTTGTTCCGTGACATACTCGTGCCCACGGGCGCTTTTGCCACCAGTTTCAAGTCGCGAATTAAAAACGAGCGTCCAGGCCTGCTTGCGCAGGTAGCCACCCGAAACGTGGTTTCCTCCGCGGTGATTTCGGCCGACAACGGTGCCCGAGAGTGCACGAAAAAGTAACACGAAAAACCCACTAGCACACACACAACCGCGCTCGTGCACGTAGCGTACTGCAGAGCCCAAACAGTGTCTGCCTGGTAGATGAAAACCCCAACGTCGTGGTCCGGCCCGGCATTGTAGGGATGCGAGGGTCTGCTATGGTCATACGACTACGGCCCATGCATGACATGAGTACCCCTCTCTCTCCCGCCAACGTCGCGCTCTTATCTACCCACTCGCGCTCCCCTAACCCTGAAGGCGGCACGTGGCATCAACTGCTACCGCTATCGACGCGCGGTGCTCTTTACTACTGCTTGCACCGCGCCTAACTCGAACGCGGAGGGGAAATACGCAAACCTCCACCACGACAACCACGACAACCCCCCCTCCCCTCCGCCCCCCCGCGCCGACGCTGCCGGCGCCGCTCCCAGAACCAACCTTGCCCTCGAGCGCCGTCCCCGCGCACGCCGGTGCCGCTTTTTCCCTGCGTGCTCCCGCCTATTATCCTACCGGCCGCGCTACGTTGACCCCGCATTATGTTTGATGCCTGCCCGACCCCATTCACGACTTCCCCCCTGAGCCATCTCGAAAGGGATACGTGGTCAATGGTAATATGACAAAGGCAAGCAACAATCGAGTACGCCCCTGGTCATACGACTACGGCCGTGCACAGCATGAGTACACCCCCCCCCCCTGAGAAACACGCCTACAACTGGGACCAGACAAATTATCTGCTTGCTCTCTCTCTCGCCTGGGGGTATTTGCCGCGGTGCCCGCTAACCGAAAACAGGGTATTCCTGAGCTCTCGCGTAGCCCCGTCCGACCCATCCACCTGCTCGAATGGTACGCCTTGGTTTCCAGTATTGGGATAGAGGGAAGGGAAGGGGTGGGAGCGGGGTATAGAGGGAGAGGAAGGGGTGAAAAGGGGATAGAAGCGAGTTTGTAACGAGAGCGGGGGGGGGGGGCGGGGGGGGTCGATGTCCCGGCCCAGAGGATGGGGAACGGTGCTTTTATCAAACAAAGATGTTGCAGGCAATATTGATACGATGTATGCGTCAGCCGAGAGTGCGATCAACCAAAACTGGTCGATACTCACTCAGTTTCGCAAGCGGCGTGATGCGTCGAGCGCGAGTTTCCTACACCATCTAAGAAGCTCTGGTAGCAAAACCCTTTCCAGCGGGCGAGAAGGGAGCGGCGCTGAGTTCGGTTCGATCCGGTTGTTCACAGCAACTACAGCAGCAGCAGCAGCAGCAGGAGCAGCAGCAGCAGCAGCAGGAGCAGCAGCAGCAGCAGCAGCAGCGGCAGCAGCAGGAGCAGCAGCAGGAGCAGCAGGAGCAGCAGCAGGAGCAGGAGCCGTTTGTGTGCAAAGCAATGAGCGGGGTCGCCTACCTTTGCCCTTCATGAGGTCTCTGCACCGCCGCTGATCCTGGTCTTGGATGGGGTCCATGCAGCAGGACGAGTAGAGCACGATACACTGACACAAAAAAAACACGTACGGCCAGGGAGAGAGGGAGCGACGGAGGGAGGGCGGGGGGCGGCTGCGCGTCAAAAAGGTGAAACAAAAAAAAACCCTGGAAATACGTTTTCCTCCGCGCAACATTAGGTAAAAGTTCTTGGGCCGCTGGAAAACTAGGACGTGTACTGGTAAGTAGGACGTGTACCTTATAAGTACGAGTATAGAGTTGGTTCTGTTGAGGGCATGATGAGGGGCAGTGGGAGGGTGGGCGCAGCTATTTATAGGCTCGACGCTGACTGTGGGAGAAGATCACAGGTCATACATCGTAACTGCCGATAAATACACATTATTATAGTAGATACTTGAAATGTCGGAACTATAGTTTGCAACAAAAGCAAACTTCTTCGCGATCATGGGGCATCTTTGTATTTTTGGCAAAGCTACATCAGGTATCTGCTCACCACCGCCTGCATGAGCTCTGCCGCGACACAGCGCAAGCGAGCGCGAGGCCGTGCCCGGCAAAGTCGAGGCCGGCGGGCACACATGGTGGGACAAGCGACATAAAAGGGTGCAGCGACTCGCGAGAAAAGGGCCCGTCACGATTCCGGAGGAACGCATCCAGTATATAGACGCAAGTGACGGCTTGTAGACCGTGGTCGACGCCGAAATAGGGCCAGGCTCACCGCGCCCGCACGCCCCACCAGGTCACGGCGCGAGCGCGTTCGACGCCGACCCCGGCGCAGTCGGGGCCGGCGAGCACGATGAGGAAGAAGCGGACAGAGAGGTGCACCCCATCGCAGGAAACGTTAAAAAAACTCAAAAACTCGAAACTACGTACGTACAACTTCTAAGAAATGCTGAGATGGCAGGAGACATGTCAGTGTCAAGCTGTATGTTATCTGTCTGTCTGGCTGTCTGTCTGTGAAGGCTGTCTGTAAAAGGCAACATAATCTGTCTACGAAGACATATCATATGTGTCCCCTACCCCCCTGGTAGAAAAAAACTATACATGTGTGGAAATCCCTTTTTGTGCTGTGGTGGAAATCGAGTTTAAAAGGCTAAAACTCTGGTAGCGTTTGTTGATCGACATTTTTAGTCTACTTTCCCTACAATGGCGTCGCAGGCAGGGCGTGAGATTCTGAAGAGAGGTCGATGATTCGATCCTCACCTTCATCCCATAAAAAGGAAAAAATGGGAAAAATCTCATGTTCAAGAACCTGTAAAACTCACTCACTTAGAAAACACCCAGAAAGGAACGATGAGAGCAATGCGATCATTGCATACTGAGTCCAGTACCGAAAAGTCGGAGGTAAAACTTGGATACTCAGAGTCTCATCGGGGTTCCTGACTTACACCGAAGAGATAAGTCAGGTTTAGTGAGGGAGAATGTGGTGGAAATCGAGTTTAAAGGGCTAAAACTCTGGTAGCGTTTGTTGATCGACATTTTTAGTCTACTTTCCCTACGACAGTGCGTGTGTTTTGTGCTGCTGGTGTTACTCGTTTTAGTCGAGTTGATTTCCAATCATCGAGATTTTGTCCGAAGTTCGATTGTGTTTTATTGCTGTAAACGTATGGTCTACGAATAGATCGAACGCGGGAATGCAGCAAAATGTCGAAACAAATACCAGGTACGACTTGGGTACGAGCACGTGAATACATCTAGGATCTACAGCCAGTAGGATCACAGGAAACTATACTATTTTCTCTTTTCAACAATACGGTCAGGCGTTTCCCCAAAAACGGGGATTTGACTTCGTGTCCCCGGGGTTTGGCTGTCAAGGCTGTCTGTCAAGCAAGGAGTTTGCCTTGACAGTGTCTGTCAATGGGTAGAAGGTATTATACGAGGTATGATAAAAGTGAAAAAAAGTGCTGTCTCCCGACATATTTTATCTTCGAGAGCAGAGCAGAGGAGAGGCCGATGGATTATTGTACGTGGTATACACGTGGTACACTTAGGTATTCGAGTACCGTACTGCTTGCAGGTACGATACGTCGTGCGTATTGTAAAGGTGTCGGCAAAGGGAAAACGCTGAAACTGCTTTGTTTGATGCATCGCCCTGACGTGTATCGACTCTCGACTGGGATGTACGTACTGCTGCTGCTGTACTTCCTTCACCACTTCGTGACACCCCATTCCCGATTCAACCTTGAGTACGCATGCAGCCAGCACACCATCGCATATGTACGAAGCACACAGCAGCAGCAGTATGCCAGATGCCGGTAAGCCTAAGTTGCAGCCCGAGCTTCGTAGCCCGAGCTCTGCAACCTGCAACTTCTACACGACACGAAGAGACATAAATGGCAAAAAAGGTTGCTGTTCAACTTTCCCAATTTTGATTGCTCTGACACGTATGTATGTTTGTGTCTGCCTGGACTGGACTGTTTCATTGAAGACAGCCGGGGACGGGGTGCGTCTGCCCTGTTTGATGGCTTGGTGTTAGGCTAGATTGCATATCGTGTTCTTCACATACGGTATTGTTCCGGCTCATCGGCTTTGGCTCGTACTGCGAAGTGCGTGCTTGCACGCCTTCACCCCTCTAGAGGCAAGTGAAGCAGATAACATACTGCTACAAACAGAGTGCGCTATTACTGCTGCTGCGTTCGTTCGTTGTAAGAATCAGGATGGTCATCGCGACTATGTCAAGCGACTTGTGTGGTAGTCCACTGAGTAGCACCGCACCTTTAGCCCATCGCCGTTTGTTGTCTCCGCCCCGGTCATGATGTACCCCAGGCCTTGTTCGCTCCGGCACAATGTCTCCGGTGTGGGCCGTCTCTGGGTCTCTGGGTCGACCCGCACGTGCACTTTGTGTCGTGCCTGTCAAATAGTAACCCCAGACAGCAAAAGCCTTCCAAGTCTCTATGAAGCAGAGTTTTTTTTTTTTTGAAGGCGAGAAAGCAGCAAAAAGGCAGAGGCCTCTTTTCAAGGACAGCGCTCACCGGAAACACGGACACGAGAGCCATCTCCCGGGGGTGCGACACAGGTGTGCAGCATATCACCGTCTCCGATTGTGTTTCGTGGGCGTGAGGTCGTGGTTGGTTTTGGCGTTCAACGTGAAACTGGAAGCTGCTGCTGTGCAACACTTGCGAGACAGAGAGGACGTTGATTTCGCAAACGCTCTGATCACAGGAGAAAGGAGTGCTGTGTTGCCAATAAATCAAATTGGGCCGTAAAACACGCCAGCCGCAGCGGAACATTAGTCGCTGATCATCCGACGTCTCCTGCACCCCCCCCCGAGCAAACAAGGGGGGCCATCACTAGCAGCTCTATATTGCAGCAACGGCCTCCCGTTGTGTCTCACGCGGGCCACCAGGGAGTCTCTACCGGTCGCATTATATACGCCGTTCATGCCCACGTATTGTCGTTTTTGTTTTTTTTACTGCTCGAAGGTGCGCCGCGCTTATTTTTGCGCGATTTGATGCAAGCAGCTGAAGAAAAACGAAGAAAAACAACGAACTCTTTTATTTCCCCATGAGTCATCCCGGCCGAATAGCAAGTACCTGACAGGTCACGATTGGCGTTAAGCGCATTGAGCTGCTTGGCTTCGTTGCTTAACCGAAAGCACGTCTGTACTGGCTAGACTCGAACAGACAGCAATCGACGGTCGGCGTATGTAGCAGCCCCGGGGCTGTCATCATACCGGTACTCTGCTGTACATTCGAGGCCAATCTAAAAAATGTCTGTGATTTTTCATACTTTTTTTCCCATCAATTTTTAAAGGCCAACAGGCCTTGATGGTACTTGTAGATCTGTAACTGCCCTTGTACACGCCGACGAGCGAGAAGAAGAGGGTGTTGATGGCCGTAGCCGTGCCGTGTGATGACCAGAAGAGGGTTGTCCTGACAACTACTGCTGTACAGAGTCAGTAACTGCATTTGCCCGGCTAGCAGCCGTGTTTCCTCGATGATGGATCGTCGTCTATTCGGGATCGTGTAAAAATTACAAAACACCAAAAAAAGACAAAATTTAAATTTAATCGTACGTACCAGGTACCAAATAATAGGGACCCGGTACATACGAATAGAATATCACTTGAACTCTAAAACGATCCGTCTGGGGGTGTAAGCCAGCTGAGGTACGAGTACATATATACCGGTACTATTATATCAGCGAGTACCGGTATTCACGAGTAGCCTCTGGTGCTTCCACCGACAGCAGGACTTCGGATCATTGTTCGGGATTAGTAGATTGAGGTTTGATTGAGGAGTGAGTGGTATTGAAGATCGATCAATTAATAGTCAGGTCTGGTTGCATGTGCATGGTATCTACGAGCACGATTGAATTGGTGGAAGTTCAGTTTGTCTCACGAGCCCACGAGATGTATACGATACATCTACATTGCATCGTCTTGTTCTGTTCTGTCCTGTCCTGTACTGTCTTGTCCCTTGTCTGGTTTTGTTGTCAAGGTTAAGGTTTCCCTGGGACGTACGACATGCGCGTATCCCCTTCCAGACTTGCCTACCATGCAGGTCCTGCCCTGTCACTCAACTTGTGCTTCGTTAGAAGAGCTTTATCGTATTGTCCGATTACCGATTACATTGTGTATTCGGGCGGAAGAGGTCTGCGAAAGAATATATACGAACACTCGTTTCTTGACTCATCCACCCTCCTGTACGTATACGCCTCTCATTGAATATGTCATGATTTACAGAATTTATATTTTACCCTGTTTACCCCTAATTCTGAACCATTGGTGATTTCCAGGACAATGCCAAAACACTAGCCCACCCTGATCAGCCGTATATGAGATATGTGGAAGATTAAGATTAGCATGGAACACCGGTTCCACGAACTAGAACGTGAATCGAGGATGCGGGGATGCGGTGATGCGGCTCCTCAAAACCCACTGCCACACCTCTATCCTGCGAGGCTACGAAGCTTCATAAAGGAACGCGGAAAAGGAAACGAAGCCTATTTATACCAGTAAGAGAACCCATTTGTCCTACCGATGAGGCCAATTGTCAAGGTATCCTGGGACACACACGTATCCCTTCGTGTCCCCCAGGTTTGCCTATCAAGCAGGTCCCGCCCTGTTACTCAGTTACGCTTCGTTAGAAGAACTTCATGGTACCATATGATCAATTTCCATGACTCGAGCGGATGAGGTCTGCGAAAGAAATGGGAGACTCGTCTCTTGACTCGTCCAGCCCCTGCACGTATAGACTACGCTTCCGAAGCACTACGAGTACGTCAAAATTTCCCCCATGTTCCTATATCTCGGACCCTGGGCCATTACCGGCTTTCCGGGCATTACCATATTAATAGCACTGTCTGGCCCTGTCTTGTCTTGTCTTCTGCTGTCCTGCCATGTCTTGTCTTGCATTGTGTCGTGTTGCCTTGCCTCGTCTTGCCTTGTCTTGGCCGTGCCTTACCTTGCCTTGCTTTGCCTTGGCCTTGCCTTGCCTTGCCTTGCCTCGTCTATGTGTGTGTTTTGGTGTCTTGTATTGCGTTGGATTTACGGCGGCCTTTTCCCTTGCTCCGTCTGTCCCCTGTCCCCTTGGTTCGCCCTTCCGCGCGACCCGTTATGCCGCGCGCCGCGCGCGCCTCCGTGTATCTCCTCGATGTCTACATACTGGGCCGCGGGGCATCGGACAATCAGTCCATTTGAGGCGAAAGCGGGGGAGAGTGAGAGGAAGGAACAGAGAGGGAGAGAGCAAGCAGACAGTCAGAGAGAGGGAGAAACAGACAGACGCACAGACTCGCACTTACAAAGAAAGAGAAGAGCGAGACAGCCAAAAAGAGAGAGACGCACGTACGTACGCAGAGAGACGCACGTACGCAGAGAGCGAAAAAGGGTGACTGAGAGGGCGACAGATACAGAATAGAGACTCGGAGAAAAACGCCTCCTGCGAAACACACCGAAGAAGGAAACCATCCCAAGAAACAGAAATCCCAGCAACAAGTGGACGAGAGACGCCAAGGAGGGGCAGCAGGAGCAGCAGCAGGAACAGCAGCAGGAAATAAGAAAAGAGGAGGAGAAACGGGGGGAAGAGGAGGAGGGAGCAAGGAGGAATAGGAGGAGGCCACCAGCGCTTTGCGGCCTGCTTCAACAGGGGAGAGGCATGTCGAATTCGGGAGGGGAGGACGGGGGTGGCGATGGAGGAGGAGGAGGAGGCCGCGCAGCGGGAAAGGGGGCCGCTAGCGCTAGCAGTGGCACCGCGAGGAGCGGCGGCAGCAGCAGTAACAACAACAGCAACAACAACAACAACAACGGCAACAGCGGCAACAGCGGCGGCGGTGATAACGGGGGAAATGATGAGAAACTTGCGCAGTTCGTGGCCGTCACCGGAGTGTCGGAAGACGTCGCGAACCACTGGCTAGAGGTAAGAGAGGTGAAGCAGGAGGAGCAGGAGGGGGGGGGGGGGGGGGGATCGAGCGTTCTTCGCAAGACGAGAGCGCTGCACCGCTTGCTTTCGATTTCGGAACAGGGGACTGGCGTGACTGCGGGTTTCGTGCGCTTCCGTTCCTCGCCTGATGGTGGCATCGGTGAGAGGGGTCGGGAGAGAGGGATGAAAAAAACAGCAGCACCAGGCCGTTTTTTTTGTGGGTCAGCCCGTTCAGAACTGCTCTCCCTTTGTGGGGACAAAACACTTGGGATTAGAGTGGGATCTAGGTTTGTGTACAGTACAGTACTATTAATACGTAAAAGGGTTATAACCAGTGCCGCGGAAGATAGTATATTATACGACGGCTCCTCTTTTTCAATCCTGTTCAGCACGGGGTTTAAAACAGCACAGACCGGGGTGAGGTCGCCTGGTTAGTTTACGAGCATCGCCTTAAACAAAGTGAGAGGTTGTCTCAATAGAAGTTTACGATATATGGTACCTGGTATTGGGTTTGTTGGTAAAGAGAGAAGGGCATGTTTGGAAGTCGCGAATGACAAAAACTAGAAAAGACTGACGGCTCCCCCTGTTTGTTGACTCTTTGTTCGTTTCTGTCTTTGGTTCCGGTGTGCTCGGCGCCCCAAATCGTGAGAGCCCGGTCCGCGTCTCGGCTCCGGCTTGTCGCAGAAAAAACGGGCTGGTGACTTCTGACTTCCGCTTGCCGTGCCCTTGACCCTTGCACCACTGCAAGAATGACTTGCCTTTAATTCCAAGTAAAATTGTTCCCAAGAACGTGGGCGAGCGGTTCTAATAGGGTTCACGTAATCCTGTGTCCCCCTGATTTTGTTTTAACCCGCGCACGACGGTTGATGGCTGACGCCGCGGCGAAACCGCTATTCGGGTTCCTCGGCAAGACGGTATGAAATGTGAAACACGGTTTCCCCAGGTTCCACCGCAAGACGTTGTGAATTGTGAAACGACCCCCCTGGTCCCGCCGCACGACGGCGTGAAATGGTTCTCCATTCTCCTTTCTCCAGGTTCCACCACGTAACGTTTGTGAAACGGCTCGTGTGAAACGGCGAGCCGGAATTGGTTCTTCAGATTCCGCCGCATGACTGTGTGGAACGGCGAGACGGGAAACGGAACCCCTGGTTCCGCCGCCCGACGGTGTGAAGTGGTTCTCCAGATTCCGCCGCACTGTGGTGGCGGTAGGAACCTTAACCTTCTACCGCATACCGCATGACGATGTGAACGGCTCCCCAGATTCCGCCGCATGATTCCGCGAAACGGTTGATCACTTGCTCACATCCCGCCTTTTGACGGCAATGATGTCGGATTACGGCGGGAAAATATTATGATTCCGCGTATTACGGCTAAATCAGAAAAAGGCATGCTTACGGGTAATTACGGCAGAAACAGGGGACGTTTAAGAGACATCCCCGCTAGGATCGAAACGCAAGCTCAAAGTACAAAGGTGGCTGCTGGGAAGCAAACATGCAGGGGTTTCTTAGATATGTTTGCGGTTTTTGGTTGTAGAGGACTGGGGGCCTCGCGTAATTTCGCCGTGCCCAGTCCTATCAGTTACCGCCAAAATGGCTCGCCGTAAGGATTTAATTACCTAATCCGACATCATGGCTTGACGGTGTCCAGTGTTCAGTGGTTACTCAGTCCACTGGTTCCGCAACATTGTTGTATAGCGATTGAACCGTCCCTCTAGTTCCGCCGCTTGCTTCTGAAACGGTTGAACCATTCCTCGAGTTCCGCCGCATGATTTTGAAACGGTTAAACCGTTCCTCTAGTTCCGCCGCATATTTTGAAACGGCTCAACCGTTCCTCGAGTTGCGCCGCATCGGGGCGCGACGTGGTTCCCCAGGTTTCGCCGTTTCCCTTCCGTCGGCGTTTTCCGAGCGAAGGAGGCGGTTTTGTTTCAGTCGGAAAATGAGCGTAAACTTAAGTTTGGTTGGTCGTTGCAGTACGAGGCGTTTCGCTTGACGGCTACAAAAATGAAACGCTAAAATGCCGCGTAAAGCCTTCCAAGGCACTGCACATGCAAGGTATTACGTGTACGACTCTGTCCGGAAGTGTAAAGACCATATGGTTATGTGTATCAATACCCAAGCGGTGCTTACATTTCCGGAGACAATGTTACCTGGTATGTGTACGTACTAAATAGCTTGCAGAAAAGAAATAAAAGGCAGCTGCGAGTTCATAGAAACATATCAGGTAGCATCAGCCGTCGACTGGTCAACTTAGCTGAGGGAATATTAGCCGCTCGCCCAACAGTCAATGATTAGTTTTGTTTTGCGACATGGACAAGAAAGAGCCTGTCCCCTCCGTCCAACCCCCGCCTCCCGCTCCCCCACCCCCTGCGTCCTTCAACGTGAAACGAAACCCTGCAGGCAAACGCCTACTCTGTGGAAAGCGCGGTGAACATGTTTATGGAGAGCGGGGGGCAAGGCACCGTGGGGGGCGGGGGCAGGGGAGCAGGCGGCGGGTCCTCTGGGATGGGGGAGGAGGGATCAAGGTGAGAGACACGGTCGCTTTGTGATAGCTCTATCAACCATCACACCCTTTGTGGACGCATTTATAGCGACCAACAAAAAACAACCGAGTGTTGAGTTTATCGAGCGAAGATGTTGTTCGATAGGGTGCCTAGGGTGCTTAGTATGTACGTGTATTAGTCTGGATGTATCATACCCGGGTACCTAAACTACCCGAGTACGACCATACCAATCAGGTTTGATACCCGGGTACCCCAGAGTATATGCATACCCTTGCTAAGCACACCCTTGCAAGCGTCTATTAGGCAGGGTGGGCTAGTGTAGTAAGAAGAGTAAATAAAACCCACGATGGGCCCAAAAAACATGCATCCCCCCTGATGTTTACACATCGTATTTGGTTATGATTTCTATATACTCGTATGTGTTCCCCCGTACTACTGAGCGCGCAGTATACATTTTCCCTTCTTAACGCCCAAAGGGGTTGGGACTTCGGTCGCTTTGGCGTTAACTTTGGCGTTAGCTTTGGCGTTAGCTTTGGCGTTAGCTCTACAGTGTGTGTTCGGTACTAAGTTCGGTGAGTAGGACGTGTTCGTGCGCGCGCGGGTGTGTGTATGTTGTGTTCTTTCGTGTCTGTGTGTGTTTTTGTTCTTCTTTGGTCGGTGATCGCTTTTTGGGACGGCGGAAGACCTTGACCTTGATCCCAGCCGTGACCATGAGGCCAATGGGAAGCCGTCGCCATCGCGCCGTCCGTCGGCATTCGCGACGGCATTCTCGTCACGCAATATCGTCGCCGTTCGTCGTTATCGTTGTCAACACCATCTGCCCACATAGTTCGGTGGGGAGGGGGTATATAGTCCGCGTGTGTGTTGACGTGTGTTTTTATCAGTAGCGGTACATTCAGAGAGAAATCACCATCGCCATCACCATCCCCTCCGACAAATACCACAGGTGACGGATTAAATCGTCTGCATCAGGAGGGGCGAAGTTAGGATGTAGCGTGGGCGCGACCATGTCAACCCTGTGCACACTACAGCAAGTTTACTGCACGCACGATTCAGCCGGGAACACACTGTTTGCAGTCAGACTGGGATATTATCTGCTGGTTTACAGCAGTATTTAGTAGCAAGAGGACAAGTCTTGTGTCGGGCCGCCTCCACCGGTCCTCATGTTCCGACGTTTCGTTTCTCAATCTCTCAGCAGCACTACGTAATGGGTGTACACGCCTCACGCCCCCCCCCCCCGCGTGTTCATGCCTCCCCACCCTACCCATACACCAAACTTTGGTGACGCCGTCCATACCGCTGGAAACCCTCAGCTGGCCTGGAGGGGCTTCCCATGGGATGGGAGGGGATGTAGGAGCCGGGTGAGTCGTCGCTGTGCGAGTGTCTGGGTGCGCGTGCTGAATGGGCAAAAACGGGAGGGGGGGTATTTGGTGTCTCCCTTTCTTTTGTTTGTTTTTCATTGTCACCGGTGTTTGTTTCGTTGTCTGTAGTCTTACCTGATACCACCCTGTCCCGAAATGTAAGGGCCGTGTTGGTATTATTATGTGTTACTAAACTGTCCTTTTTTCCGGACAGAGTGGTAGTTCCATTGTTTTTTGTTTTGTTCTTTTGTGTTTCGTATCATTGTGTTCTTACCTGGTCTTGGGCTTATTTCATTTTAATACGAGGCCGCCTTCCCCCAACCCCCGCTCGCCGAGTTCGGCACCGGCGCCCGTTCTCTCGGTGGGGTGGCCGAGGGCTGACGAGTGGGACGGGCCGGGCGCGGGTGAGGTGCCGATCGGGGTCGGGTGGCGCGCGGTAGAGCCGGTCTCCCGCGGGGCAAACCGACACCGGCATGATCGTGAAGAGTCATTCGGACATGATCATCACCATCACTACCGAAGCGTATTATGCTATAAGGATACGTGGTTGCGTCTTCCGCCCGTAAGTGCCGTCCCAAATTAGAATTTGTGTCCCTTATGTTTGATGTAATTTTGGCCGTTTTGATTTGTTTTGTTCGTTTTTCCGCGCGCGCTTCGCGCTCGCTCTCCTCTCGTTCCGCTTCGCCCAGGCCGAATCCCGGCGATCCCGACTACGTCAGGCCAGCCGACCCGTACAAGAGGCAGCGGCTCGTCGACGACACTCGCTCTCACGGATACGGCGGTTAGTGCTTATACCACCACAATACGACGCCAATCGAATACGTAGTCGGCTAACAATCTGCAATAGTTCTGGCCCCGTCAAGACCTCTTGTCAGACTTGATATATTCGAGCTGGTTGGAAGACACAGCAGCGCCATTTCGTACATACGCTTTTGGTTTTCCCACTCGTGCCGTCTGCTTGAAACATGCCGGTACGTACGGTGCCAAAAGGGGTACGGTTACCAAGAAAGGAGCACCACGATTCCGTTTGGAACGGCGAGTTAGTCATGGACTGCTGGTCCGTCTGCCAAGGAGCAAAAGTCATTGGCGACTGGTGCTACGGTACATACTATTAATAGTATACCGTACAGAACACCTATTAGTAGTAGGAAACAGGCTGATGAGAAAGCCGGGCTGATTTTCAGAGGAAAATAAGAAATTCGAGAGTCGTTATTTTGAAATTCGTGTAGAAAACACCCTCTCTCAAATAAGAAATCAAGCCTAGACCAGATTTCCTGTTTCTTATTAGGTGTCCTGTACTGTCCTGTAGGGGGGCTAGCCTCATTTTCACTACGGGATTCACGCCACTCGGGCGAGTGCCTCTATACCTCACTCAAAATCGGACCTAAAAATGTTTTCAGATGTTTCTATTAATAGCTGGCGCAGCACAATAAACAATGGCTCGACGGAGCATATTCGTGAGAACTAAAATAGTAAAAATAAATAACAACTGCACATGAATAGCGCAGTCACTCGACCGAAGCGGCTCTGAGCGGCTGAAAATAATGGACCTAAAAGTGAGCCACATACCGCAGAACCAGCCGGGACAGCTGTCCGTCAAGAAGAAAGTCCTTGACGGCTGTCCGTCAAGGAGAAAGTCATTGACGGCTGTCCGTCAAGAAGAAAGTCATTTGACGGCTGTCCGTCAAAAATAAAGTCATTGACAGCTGTCCGTCAAGAAGCAAGTCATTGACGGCTGTCCGTCAAGAAGAAAGTCATTTGACGGCTGTCCGTCAAGAATAAAGTCATTGACAGCTGTCCGTCAAGAAGCAAGTCATTGACGGCTGTCCGTCAAGAAGCACGTCATTGAAGGCTGTCCGCCACGGGGAGCGTCCTTTCAAGGGGAAAGAGTGCGCCGTCAACGACACATTTGCGTTAATTGCGATGTTGACAGTTACAAATAAATACCCGGTATACGAGGATTTTTTTATGAGATGGCAACAAATTCTTCCTCGCGTTGACCCTGGAATATTTTCGGAGATTTGCTCTTACTGCGGCTTCTGCTTGGTGCTGTGTTGGTTGAGAGCGAACGGCTGAAACGAACATTAACTTCACCAGGTGTAAATATATTAACGTATCTATATTTTTGTAATTGCCGGTCGTTCGCTGCTCTTCTCTAGCTGTTCGCGGGCTGCTCGTTTGCTGTTGGTTCGTCATCTTTCGAAGTTTTATTTATTTATTTCAGTAACGAACAGCCCGCGGAGAGCTGACATCGTTTCCTACCCTCATACGCACGAAAAGACGTGGCGTCTGTTCTTGTTTTTGCGTTACTGCCCGGCTACCTCTTTGTAGGCTGTTCGTCTGGCTTTGTTCCCGTGCTTTCACTCTCGAAGACAACGAACGACGGTGCGTCAGCTGTTCGACGTGGATCGGCTGGAACCCCCCCCGTTATTTCAGACCTACACGTGCGACCCATCATCTTGAGTCAGCAGTTCCCTAGCCCTGCATCGCTACGAGTACAAGCACCATTAGAAACACCAAAACCGCAAAGGCTCCTCGTACTACTGTCAAGAAAAAGGGGCCTAGTGCTGGTTCCGGCCGTGCCCCCTCCGCCGTCTGCCGGTCCTGCCGCTCCACTTCGTCGTAGCGGAGCTTCGGCCGCTTGCATCAGCCTTTCAACACCGTCCCAAGAAAGGTACTAGTGCGGGTGCCGGCGCGGTTAGTGCCGGCGCCGCTGGTGCCGCTTCTTCCGGCCCCGCCACTTCAGCTCGCCGCGGCGGAGCTCCGGTCGCTTGCGTCAGTCTTTCCGGCACCACTCCAAGAAATATGCTAGTTCCGGTGCCGCTAGTGCCAGCGCCGCTAGTGCCGCTTGTTTTGAGCCCGCCGCCTCAACTCGTCGCGGCGGAGCTTCGGCCGCTGCGCCAGCCTATGCAATACCGCTCGAAGCAAGGTGCTAGTGCGGATGCTGGTGCCGCTAGTGCCGGTGCCGCTAGGGCCGCTTCTTATGGTCCCGTCGCTTCAACTCGTCGCGGCGAAGCTTCGTCCGCTACGCCGGTCTATCCAATGCCTCCCCAAGTAAGGTGCTAGTGCGGAGACTGGTGCCGCTATATAGTGC
Organism: Saccharina japonica; assembly: GCA_008828725.1. Taxonomy (NCBI): domain Eukaryota; class Phaeophyceae; order Laminariales; family Laminariaceae; genus Saccharina; species Saccharina japonica. The sequence goes on along the minus strand of MEHQ01002857.1, from coordinate 109,915 downwards.
CGCTTCTTCCGGTGCCGCCGCTTCAGCTCGTCGCGGGGCAGCTGCGGCCGCTTGCGTCAGCTTTTTTTAGCACCGCCCCAAGAAAGGTGCTGGCGCTGGTGCTGGTGCTGGTGCTGGTGCCGCTTCTGCATCAGTCTTTTCAACACCGCCCCAAGAAATAAGCTAGTGCCGGTGCCGGTGCCGGTGCGGCTACTTCCGGCGCCGCTGGTGCCGCTTCTTGCGGTCCCGAAGCTTCAGCTTCGTCGCGACGGAGCTTCGGCCGGTGCGTCAGCCCTTCCAACACCACCTCAAGAACGGTCTGGCGCCTTCCCCTTCCTTTTCGGGAACTTCGTCGTCGGCTTCGAAGAAGGTCGAGCCGACAAAGTCCCGAGATTATCCTCCCCGGTTGCGTGCACCCGGTGCGGAAAACGCCTCGTTAGGTTCTCGCCTGGACCCGGACAAGCGGCGTTCGCTTCGTACGAAGACACGAAACGTGCGACGGGGGGAGGGGGGGAGGGCGATCGTCCTCAGGTGGGCCAAGGACTGCGAGTTCTGCTCCAGGTCGATCAATCAACGAACGAACGGGCTCTTTTTCGCTCGACAGACGAGAGGCGGTGGTGAGTCGTCTATCGGAGTGCGAAAGTGACTTGTCTTTTCCTCGATTGCCCTCATGCAGAATTCACAGGTTTTTCGGCCCGGTCGAGGACGATCAACGCCCGCCCGCCCCCCCCCCCCCCCGCCGCCGTCACACATTTCGGCGTCGCTACTGGTCGGGCCGGTGACGGACGGCCGGGCTAAACCCACCGGCCATGTGCAAAACATGCGCAGAAAATAGCTCGTTAAATTGCCGCATGGGACCCAGAATAGTGGTCCTTGCTTCGCGCAAAGACGAATCATTCGACGGGGGGGGAGGGGATCGTCCTCAACTGGGAACTGGGCCGAGGACTGCGAGTTCTGCTCGAGATCAATCAACGAACGGACGGGCTCTTTTTCATTCGAGGTGGAGATGAGGGCCAATCGCTGAACGCGCATCACCACTCACCTCCTTCTCGTCTGTCGGAGAGATAAATCGACGGTCCTTTCCTTATTTGCCCTCACGCAGAACGCGCAGTCCTTGGCCCAGTTGGGGGGGGGCCACCCCCCCCCCCCCCCCCGCCGTCGCTGCCCCCTATAAATATATTATAGATTATGTATTTATAGGTTGGGTTGGTGTCGGTTGGCAACAAAGCTGTAAAACACGCCTCTCACTGCGTGAGCTAGACAACCAGAGTGCCTTTTTTTTTGTTGGCGGTCACCAAAGCTGGCGGTCGAGTTAGATCATTTGTGCGGGGTGAACCTGCTCCGCACAAGGGGAATGATCGTATCACGCAGTGTGTATATGGTAAGGCACCCGCGAGGCAGTTACATAGTGCTCCCATTGCTGTCTCACGAAGTGGCCACACCAGAAATTAAATTAGCGCATTGAAGCTGTCATCCATGGGCAAGTCTGCCTCCCAAGCGGTTGTTAGTAGGATGCAGCTCACCCTTCATGCGACTCGCCTAACACCTCACGGCGCTTCGCGCTTGGTGCTAGCAATGTCTGCCTGGTCGGTGAAAACCCGACATGCTCCGTCCCGGCATTGTAGGGATGCGAGGGTCTATGGTCATACGACTACGGTCATGCATGAAAATGAAGTACCCCCCCCCCCCCCCGCTTCGCACGTTTCGTCTTCTTCGCACGAAGCGAGGGCCACTTTTCTGGTGCCTAGGCGGTAATTTAACGAGTTATTTTCTGCACCGGTTTCGCAACGTATCCGTCGGGTTCAGCTCGACCGTCGTCGGCCCGACCTTCTTCGAAACGGACCACATCTCTCGTACAAATCACCGATCCCCACTTCAATGGTGTCAAGTTCATTCAGGGCGGATATATTGCTGATCTGTGCGATCTAGCTCATGTTGCCGGATGGGAGCCGTATAAGCTGCACGTTTTTAGCACTCTTTTCCTGGGTTGGATCTGAACCGTACAGAGCTTGCACAGCATCTCATAGCGGCAGGTTGGGAGCTTCGTAGACAATCTAGCTGAGGATTATGTAGAAAACGATCTTGTCAGGTGTGTGGATACCGACGACAGGGGCGACCAAGCCCCTGCCGAGAAAGGGAACGACGCAACACCTTCTTGGAGCGGTGTTGAAAGTGGCAGACGCTCCGTCGCGGCGGGGCTGAAGCGGCGGGACAAGAAGAGGGGGCACCGGCGGCACCGGGACCAGCAACAGTGTATTTCTTGGGTGGTATTGAGCAAGCAAGCTAGAGCAGCGGCCGAAGCTCCGCCGCGCGCGACGAGCTGAAAGCGGCGGGACCGGAAAATGGCCAAGGGGCACCAGCGGCACCAGAGCACCAAACGCTCTTTTTTTTCTTGTCAGTAGCAGGGGCCCTTCGTGAAAGTTGGTGTTGGTCACGGTGTTTTTGGCGGATGCACGGTTAGGGGAACTGCTGACGCAAGATGGATGGGTCGCAGCTGGAGGCCTGAAAGAGAGGGCGTTTTCATCTGACGCGCGTCGAACGGCTGACGCACCGCCATTTGCTGCCTTCTCGTGTGAAAGAGCGGGGCAGAGGCTGACGATCAGCCCACAAAAAGAGGTTAGCCGGGCAGTGACTCCGATTATAACAGACACAACGCCTGCTCGTGCGTGCGGAGCAGGAAATAATGTTAGCTCTTCGCGGGCTGCTCGTTATTTGAAAGCAAAAAATAAAGCGTCAAAGCTAACAACCATCTACCGAACAGCCCGCGAGGCACGGCGAAGAGCGAACAGCGAACAGCTACGTAACGACCGACAAATACGAAAGATAAATACACGAGTATGTACATATGATATTTTTGCTTTGGTTTAGTTTCATGTCGTCAGCTGATGTTTTGTGTCTTCTTTGTAACATGTTGCTCGCTGCGTCCCATGCGTTGCTGTCCCTGCTGGTTCCTATCAATCAGTTTGCAATTGCACCTATGTCCCGTGGGCACGCTCAGCTGCTTGGGATCGTGCTTGTATCGTTGTGTTATGCTCGTGTGTGCGTGATCTCGCGTGTTGGGAGTATGCACGTTCTGTGTGTTCGTGTATTCGTGTGTTCACCTGCTCGTGTGTTCCCAGGCTCTTGTACCCATGTGATGGTGTGCTCGTGTGTGCATTTGTTGGTGTAGTCGTGTGTCCTTGTGTGCATATTTGCTCGCGTGTTGCATGTGCTGGTGCTTGCGTGTGTTCCCTGTGCTTGTGCTTGCATGTGCTCGTGTGTGCGTACGTTCTTGTGCTCATGCCACGTGTCGGTGTGGTGCGTGCCCTCGTGTGTGCGAGTATGCCCATATGTTCACCATGTACTCGTGTGCTCCGTGTGATGATGTGCTCGTGCGTGCATGGGCTCGTGTATTCGTACGCTTGTGTGCTCGTGTGCTCGTGTGCTCGTGTGCTCGTGTGCTCGTGTGTGCATGTGCTCTGGTATTCGAAAATATCGTGTGTGCTCGTGTGCTCATGTGTCTGTGTTGCGTGTGTGTGGGTGTTGGCAGCAGGTATGTCGACAATGAGGCCTTGGGGGGGTGCGCCTACTTCAGCGGCAATTCCTTTCCGCAACTTCGCTCAAGAAACGAGACAGGTATACATATATACGACTACAACAGCGGTAGTGTCATGTATGAGGTGTTGGTCGTTAGGTTAGTGGGGTGCTTAGTTGGTTGGTTCGTTGGTCGGTCGGCTGGCTGGTCGGTCTGTCTGTTCGTTGATTGTTCAGCCGATTGATTTATTGTTCGGTTATTTTCAGTGTTGGTTGGTGTGTCCGTCGGTTACACAGTTGGTTGATGGGTTGGGTTGTTGTTTGGTGTCGCGCGGCAGGGCAGCGTGTGTTTAGGTTTATGGGTGTGTTTTGTGTGTCCCCGTGATTTTTTTTTCATGTGTTGGTGTACTGTTTTTCTCTGCCCAGCCAGGCGACCGATCGGCGGATGCCCGACACTCGTCTTTGGTGGTGCTGGCTGTGTTGCTGTTGTCGGTTTTGTTGTTATCGTTGCTGTTGCTGTTGATCGATGCTCCTGGCTAGATCAAATATCCGTTTCCCGCCCTTCTAATGTCTTCGTGTGTACGAGTTGTAGTTTGTATACGTATTTGGCCGCAAAGTCGAGCCCATGGTGCTCCATAGCGGAAGTAAAACACAAAACGCCAAGGAGAAAAATTGAGAATGGCCAAGCTCAGATCACCCCCCCCCCCGCTTCCCTATCCCCCTGCATCTGACAATTTTTCACAAGAAAGTGAAAAGGCTGGGACCCTTTTTTCCCGATCGGGCTCGAACCTTTTGCTTTAACACCTCCCCCGTACCCCGCTTGGGTCTGCACACCTTGTCAGGCGTCGAACGCTTTCGCTACGAAGGGGAGTGAACGGTCGAGCAACCCCGCGGTGAACGAGAAGCAGAGGAAGCTGGCCAATATGTTTTCTCCCCCCACGGAGCTAATGTTCATGGGTGACTTCCAGGCGGCCCGGCAGGCAAGAGCGCGGTTTCCGTCAGTAACACGATTTGTGCCATGGCGTTAATAACTGCTTTATGTCGCGGCGTTTTCGTGTGTGTCGTGCGGCCCGGCGCCCGACGTTTATTTAGCCGGCGAGGGCCCGACTTTCCCTCCTTCCTTCCTCCCCGCCCCCACCCTTTTTTTGTTTTTGTGCCTCACTGTTTCTGTTTTTGTGTGCCTGTCTTATGTTTTATCACTATTTTGTTTTGTGTTCGTCTTTTATTTGTTTCTTTTTCCTTTTTTGTGTGTTTTCTTTCTGTTTTTCCTTCTTCTTTTTTCACCCTCTTTTGTTCAGTTTTTTTCGTCTGGCTGAGTGTTTTTTTTCCCTCCGTGCGTTTTGGGCGACGGCGCGGGCGAAACCAGGCGGCGAAGCAGCAGAAGAAGTGGTTGCTGGTCAATATTCAAGCCGACGGAGAGTTCGACTGCCACCGGCTGAACAGAGATGTCTGGAAGGACGAGATGGTGCAGAACATCATCCAGTGCAACTGCATCTTCTGGCAGGTACATACGTAGGGCAGCGATTGGAGGGGGCGGAGAGCTGGGGGGGGGTGCACTTCATATTCATGCATGGATGTAGTCGTATGACCATAGACCCTCGCATCCCTACAATGCCGGGACGGAGCATGTCGGGTTTTCACCAACCAGGCAGACATTGCTAGCACCAAGCGCGAAGCGACGTGATGTATTGCGAGGCGAGTCGATGGAGGTTGAGCGGCATCCTACTAAGAACCGCCTGTAAGGGGGGGGGTTGGGGAGGGGGGGGGGGGCGAGGGGGTGGAGGGTCGGCTGCTGTCCCGGTTAGATCTGCGCGTACGTTTCGGATAAACTACTGTACGTGGACTTGGTGATGTTTTTGCGGTGGTTAAAGGGTTGTTGGAGAGGATTATGGGGAGATCGAGGACCGAACCAAAGAATGGTCCGTGGTTTGTCGTCGGATATTATTAGGCTTGTTGGTCCTTATGCTGGCTTCAAATACTAGCTGGTTCAAATTAAACGACGGAAATTCTCTCCCCCACGAATGCTGGCAGCAGCATTTTCTCGAACGGAACACATGTGTTTAACTGACGGCCATGAGCAGTGAAAGCGGGTGACATATACGTAGCCGGTTTTTTAATTGAGGTCCTATGGCTGGCGCTAGTGGTGAAAATGTGTCCCAACCAACCACGGACCTTAAAGGTTAGTAACAGTCAGGCGTTTCCGTAAGAAGAAACGTTTTTTTTCTTCATTTTTTTTCTCAAGGGTCCGGTGCCAGATACTTCAAAGCAAAGTCTGTACAATGTTTCGCGCTGAAAAACGAAGATCTGACATGCGTATGTTCAATATTCAGCAAAATACAACGCCATAAATCGATCGTACAGTACAACTATTAATAGGTAATTACAAGGCACCAAGGACGTAAATTCCGCACTTTTTTCTCACAAAAGTCCAAACGTACACGCCGTTTTTAAGAAATCCGTACACCCTGAAACTTTGCACACGTGTTATTTATGTCCTTCCCGAGGATTGACCCACGTTTTTTTTTTTCGCCGATCACATTTGGTCTAAGAAGGCCAATTTTTCAAAAAATATCTTAAAGGAAGAAAACCCAGGCAAAAACGAAAACAAAAAACAAACAAAAAACGTTGGGTGCGGTGTTCGTAAGGACTCATACAGAGGATGTGTGCAAAAAATCACGGTCTGGCTCGAAAAACCGGCGTGGGCTTTGGCCGAGGGAAAAGTGTACACAGCAGCGTCAAATTATTTGATTGGTGGTGTGAAATGGCAGTACCAAGTGGGTACTCGTACAGTACAGGGCACCTAATAAGAAAGCCAGGCTGAGATTTGGAGGAAAATAAGAAATCCGGGAGGGGTTATCTTGAAATTAGTTTTAGAAATTACCCTCTCTCAAATAAGAAATCCAGCCTGGACCAGATTTCCTGTTTCTCATTAGGTGTCCTTTACTGTACAGCACGGGACTGTGCTGGGAGTCTATATAGTAGAACACGCTGCTGTTGATAGTCCATTGGCCCCTTTGAGACGTCTAGAGGGAAAAAATCACACGGGTTTTTTTTTTTCGTTTCCCATCCCATGTATTCTCTTTCGCCGTTTATTTCCCTCTCCTCCCTCGTCGTAACTCAGATCCGGGGTCACAAAGCAAGCTCTTCTCCCTCCGCTCCCCGCTACGTACGGCCCTTGCCTTGTTTTTTTTTCGCGAGAAGACCTCAGCCCGCTTTCTGTCCCTCGTCGACTCGCATCGAATTGCGCCTCACCCCCACGACATAACGTGACAATTACAACAATGGCCACCGTGTGATCGGGGGATCATACAGATTTTGGGGGTGACCTACGTTATTTGTCTTTTCGACCGAGGCTCTAAAATATATATGGGACCTTCAATCCTATCCCCTAACCTAACCGTAACCGCAATAATACTGGTTGGTGGTATGGTATGGTATGGTACTTCCCACGGGATGCCCCTACCCACGGGGCAGGCATTCATCAAAAAGTAATACAAAACGGCTCACTATAAAAGTAAGCAGTAACTCCTAGGGTACCCAATACATCACGAATCACACACGAATACTACAAATGACACATATAGAACAAACATTCTATAGACGCAGCTCCCAAAGTTGAGTATCAACTATTCAATCAGTCGAACTCACAGCTGACGTATTTATACTTTTTTTTTTTAATGACAATCGTCGGATTTTGGGGGTCCGTCCCTAGTTACGACGGAAGGAGTCGTACGTACGTACAGCACGGGCGCATACGTTGTGCCACGCCTTCGCACGGCTGGGCGCTCTACCCTGCTCGTAGACTTTTTGATAGCACAAAAGGTTATCATTGGTTTGGTCGCCGGTTTGGTCGTCATGTCGGTGTCTCGAAGGGGTTTGACTTATAACCTCTTCGGGACTTTTTTTTGGGATGGAAAAAAATCGTCGGAAACAAGTTGCTTGATTATAGTATTGTACACCATGTGTCCGAAGCGCAACGTTAGGAGATGCTTGTGTGTTTGCTGCTGCTGCTGCTGTTGTTGCAAATACTGGTGTCGGCATTATCCTCATCGTCGTTCTCCACTCTTTTTGTTTCTTCCTTCGTATGCCCCGCCCCTCCTCTCGTACAGCAACCGTCTGTGTCAGAGGAAGCCAAGATCTACTGCCGGAGATACACGGCAACGGGCTACCCACACATGGCGCTCATCGATCCCCGCACGGGCATGAAGGTCTGGAGCTTCCAGGGCTTCCTCGAATCGCCGGAGTTCATTGAGAAGGGTGAGGCGTGTTTGGTGTGGTGTTGTACTGGTGTTGGTGTGGGTCGTGTCGCCCATGTTGGTACAAGCGTTGCCGGGTGGGAGCGGTATAATCGGCATGGTCTGTATGGCAGGTTTGTTGGGTTGGATCTGTGCTATGCAGACCCTGTTCGTCATCTCACAACAGCAGGTTACGATCTAGATTTACTGTAGATCGTGATATTTCGGACGTGTGGAACGTTGGTGGTGTTGGTGATGTTGGTGCTGCAATGGTTTCGTCGGTGTCGGTGCCTGTGTGTGTGGGTGTGTTTTTTCATCGTCGCTTTTACCTTCCAGCTCAACTTGTTCTTTGTGTTGGTATTTACATATGTACGGATTATTGGTATTGGTGCACTTCCATGTGTTGATGTTGGTATTGTCCATTTTGATATTGGCGTTGCCATGTCATTATATGTTTGTCTATTTGTTAATGTTGATGTTGATGTTGATGTTGTTGGTGTTGATGGTGTCAAGACATGTGGAGTTGGAGTCAAAACATCGGTGCCGGTGTCACCGCTTCGGTGCAGGTGTCGATAGCTGGTGTTGGTGTAACATGTTGGTGTGAAGAACAAATCTGAAGCGCGTTGTCTCTCCCTCTGCTATGCCACTTAGCCCCACGTGACTGCAACGGTTGGTGACAAGTTGACGCTTCTTGGTTGTCGTCCGAGGCCACCACGTCTCGAACGCCCCCGTTTTCGCTCTCGGTTGTTGCCGCAGCGATCTCGGGCGTAATGGTCGCTCCAGCTCAAACGCTACCACCGCACCAGCAATGGCAACAGTAGCAGCAACAATAGCAGCAGTAGCAGCAGCAGTAGCAGCAGCAGTAGCAGCAGCAGCAGCAGTGATCGATGTAGGCCGGACTTCATCTGCCTACGAGTACGTAACCTTTTTTGTGTTTTGTTTTTTTGTTGTTGACACACGCGTACTGTAAAAATCGTTCTCGTCCCGTTTTTTGTTTTTGTTTCTGCTAGTACTGCTATTACTGACTGCTGCTGCTACTGCTACTGCTATCACTGCTGCTGCTCCTCTTGTTGGTGCTGCTACTGCGACAGTGACGGACGTTACCGACAAGATATCGCTAGAAGACGGGGCACCGGCAAGGCTCCCTCCCCCCCCTCCGAGACCTCCGCAGGTGATGACACACCCAAAACCCAAAATCAGGCGTTTTCCTCTCGTTGCTTTTTGTCCATCTGTTCGGCTCGCCCCCCGCCCATCTTGGGATGTGCCCGCTCTGACGCACGACGTTGTTTTGGCCCCTGCCCTGCATCGCCGGAATTGCCGGGTCGGCTTTGGGTTGTGCTGGGTTGGATTAGGCTGGTGTGGGTTGGTTTTGATCGGTTTTGGTTTTTGGTTTATTATACGTAGACGTGCGAGTAGTTTTCTGCTTTTATACAGAAGTTTAGTTTATTAGGGCTACTGCTGCATGGCATCTGACTTGTAAAATGGTTTCGTGTAAATTGATCTGGTGATGTTTTGTTTTTTGTTCCTGGACCTCCACCCCCCCCGTGCTGCCACGTTCCGCCAGCACACCTCTACTCGTACAGGCACTAGAAAAACGCGCGACCGGCTTATGACTCAGCTTGAAAACTTTAGCGTGTACCATTCTGTGGAACGTCATGCATTCGCCATAATCAAGATAAAACATGCAAACCTAAGGAGGCAACTCAAAACCAATCTGGATGCCCCCCCCCCCAATCTGCCTGGTTGGTGAAAACCCCTCGTGCTCCGTCCCGGCATTGTAGGGATGCGAGGGTCTATGGTCATAATGACTACCGCGTGCAGACCTATGAGTACACCCCCCCCCCCTCCTCACCCCATGCCGCGTCCCCCCCCCGCCCCCGCCTATCCCCCGCTGTCCCATACCCCCCTCTCCTTCCCGGTGACTTTGTTTTCGCATGGACCTGGACGTAACCCAAAAATACAGCTGCCCCCGTCGACGGGCGGGTCGGAGGATCAGATGCTGGCAGCGGCCATAGCCGCCTCCTTAGATACGAACTCCCGCGATGGACCAGAAGAGTCCAGCTCCGACGCCGGAGGCGGCGGCGGCAGCGGCGGCAGCAGTGGTAGCGAGAATTCCTCGTCGATATCTGTATCTTCTTCTGGAGCGGGGGGGGCGAAAGCGGGGGCGGGGGGCCTCATGGGGGTGGCATTGCCAGCTATCACCGTTGATGACAGCGACCAAGAGGATGAAGATTTCGAGGAGGAGGAGGAGGAGGAGGACTGCGATGATGATGATGATGATGAGGTTGCCGTCATTGCGTCGGTAGGGCCACCCCCGCGACAACCATCGGCATCAGCGGGGGGGGCGACAGCAGCGGCGGCGACGGCGCTTGCGACAGCGGCGGCGGCGGCGGCAGCCGTCAAGGGGAAGGGGAAAGGGAAGGGAAAGGCGTGGGTTGCGGGGAGAACGGTTTCGTCATACAGCGCTGCTGGTAGTGCTGCCGGGAGTGCGGCTGCTGCCGCTTCTAGCGGCGGTAGAGCCGCAATGGACACGGGGTTTGTTTCGACTGACGGGGGGGCTGCTGGGGAGGTTGTGGACGTAACCGAAGAGGTGGGGGAGGAAGGGAGACGGGCGGTGGATGTATCCGATGAAAACGGGGCGGCGAGGAGCGACAGTCAAGACCATTCCATGGAAAGCTCCGCGGGAAATGGTTGTGCCGCGGCAGCGGCGGGGGGCGCGGAGGGCGCAGGGGAGGTGTTGGAGGACCCGCCAGAGGACGACAGCCCCGACAAAACGAGCGTTCGGTTTCAGTTCCCGACGGGCGCCAGGGTGAGAGAAGGGCGCGTGCGCCAGGGGGCAACTAGAGTTCCTGCTGGAATGCCGGCGTTCGTGCGCGCGCGTGTACGTGCGTCTTTACGCGTGCGTGCGTTTTTTGTGTATGCGTGTTTTCTGTTGGTGGGGGGTTTTCGCGATGCCGTACCCGTGGCAGCTACTCTCATTCGGCGTCAAACCGTTTCTCATCCGCAGGCATACAGTAGTCGCAACCACAAAAACCAAAATTACTCACGTATGTGCGTAACGGCCTCCGGATGTTGGCAAGCGAAATCGCAAAAGGGTTTCGATTGAGGTGCGGGAATCCTGTAACGTATTTTACCGGCTACACCGGCCCCGTCACCAGCCGTGGGGTAGGGGGGCGGGGGGGGTGTACTCATGTCGTGCACGGCCGTAGTCATACGGCCATAGACCCTCACATCCCTACAATTCCGGGACGGGGCACGTTGGGTTCTCACCAGCCAGGCAGACATTGCTGGGGTTCGCTCAGCTCGTGGGATGCACTTCACCAGGTGGCATATTTTTGTAAGCCGGGTTCGTTGTTGATGTTGATGTGACAAACCGCGTGCTCCTGCATCTGTTACCCGTCCCTCTGTGGGGCGCGGTTTAGAAACCGGGACCGTCAGCCCTTCCTTCCGTCCACCCCTGCGTTATCCCTTCCGTGTGTCTGTCTGCGGCAGGTGTTGAGAAAATTCCGGAAAAATTCCGACGTGCGTCAGCTGTTCCTCTTCGTTCGGTCGGAGTTGGACGGGGCGAAGACAAAGTCTTTCGATGTTCGGACCGTGCGGCCACCGACCTCTGTCAGGTATTGAGTTGATCTGGCGGACATACAGCTCGGGGGGCATACTCGTACAGCGGGCCCATTGCGGTCGTCTTGTTGCATACTGTACGGTATGGGCCCGCCACTAAGAAACGCCTAATCTGAGCAAGCGTTAGAACCTTAGGTGTGACACCATTCTTGAACAACCTTGATCATAGGCTATTATATAGGATTTAGTGTAGCGCTCGCCGCTGAGCACGATTTCTGAATCCAAATTTCTTAAGCGTCCATCAAAAAGTGAGCCTTATGTTCTTGTTCTTAATAGGTTGCTCCTTCGTTCGTGGGTCTTAACTCTGCTGTATATGTTGCAAGCACCTCGAGCAAAGGCGGTACGTAAAGTGCTACTGCTGTAAGACTTACCTTTTGGGGTATGTACCGATCGATGCCGCTTTTCGTCGGACCTCGCCGGTGCAACGTCACCGTATAGGTTACCCTTCGCGCCACCGCGGTATAGTATCGCTAACGTATAGGACACCCTTCAGGCCATGGCGGTACAGTGCCACCGTATGGGTTACCTCTCGGGGATAGGGGTTACGGTTAACGAGTTAAATGTCGGTGCAATTCCACTGTATGGGTTACTGTTCGGAGGTTGGTGGGGAATGCCACCGTGAGATGTTACCCTCCACCCTCGGTGTCATGTCGGTACGGCGACGACCGTACCGGTCTGTTTTCGGCCTTGGAACGGTACGATACCGTCGTACTCAAGGGTAACCCTTTGAAAACTGGCGATGTGTTCAATCGTAGGGGTTACGCTTCGGACCATGGAGGTGGCAATACCTTTGCAAGGGCTATATCCCTTGAGGCACTGGCAGTGCCACGCGACCGTGAGGATTGGCTTCGACCACTGGCGATGCAATGCCACTCTAAGGTTATACCCCTCGGGGCTACGTATGGCGGTGCGATACTGCCGCAAGAGTGTCCCTTCGTGCAAAAGTGGTGCGTTGCCAGCGTCGAGGTTACGCTTCGGGTAACGTCGGTGTAATTCCACGGCAAGGGTTTCCTTTCAGGCCATGGCGGTGCAATACCAGCGTAACGGGTACCTCTCGGGCCCTGGCGGTGGAATACCACACGCCATACTCCATCGCAGGGGGTCTTCCTTCGGAGTTTGTGGCGGTTGCGAGGCCCACCGTCCTGTCGAGTCATGGGGGTGCACTTCTCACTGCGCAAGGGTTACCCTTTGCGTCATACCGCCGCTGCTATTAGACCTCTACGGTCAGAGCTCGAGTTATAACGGTAACATGTCAGCCGCGCTCTGTCGTCTATTGATAGAGAGCCGGCGTTCGACGCACAACAAGCGGTCCTTGTGCTGCCTGCGGCATGCAGGGAAAAGGCGCGAACCATGCAAACGGTCGAGATTCGTAGCTCTACTCTACTTTTTTGCTGTAGGTCGAAATTTCTTCATATTTTGCCTGTTTTTGTGGTGTATATACGCCATGGCATTCCATTAGCTTTTCCAAAGTCTACTTGCTGACCTTCTCTTGTTCCTCTCCGCCCCCCCCGCCGCCGTGCCATCCTTCCCTCCCGCTTCTTTACTGGCGTCCCTCACGCGGTAACCCTTGTCACTGGGTCTCGCTATTTTCTCGATGGCTTGTCGGGGGCGACCTGGGGGGGGGGGGTGCGTTTCGTTGCGTTGCTCTGTCTTGTTGTTCTGGCAGGGATAAGTACGGGAGCTCCATCCACGAAGCGGGCCTGTCGAACTCTGCCGTGGTAGTTGTGTGGGAAGATTGATGCCACTGACGTGAAGAAGACAGGGAGGGAAACTATTTAGAGGCTCTTTCTCGTCCCCGTGTCACCGTGTGGGAAGATCGTTCTTTTTTTTTGCTGTGCCTTGCTTTTTTGTCTTGCTTTGCTCTGCTGTGCTTTGCGTTGCTGTTTTGCTTTGCTTTGGTCTGGTCTGTTTTGCTCTGCGCTGCTTTTTTTCCCGGTTGTTTTGCCGTTTTTTTTTGTGCCCTTTTATGTCTTTAATCTCGCGGTAGTCGGCTTTGCTGGTGCATTTTTGGAAGACCAGGGCAAAGAGAACACCGCCATCGATTGATGGGAAACCCAGATAATGTTTTTGTCTGGGGTGTTTGTGTTCGGGTCCGCTACTTGGCATTTGGTCGTTGACTGGGCGGCGGGGGGGTGGTGGGCGGGGCGGGGGGGCATTTGTGACACGAATACGGTAGATGCCTCCGTTTGGATCGCTTGTTCGGTGGCGGCTGTGGTTTCACGTGCCCCCCGCCCAAAACGGCACGCCATCTATTAATAACGCGATACAAGAAATGGCGGGGGCAAAAGCCGTGACACCCAGGCGCTGCAGTATCTGTTCACGATGCCTTGCACGTAGGGGGGGTAGAGTGGCGCGGAGACGCTGTGCAGGACACGGAGATGGTTCTCACAGTTTTCGTCTACCGTACGACGTACCTCTGGCACGGCGTATCATGTCATGTCGCACCACGGTGACTTTCTGTTAATGCAGTTTATTATTGCGCCCGTGGGTACACGCGACCCGCTCTTCTTGTCGGAGCAACGCGTCCACCGCAAAAGCCTGAGCCCCACACGGCTGCTGCGGGCTTGGTTACTACGTGCTCTCGGAACTCTTGTGCGGATCCAGGCCGTGACCTTGCAGAGAGCGGAACCCCCTCCGGCCCTGCCCCCCCCCACACACACACACCTCTCCGTTAGTTTCTGAGCGCTTGCCGTTGTGTCGCACACGTTCATCCTTCGGTGTAGAGGCGGAATCGTGCTGCACACAACTGTTTGTGCATTGCGGTCAATAGGGTGCTCCTGCTCAGGATCGCGCATCGCTCGCTTTTTTTGCGTTTGCTGTATTTTTGTGGAGGTAGGTAGGAGTCATGGTGTGGGGCTGCGGGATTCTATATAGCTCTTGGCACGAAGGGTATAGGCGTGGTTGGATGGATGGTTGGTTATTAGTAGCCATTGCTCCTTGGAGAGGAGGAAAGAGTGCTGCAGTTGGTGGTGGCGTCCACGAGCAGCGCCAGTCAAGAGAAGACGGGCTTATGTGTATGGAAGAGAGGTGTTCCTGGTGCGGTGATCATGGAAGAGCGCTGACGATGCCATACAGTGACACAACGTGTACGTTGTGGCTGTGGCTTGTGATGAGTCGCGGCGGACACATCTGCGAGATGCGCAGCGCCTCGGTGCCAGTAAGGCATCTCTCTACCGGATTTTGTGCGACGGCTACACAACAAGGAGCTGAAAATAGGAAAGGAAGCACATGATGAATCATTTTGGGGTACAGCTACTAGGCTATAGGGCTGTAGCTGTGGCCCGCGCACTTTTTTCTTCTTTTATTTAATCGTGACTTTTACTTGTAGTCCGCACCGGGTTTTGCTCGGTTAGTAGGAACAGTGGTTGCAGATCAAAAACCCCTAAGTTTACGTGCCTCGTTGGGTTGTTTATGTCGGAAACTCCAAACCTGCCTGTCTGTCTGACCCCGCGGGTCCAAAGAGGCTCCAATTCACGGCAATGTGTTTTCCCCGAACCTGATGCGTATACCGCGCGCAGCAAGAATCGATCGCCGACACACGTACAAGCAGTCTATTCATACGCCCCAAGTTTCGGGTCTAACGGAGCCCTGCGCCGAATTGGTGACACCTAGGGAACAGCAGGGCAACGATTGCCTTGCTTTACTACAGTAAATATCGTGCTATGATACGTACGCCGTTGGGCTATATGTGCAGGCAGAAGCGACGTTGCTGCCGCGTAGTTCTATAGTGAGAGTTCTTGTCATGCCTGCCACAGTCGAGAAGAAGTGGCCCCCTTCGGCCTCCTCCGTGTTGGTGTACGTAACCGAGCTGTAAATGAATCAGTGTCGCACAACAATACTCTTAAGCCATTGAATCGCAAGCTTGTGGCCCGCGGAGTTCTGGCGAACATTGGTAAAAGCGGTGGGCGTCTACTCCCCAACAAAGGCCAGAGCTTACCTTCTCTGCGTGCGTACGTAGTGGTGTTGAGTTTCTCCCACTACGTGCTGTTTGTTGGAGACAGAGCGGACTAGGGCCATTTCGCGCAAGAGGTTATTACGTACCGGTATCTATGATTAATCCCCCAAGCGTTTCATCTCAGGTTTTCCGTCTCTACACCACCAGTTCACTACAGTAGGTTTACCTAGGGTTGTCTATATCGGAAACTCCAAACCTGTCTGTCTGTCTGTCTGACCGGGTCCAAAGAGGCTCCAATCCTCAGCATTTCCCCCCCAAAAACCTGACGCGTATACCGCGCGCAGCGAGAATCGATCGCCCACACCACGTACAAGCAGTCCGTGGACCAACTTTCGGCTTCAACGGAGCCCTGCGCCTTGAGTTACGCGCCCCACCGGCACCCGGGCGAGCAAACTTCGCTCGCGCAAGAGTCGGTACGAGCAGCAAAATCATTCGCAGATTTCCTACAGCGCATCGTTTGTAACAAAAGTGGGATCACATCGTCGAGCCACAGGTCGCCCAGCGGGAATGGTTCTAACGGCGTTATTGAGGGTCGTTGCCGGCCAATTGCAAAGGATCGTGCAAGGTCTTACAAACCCCAAGTAATACCCAGGAAGATAATATAGCTGTCGCTAGGAACTCGCGCAGCAGGATATTAGTAACTGTCGTCAGCTTGTGTGCATTGGTGGGGAAAACATCAGGGAAAAACGTCAACGACGTGCCCCGAGAACCCCCTCTGCCCTCCCTTCAGGCGGTACACGCGCATGATGGCGCAGACTAGTGACTATACTTGGCGGCTAGTTGTTAGTAGTTGGATTATGGGTCGGCGGTGAAGTGAGGCAACAAACTGACTCATTAGATTATATCATTAGAAAACACACGTTGAGTCACAAAAAACGAGCCAGTACGATGCAAAGATGCAGGACTTCTCGAAGTACCGCACGCAACCACATTCAGGCAAGGCAAGGCAAGGCAAGGCAGGCAAGGCAAGACGTAGCTAAAGTGTTTTAGTTTTATTTTCCATCCCCATTAATTATCTTCGCCCTCCTACGTACATAGTCGTAATTCAGATCCGGGGTCACATAGTAGCCCCCCCCCCGTCTATGGTCATACGAT